>OU343061.1:44120834-44458429 GCA_910593695.2 Ocypus olens
TTAGTCGGATTAGAGATTTTCAATTTTTGACCAAAACGTGAAAAAAAGACATGAGTAAACCCCTTGAAAATTTGTTAAAAAATGCAACTTTCTTAATAATCATCGTAGACTATTGAATTTGACTTATTTTTCATCAGAAAGACGAGAGAAATCGATTGCCGCTAAAAAATTTCAGCTAACTTCAATAGCAAAAAAATTAGTCAGTCACCATGAACATTTTAGAAAATTAAATAAATTAATTAATTTTTCGGACTTTGATCAGCCGTAGCGGCCAAACGAAAACTCCAAATTGAACGCGGTTTGCAAATCTGAGCTCCTCGTACGTCAATTAGTCGGATTGGAGATTATTAATTTTTGACAAAAACACGAAAAAAAGACATGAGTAAACCCCTTGAAAATTTGTTAAAAAATGCAACTTTCTTAATAATCATCGTAGACTATTGAATTTGACTTATTTTTCATCAGAAAGACGAGAGAAATCGATTGCCGCTAAAAAATTTCAGCTAACTTCAATAGCAAAAAAATTAGTCAGTCACCATGAACATTTTAGAAAATTAAATAAATTAATTGATTTTTCAGACTTTGATCGGCCGTAGCGGCCAAACGAAAACTCCAAATTGAACGCGGTTTGCAAATCTGAGCTCCTCGTACGTCAATTAGTCGGATTAGAGATTTTTAATTTTTGACAAAAACACGAAAAAAAGACATGAAAATTTGTTAAAAAATGCAACTTTCTTAATAATCATCGTAGACTATTGAATTTGACTTATTTTTCATCAGAAAGACGAGAGAAATCGATTGCCGCTAAAAAATTTCAGCTAACTTTAATAGCAAAAAAATTAGTCAGTCACCATGAACATTTTAGAAAATTAAATAAATAAATTAATTTTTCGGACTTTGATCGGCCGTAGCGGCCAAACGAAAACTCCAAATTGAACGCGGTTTGCAAATCTGAGCTCCTCGTACGTCAATTAGTCGGATTAGAGATTTTTAATTTTTGACAAAAACACGAAAAAAAGACATGAGTAAACCCCTTGAAAATTTGTTAAAAAATGCAACTTTCTTAATAATCATCGTAGACTATTGAATTTGACTTATTTTTCATCAGAAAGACGAGAGAAATCGATTGCCGCTAAAAAATTTCAGCTAACTTCAATAGCAAAAAAATTAGTCAGTCACCATGAACATTTTAGAAAATTAAATAAATTAATTAATTTTTCGGACTTTGATCGGCCGTAGCGGCCAAACGAAAACTCCAAATTGAACGCGGTTTGCAAATCTGAGCTCCTCGTACGTCAATTAGTCGGATTAGAGATTTTCAATTTTTGACCAAAACGTGAAAAAAAGACATGAGTAAACCCCTTGAAAATTTGTTAAAAAATGCAACTTTCTTAATAATCATCGTAGACTATTGAATTTGACTTATTTTTCATCAGAAAGACGAGAGAAATCGATTGCCGCTAAAAAATTTCAGCTAACTTCAATAGCAAAAAAATTAGTCAGTCACCATGAACATTTTAGAAAATTAAATAAATTAATTGATTTTTCAGACTTTGATCGGCCGTAGCGGCCAAACGAAAACTCCAAATTGAACGCGGTTTGCAAATCTGAGCTCCTCGTACGTCAATTAGTCGGATTAGAGATTTTCAATTTTTGACCAAAACGTGAAAAAAAGACATGAGTAAACCCCTTGAAAATTTGTTAAAAAATGCAACTTTCTTAATAATCATCGTAGACTATTGAATTTGACTTATTTTTCATCAGAAAGACGAGAGAAATCGATTGCCGCTAAAAAATTTCAGCTAACTTCAATAGCAAAAAAATTAGTCAGTCACCATGAACATTTTAGAAAATTAAATAAATTAATTGATTTTTCAGACTTTGATCGGCCGTGGCGGCCAAACGAAAACTCCAAATTGAACGCGGTTTGCAAATCTGAGCTCCTCGTACGTCAATTAGTCGGATTGGAGATTATTAATTTTTGACAAAAACACGAAAAAAAGACATGAGTAAACCCCTTGAAAATTTGTTAAAAAATGCAACTTTCTTAATAATCATCGTAGACTATTGAATTTGACTTATTTTTCATCAGAAAGACGAGAGAAATCGATTGCCGCTAAAAAATTTCAGCTAACTTCAATAGCAAAAAAATTAGTCAGTCACCATGAACATTTTAGAAAATTAAATAAATTAATTGATTTTTCAGACTTTGATCGGCCGTGGCGGCCAAACGAAAACTCCAAATTGAACGCGGTTTGCAAATCTGAGCTCCTCGTACGTCAATTAGTCGGATTGGAGATTTTTAATTTTTGACAAAAACACGAAAAAAAGACATGAGTAAACCCCTTGAAAATTTGTTAAAAAATGCAACTTTCTTAATAATCATCGTAGACTATTGAATTTGACTTATTTTTCATCAGAAAGACGAGAGAAATCGATTGCCGCTAAAAAATTTCAGCTAACTTCAATAGCAAAAAAATTAGTCAGTCACCATGAACATTTTAGAAAATTAAATAAATAAATTAATTTTTCGGACTTTGATCGGCCGTAGCGGCCAAACGAAAACTCCAAATTGAACGCGGTTTGCAAATCTGAGCTCCTCGTACGTCAATTAGTCGGATTAGAGATTTTCAATTTTTGACCAAAACGTGAAAAAAAGACATGAGTAAACCCCTTGAAAATTTGTTAAAAAATGCAACTTTCTTAATAATCATCGTAGACTATTGAATTTGACTTATTTTTCATCAGAAAGACGAGAGAAATCGATTGCCGCTAAAAAATTTCAGCTAACTTCAATAGCAAAAAAATTAGTCAGTCACCATGAACATTTTAGAAAATTAAATAAATTAATTGATTTTTCAGACTTTGATCGGCCGTAGCGGCCAAACGAAAACTCCAAATTGAACGCGGTTTGCAAATCTGAGCTCCTCGTACGTCAATTACTCGGATTAGAGATTTTCAATTTTTGACCAAAACGTGAAAAAAAGACATGAGTAAACCCCTTGAAAATTTGTTAAAAAATGCAACTTTCTTAATAATCATCGTAGACTATTGAATTTGACTTATTTTTCATCAGAAAGACGAGAGAAATCGATTGCCGCTAAAAAATTTCAGCTAACTTCAATAGCAAAAAAATTAGTCAGTCACCATGAACATTTTAGAAAATTAAATAAATTAATTAATTTTTCGGACTTTGATCGGCCGTAGCGGCCAAACGAAAACTCCAAATTGAACGCGGTTTGCAAATCTGAGCTCCTCGTACGTCAATTAGTCGGATTAGAGATTTTCAATTTTTGACCAAAACGTGAAAAAAAGACATGAGTAAACCCCTTGAAAATTTGTTAAAAAATGCAACTTTCTTAATAATCATCGTAGACTATTGAATTTGACTTATTTTTCATCAGAAAGACGAGAGAAATCGATTGCCGCTAAAAAATTTCAGCTAACTTCAATAGCAAAAAAATTAGTCAGTCACCATGAACATTTTAGAAAATTAAATAAATTAATTAATTTTTCGGACTTTGATCGGCCGTAGCGGCCAAACGAAAACTCCAAATTGAACGCGGTTTGCAAATCTGAGCTCCTCGTACGTCAATTAGTCGGATTGGAGATTATTAATTTTTGACAAAAACACGAAAAAAAGACATGAGTAAACCCCTTGAAAATTTGTTAAAAAATGCAACTTTCTTAATAATCATCGTAGACTATTGAATTTGACTTATTTTTCATCAGAAAGACGAGAGAAATCGATTGCCGCTAAAAAATTTCAGCTAACTTCAATAGCAAAAAAATTAGTCAGTCACCATGAACATTTTAGAAAATTAAATAAATTAATTAATTTTTCGGACTTTGATCGGCCGTAGCGGCCAAACGAAAACTCCAAATTGAACGCGGTTTGCAAATCTGAGCTCCTCGTACGTCAATTAGTCGGATTGGAGATTATTAATTTTTGACAAAAACACGAAAAAAAGACATGAGTAAACCCCTTGAAAATTTGTTAAAAAATGCAACTTTCTTAATAATCATCGTAGACTATTGAATTTGACTTATTTTTCATCAGAAAGACGAGAGAAATCGATTGCCGCTAAAAAATTTCAGCTAACTTCAATAGCAAAAAAATTAGTCAGTCACCATGAACATTTTAGAAAATTAAATAAATAAATTAATTTTTCGGACTTTGATCGGCCGTAGCGGCCAAACGAAAACTCCAAATTGAACGCGGTTTGCAAATCTGAGCTCCTCGTACGTCAATTAGTCGGATTAGAGATTTTCAATTTTTGACCAAAACGTGAAAAAAAGACATGAGTAAACCCCTTGAAAATTTGTTAAAAAATGCAACTTTCTTAATAATCATCGTAGACTATTGAATTTGACTTATTTTTCATCAGAAAGACGAGAGAAATCGATTGCCGCTAAAAAATTTCAGCTAACTTCAATAGCAAAAAAATTAGTCAGTCACCATGAACATTTTAGAAAATTAAATAAATTAATTGATTTTTCAGACTTTGATCGGCCGTAGCGGCCAAACGAAAACTCCAAATTGAACGCGGTTTGCAAATCTGAGCTCCTCGTACGTCAATTAGTCGGATTAGAGATTTTCAATTTTTGACCAAAACGTGAAAAAAGACATGAGTAAACCCCTTGAAAATTTGTTAAAAAATGCAACTTTCTTAATAATCATCGTAGACTATTGAATTTGACTTATTTTTCATCAGAAAGACGAGAGAAATCGATTGCCGCTAAAAAATTTCAGCTAACTTCAATAGCAAAAAAATTAGTCAGTCACCATGAACATTTTAGAAAATTAAATAAATTAATTGATTTTTCAGACTTTGATCGGCCGTGGCGGCCAAACGAAAACTCCAAATTGAACGCGGTTTGCAAATCTGAGCTCCTCGTACGTCAATTAGTCGGATTGGAGATTTTTAATTTTTGACAAAAACACGAAAAAAAGACATGAGTAAACCCCTTGAAAATTTGTTAAAAAATGCAACTTTCTTAATAATCATCGTAGACTATTGAATTTGACTTATTTTTCATCAGAAAGACGAGAGAAATCGATTGCCGCTAAAAAATTTCAGCTAACTTCAATAGCAAAAAAATTAGTCAGTCACCATGAACATTTTAGAAAATTAAATAAATAAATTAATTTTTCGGACTTTGATCGGCCGTAGCGGCCAAACGAAAACTCCAAATTGAACGCGGTTTGCAAATCTGAGCTCCTCGTACGTCAATTAGTCGGATTAGAGATTTTCAATTTTTGACCAAAACGTGAAAAAAAGACATGAGTAAACCCCTTGAAAATTTGTTAAAAAATGCAACTTTCTTAATAATCATCGTAGACTATTGAATTTGACTTATTTTTCATCAGAAAGACGAGAGAAATCGATTGCCGCTAAAAAATTTCAGCTAACTTCAATAGCAAAAAAATTAGTCAGTCACCATGAACATTTTAGAAAATTAAATAAATTAATTGATTTTTCAGACTTTGATCGGCCGTAGCGGCCAAACGAAAACTCCAAATTGAACGCGGTTTGCAAATCTGAGCTCCTCGTACGTCAATTACTCGGATTAGAGATTTTCAATTTTTGACCAAAACGTGAAAAAAAGACATGAGTAAACCCCTTGAAAATTTGTTAAAAAATGCAACTTTCTTAATAATCATCGTAGACTATTGAATTTGACTTATTTTTCATCAGAAAGACGAGAGAAATCGATTGCCGCTAAAAAATTTCAGCTAACTTCAATAGCAAAAAAATTAGTCAGTCACCATGAACATTTTAGAAAATTAAATAAATTAATTAATTTTTCGGACTTTGATCGGCCGTAGCGGCCAAACGAAAACTCCAAATTGAACGCGGTTTGCAAATCTGAGCTCCTCGTACGTCAATTAGTCGGATTAGAGATTTTCAATTTTTGACCAAAACGTGAAAAAAAGACATGAGTAAACCCCTTGAAAATTTGTTAAAAAATGCAACTTTCTTAATAATCATCGTAGACTATTGAATTTGACTTATTTTTCATCAGAAAGACGAGAGAAATCGATTGCCGCTAAAAAATTTCAGCTAACTTCAATAGCAAAAAAATTAGTCAGTCACCATGAACATTTTAGAAAATTAAATAAATTAATTAATTTTTCGGACTTTGATCGGCCGTAGCGGCCAAACGAAAACTCCAAATTGAACGCGGTTTGCAAATCTGAGCTCCTCGTACGTCAATTAGTCGGATTGGAGATTATTAATTTTTGACAAAAACACGAAAAAAAGACATGAGTAAACCCCTTGAAAATTTGTTAAAAAATGCAACTTTCTTAATAATCATCGTAGACTATTGAATTTGACTTATTTTTCATCAGAAAGACGAGAGAAATCGATTGCCGCTAAAAAATTTCAGCTAACTTCAATAGCAAAAAAATTAGTCAGTCACCATGAACATTTTAGAAAATTAAATAAATTAATTAATTTTTCGGACTTTGATCGGCCGTAGCGGCCAAACGAAAACTCCAAATTGAACGCGGTTTGCAAATCTGAGCTCCTCGTACGTCAATTAGTCGGATTGGAGATTATTAATTTTTGACAAAAACACGAAAAAAAGACATGAGTAAACCCCTTGAAAATTTGTTAAAAAATGCAACTTTCTTAATAATCATCGTAGACTATTGAATTTGACTTATTTTTCATCAGAAAGACGAGAGAAATCGATTGCCGCTAAAAAATTTCAGCTAACTTCAATAGCAAAAAAATTAGTCAGTCACCATGAACATTTTAGAAAATTAAATAAATTAATTGATTTTTCAGACTTTGATCGGCCGTAGCGGCCAAACGAAAACTCCAAATTGAACGTGGTTTGCAAATCTGAGCTCCTCGTACGTCAATTACTCGGATTAGAGATTTTCAATTTTTGACCAAAACGTGAAAAAAAAGACATGAGTAAACCCCTTGAAAATTTGTTAAAAAATGCAACTTTCTTAATAATCATCGTAGACTATTGAATTTGACTTATTTTTCATCAGAAAGACGAGAGAAATCGATTGCCGCTAAAAAATTTCAGCTAACTTCAATAGCAAAAAAATTAGTCAGTCACCATGAACATTTTAGAAAATTAAATAAATTAATTGATTTTTCAGACTTTGATCGGCCGTAGCGGCCAAACGAAAACTCCAAATTGAACGCGGTTTGCAAATCTGAGCTCCTCGTACGTCAATTAGTCGGATTAGAGATTTTCAATTTTTGACCAAAACGTGAAAAAAAGACATGAGTAAACCCCTTGAAAATTTGTTAAAAAATGCAACTTTCTTAATAATCATCGTAGACTATTGAATTTGACTTATTTTTCATCAGAAAGACGAGAGAAATCGATTGCCGCTAAAAAATTTCAGCTAACTTCAATAGCAAAAAAATTAGTCAGTCACCATGAACATTTTAGAAAATTAAATAAATTAATTGATTTTTCAGACTTTGATCGGCCGTAGCGGCCAAACGAAAACTCCAAATTGAACGCGGTTTGCAAATCTGAGCTCCTCGTACGTCAATTAGTCGGATTAGAGATTTTCAATTTTTGACCAAAACGTGAAAAAAAGACATGAGTAAACCCCTTGAAAATTTGTTAAAAAATGCAACTTTCTTAATAATCATCGTAGACTATTGAATTTGACTTATTTTTCATCAGAAAGACGAGAGAAATCGATTGCCGCTAAAAAATTTCAGCTAACTTCAATAGCAAAAAAATTAGTCAGTCACCATGAACATTTTAGAAAATTAAATAAATTAATTGATTTTTCAGACTTTGATCGGCCGTAGCGGCCAAACGAAAACTCCAAATTGAACGTGGTTTGCAAATCTGAGCTCCTCGTACGTCAATTACTCGGATTAGAGATTTTCAATTTTTGACCAAAACGTGAAAAAAAGACATGAGTAAACCCCTTGAAAATTTGTTAAAAAATGCAACTTTCTTAATAATCATCGTAGACTATTGAATTTGACTTATTTTTCATCAGAAAGACGAGAGAAATCGATTGCCGCTAAAAAATTTCAGCTAACTTCAATAGCAAAAAAATTAGTCAGTCACCATGAACATTTTAGAAAATTAAATAAATTAATTGATTTTTCAGACTTTGATCGGCCGTAGCGGCCAAACGAAAACTCCAAATTGAACGCGGTTTGCAAATCTGAGCTCCTCGTACGTCAATTAGTCGGATTGGAGATTATTAATTTTTGACAAAAACACGAAAAAAAGACATGAGTAAACCCCTTGAAAATTTGTTAAAAAATGCAACTTTCTTAATAATCATCGTAGACTATTGAATTTGACTTATTTTTCATCAGAAAGACGAGAGAAATCGATTGCCGCTAAAAAATTTCAGCTAACTTCAATAGCAAAAAAATTAGTCAGTCACCATGAACATTTTAGAAAATTAAATAAATTAATTAATTTTTCGGACTTTGATCAGCCGTAGCGGCCAAACGAAAACTCCAAATTGAACGCGGTTTGCAAATCTGAGCTCCTCGTACGTCAATTAGTCGGATTGGAGATTATTAATTTTTGACAAAAACACGAAAAAAAGACATGAGTAAACCCCTTGAAAATTTGTTAAAAAATGCAACTTTCTTAATAATCATCGTAGACTATTGAATTTGACTTATTTTTCATCAGAAAGACGAGAGAAATCGATTGCCGCTAAAAAATTTCAGCTAACTTCAATAGCAAAAAAATTAGTCAGTCACCATGAACATTTTAGAAAATTAAATAAATTAATTGATTTTTCAGACTTTGATCGGCCGTAGCGGCCAAACGAAAACTCCAAATTGAACGCGGTTTGCAAATCTGAGCTCCTCGTACGTCAATTAGTCGGATTAGAGATTTTTAATTTTTGACAAAAACACGAAAAAAAGACATGAAAATTTGTTAAAAAATGCAACTTTCTTAATAATCATCGTAGACTATTGAATTTGACTTATTTTTCATCGGAAAGACGAGAGAAATCGATTGCCGCTAAAAAATTTCAGCTAACTTTAATAGCAAAAAAATTAGTCAGTCACCATGAACATTTTAGAAAATTAAATAAATTAATTGATTTTTCAGACTTTGATCGGCCGTGGCGGCCAAACGAAAACTCCAAATTGAACGCGGTTTGCAAATCTAAGCTCCTCGTACGTCAATTAGTCGGATTGGAGATTTTTAATTTTTGACAAAAACACGAAATAAAGACATGAGTAAACCCCTTGAAAATTTGTTAAAAAATGCAACTTTCTTAATAATCATCGTAGACTATTGAATTTGACTTATTTTTCATCAGAAAGACGAGAGAAATCGATTGCCGCTAAAAAATTTCAGCTAACTTCAATAGCAAAAAAATTAGTCAGTCACCATGAACATTTTAGAAAATTAAATAAATTAATTGATTTTTCAGACTTTGATCGGCCGTGGCGGCCAAACGAAAACTCCAAATTGAACGCGGTTTGCAAATCTGAGCTCCTCGTACGTCAATTACTCGGATTAGAGATTTTCAATTTTTGACCAAAACGTGAAAAAAAGACATGAGTAAACCCCTTGAAAATTTGTTAAAAAATGCAACTTTCTTAATAATCATCGTAGACTATTGAATTTGACTTATTTTTCATCAGAAAGACGAGAGAAATCGATTGCCGCTAAAAAATTTCAGCTAACTTCAATAGCAAAAAAATTAGTCAGTCACCATGAACATTTTAGAAAATTAAATAAATTAATTGATTTTTCAGACTTTGATCGGCCGTAGCGGCCAAACGAAAACTCCAAATTGAACGCGGTTTGCAAATCTGAGCTCCTCGTACGTCAATTAGTCGGATTAGAGATTTTCAATTTTTGACCAAAACGTGAAAAAAAGACATGAGTAAACCCCTTGAAAATTTGTTAAAAAATGCAACTTTCTTAATAATCATCGTAGACTATTGAATTTGACTTATTTTTCATCAGAAAGACGAGAGAAATCGATTGCCGCTAAAAAATTTCAGCTAACTTCAATAGCAAAAAAATTAGTCAGTCACCATGAACATTTTAGAAAATTAAATAAATTAATTGATTTTTCAGACTTTGATCGGCCGTAGCGGCCAAACGAAAACTCCAAATTGAACGCGGTTTGCAAATCTGAGCTCCTCGTACGTCAATTAGTCGGATTAGAGATTTTCAATTTTTGACCAAAACGTGAAAAAAAGACATGAGTAAACCCCTTGAAAATTTGTTAAAAAATGCAACTTTCTTAATAATCATCGTAGACTATTGAATTTGACTTATTTTTCATCAGAAAGACGAGAGAAATCGATTGCCGCTAAAAAATTTCAGCTAACTTCAATAGCAAAAAAATTAGTCAGTCACCATGAACATTTTAGAAAATTAAATAAATTAATTGATTTTTCAGACTTTGATCGGCCGTGGCGGCCAAACGAAAACTCCAAATTGAACGCGGTTTGCAAATCTAAGCTCCTCGTACATCAATTAGTCGGATTAGAGATTTTTAATTTTTGACAAAAACACGAAAAAAAGACATGAAAATTTGTTCAAAAATGCAACTTTCTTAATAATCATCGTAGACTATTGAATTTGACTTATTTTTCATCAGAAAGACGAGAGAAATCGATTGCCGCTAAAAAATTTCAGCTAACTTCAATAGCAAAAAAATTAGTCAGTCACCATGAACATTTTAGAAAATTAAATAAATTAATTGATTTTTCAGACTTTGATCGGCCGTAGCGGCCAAACGAAAACTCCAAATTGAACGCGGTTTGCAAATCTGAGCTCCTCGTACGTCAATTAGTCGGATTAGAGATTTTCAATTTTTGACCAAAACGTGAAAAAAAGACATGAGTAAACCCCTTGAAAATTTGTTAAAAAATGCAACTTTCTTAATAATCATCGTAGACTATTGAATTTGACTTATTTTTCATCAGAAAGACGAGAGAAATCGATTGCCGCTAAAAAATTTCAGCTAACTTCAATAGCAAAAAAATTAGTCAGTCACCATGAACATTTTAGAAAATTAAATAAATAAATTAATTTTTCGGACTTTGATCGGCCGTAGCGGCCAAACGAAAACTCCAAATTGAACGCGGTTTGCAAATCTGAGCTCCTCGTACGTCAATTAGTCGGATTAGAGATTTTTAATTTTTGACAAAAACACGAAAAAAAGACATGAGTAAACCCCTTGAAAATTTGTTAAAAAATGCAACTTTCTTAATAATCATCGTAGACTATTGAATTTGACTTATTTTTCATCAGAAAGACGAGAGAAATCGATTGCCGCTAAAAAATTTCAGCTAACTTCAATAGCAAAAAAATTAGTCAGTCACCATGAACATTTTAGAAAATTAAATAAATTAATTAATTTTTCGGACTTTGATCGGCCGTAGCGGCCAAACGAAAACTCCAAATTGAACGCGGTTTGCAAATCTGAGCTCCTCGTACGTCAATTAGTCGGATTAGAGATTTTCAATTTTTGACCAAAACGTGAAAAAAAGACATGAGTAAACCCCTTGAAAATTTGTTAAAAAATGCAACTTTCTTAATAATCATCGTAGACTATTGAATTTGACTTATTTTTCATCAGAAAGACGAGAGAAATCGATTGCCGCTAAAAAATTTCAGCTAACTTCAATAGCAAAAAAATTAGTCAGTCACCATGAACATTTTAGAAAATTAAATAAATTAATTGATTTTTCAGACTTTGATCGGCCGTGGCGGCCAAACGAAAACTCCAAATTGAACGCGGTTTGCAAATCTAAGCTCCTCGTACGTCAATTAGTCGGATTAGAGATTTTCAATTTTTGACCAAAACGTGAAAAAAAGACATGAGTAAACCCCTTGAAAATTTGTTAAAAAATGCAACTTTCTTAATAATCATCGTAGACTATTGAATTTGACTTATTTTTCATCAGAAAGACGAGAGAAATCGATTGCCGCTAAAAAATTTCAGCTAACTTCAATAGCAAAAAAATTAGTCAGTCACCATGAACATTTTAGAAAATTAAATAAATTAATTAATTTTTCGGACTTTGATCGGCCGTAGCGGCCAAACGAAAACTCCAAATTGAACGCGGTTTGCAAATCTGAGCTCCTCGTACGTCAATTAGTCGGATTAGAGATTTTCAATTTTTGACCAAAACGTGAAAAAAAGACATGAGTAAACCCCTTGAAAATTTGTTAAAAAATGCAACTTTCTTAATAATCATCGTAGACTATTGAATTTGACTTATTTTTCATCAGAAAGACGAGAGAAATCGATTGCCGCTAAAAAATTTCAGCTAACTTCAATAGCAAAAAAATTAGTCAGTCACCATGAACATTTTAGAAAATTAAATAAATTAATTGATTTTTCAGACTTTGATCGGCCGTGGCGGCCAAACGAAAACTCCAAATTGAACGCGGTTTGCAAATCTGAGCTCCTCGTACGTCAATTAGTCGGATTGGAGATTATTAATTTTTGACAAAAACACGAAAAAAAGACATGAGTAAACCCCTTGAAAATTTGTTAAAAAATGCAACTTTCTTAATAATCATCGTAGACTATTGAATTTGACTTATTTTTCATCAGAAAGACGAGAGAAATCGATTGCCGCTAAAAAATTTCAGCTAACTTCAATAGCAAAAAAATTAGTCAGTCACCATGAACATTTTAGAAAATTAAATAAATTAATTGATTTTTCAGACTTTGATCGGCCGTGGCGGCCAAACGAAAACTCCAAATTGAACGCGGTTTGCAAATCTGAGCTCCTCGTACGTCAATTAGTCGGATTGGAGATTTTTAATTTTTGACAAAAACACGAAAAAAAAGACATGAGTAAACCCCTTGAAAATTTGTTAAAAAATGCAACTTTCTTAATAATCATCGTAGACTATTGAATTTGACTTATTTTTCATCAGAAAGACGAGAGAAATCGATTGCCGCTAAAAAATTTCAGCTAACTTCAATAGCAAAAAAATTAGTCAGTCACCATGAACATTTTAGAAAATTAAATAAATAAATTAATTTTTCGGACTTTGATCGGCCGTAGCGGCCAAACGAAAACTCCAAATTGAACGCGGTTTGCAAATCTGAGCTCCTCGTACGTCAGTTAGTCGGATTAGAGATTTTCAATTTTTGACCAAAACGTGAAAAAAAGACATGAGTAAACCCCTTGAAAATTTGTTAAAAAATGCAACTTTCTTAATAATCATCGTAGACTATTGAATTTGACTTATTTTTCATCAGAAAGACGAGAGAAATCGATTGCCGCTAAAAAATTTCAGCTAACTTCAATAGCAAAAAAATTAGTCAGTCACCATGAACATTTTAGAAAATTAAATAAATTAATTAATTTTTCGGACTTTGATCGGCCGTAGCGGCCAAACGAAAACTCCAAATTGAACGCGGTTTGCAAATCTGAGCTCCTCGTACGTCAATTAGTCGGATTGGAGATTATTAATTTTTGACAAAAACACGAAAAAAAGACATGAGTAAACCCCTTGAAAATTTGTTAAAAAATGCAACTTTCTTAATAATCATCGTAGACTATTGAATTTGACTTATTTTTCATCAGAAAGACGAGAGAAATCGATTGCCGCTAAAAAATTTCAGCTAACTTCAATAGCAAAAAAATTAGTCAGTCACCATGAACATTTTAGAAAATTAAATAAATAAATTAATTTTTCGGACTTTGATCGGCTGTAGCGGCCAAACGAAAACTCCAAATTGAACGCGGTTTGCAAATCTGAGCTCCTCGTACGTCAATTAGTCGGATTAGAGATTTTCAATTTTTGACCAAAACGTGAAAAAAAGACATGAGTAAACCCCTTGAAAATTTGTTAAAAAATGCAACTTTCTTAATAATCATCGTAGACTATTGAATTTGACTTATTTTTCATCAGAAAGACGAGAGAAATCGATTGCCGCTAAAAAATTTCAGCTAACTTCAATAGCAAAAAAATTAGTCAGTCACCATGAACATTTTAGAAATATAAATAAATTAATTAATTTTTCGGACTTTGATCGGCCGTAGCGGCCAAACGAAAACTCCAAATTGAACGCGGTTTGCAAATCTGAGCTCCTCGTACGTCAATTAGTCGGATTGGAGATTTTTAATTTTTGACAAAAACACGAAAAAAAGACATGAGTAAACCCCTTGAAAATTTGTTAAAAAATGCAACTTTCTTAATAATCATCGTAGACTATTGAATTTGACTTATTTTTCATCAGAAAGACGAGAGAAATCGATTGCCGCTAAAAAATTTCAGCTAACTTCAATAGCAAAAAAATTAGTCAGTCACCATGAACATTTTAGAAAATTAAATAAATTAATTAATTTTTCGGACTTTGATCGGCCGTAGCGGCCAAACGAAAACTCCAAATTGAACGCGGTTTGCAAATCTGAGCTCCTCGTACGTCAATTAGTCGGATTGGAGATTATTAATTTTTGACAAAAACACGAAAAAAAGACATGAGTAAACCCCTTGAAAATTTGTTAAAAAATGCAACTTTCTTAATAATCATCGTAGACTATTGAATTTAACTTATTTTTCATCAGAAAGACGAGAGAAATCGATTGCCGCTAAAAAATTTCAGCTAACTTCAATAGCAAAAAAATTAGTCAGTCACCATGAACATTTTAGAAATATAAATAAATTAATTAATTTTTCGGACTTTGATCGGCCGTAGCGGCCAAACGAAAACTCCAAATTGAACGCGGTTTGCAAATCTGAGCTCCTCGTACGTCAATTAGTCGGATTAGAGATTTTCAATTTTTGACCAAAACGTGAAAAAAAGACATGAGTAAACCCCTTGAAAATTTGTTAAAAAATTCAACTTTCTTAATAATCATCGTAGACTATTGAATTTGACTTATTTTTCATCAGAAAGACGAGAGAAATCGATTGCCGCTAAAAAATTTCAGCTAACTTCAATAGCAAAAAAATTAGTCAGTCACCATGAACATTTTAGAAAATTAAATAAATTAATTAATTTTTCGGAATTTGATCGGCCGTAGCGGCCAAACGAAAACTCCAAATTGAACGCGGTTTGCAAATCTGAGCTCCTCGTACGTCAATTAGTCGGATTGGAGATTATTAATTTTTGACAAAAACACGAAAAAAAGACATGAGTAAACCCCTTGAAAATTTGTTAAAAAATGCAACTTTCTTAATAATCATCGTAGACTATTGAATTTAACTTATTTTTCATCAGAAAGACGAGAGAAATCGATTGCCGCTAAAAAATTTCAGCTAACTTCAATAGCAAAAAAATTAGTCAGTCACCATGAACATTTTAGAAAATTAAATAAATTAATTAATTTTTCGGACTTTGATCGGCCGTAGCGGCCAAACGAAAACTCCAAATTGAACGCGGTTTGCAAATCTGAGCTCCTCGTACGTCAATTAGTCGGATTGGAGATTATTAATTTTTGACAAAAACACGAAAAAAAGACATGAGTAAACCCCTTGAAAATTTGTTAAAAAATGCAACTTTCTTAATAATCATCGTAGACTATTGAATTTGACTTATTTTTCATCAGAAAGACGAGAGAAATCGATTGCCGCTAAAAAATTTCAGCTAACTTCAATAGCAAAAAAATTAGTCAGTCACCATGAACATTTTAGAAAATTAAATAAATTAATTGATTTTTCAGACTTTGATCGGCCGTAGCGGCCAAACGAAAACTCCAAATTGAACGCGGTTTGCAAATCTGAGCTCCTCGTACGTCAATTAGTCGGATTAGAGATTTTCAATTTTTGACCAAAACGTGAAAAAAAGACATGAGTAAACCCCTTGAAAATTTGTTAAAAAATGCAACTTTCTTAATAATCATCGTAGACTATTGAATTTGACTTATTTTTCATCAGAAAGACGAGAGAAATCGATTGCCGCTAAAAAATTTCAGCTAACTTCAATAGCAAAAAAATTAGTCAGTCACCATGAACATTTTAGAAAATTAAATAAATTAATTAATTTTTCGGACTTTGATCGGCCGTAGCGGCCAAACGAAAACTCCAAATTGAACGCGGTTTGCAAATCTGAGCTCCTCGTACGTCAATTAGTCGGATTGGAGATTATTAATTTTTGACAAAAACACGAAAAAAAGACATGAGTAAACCCCTTGAAAATTTGTTAAAAAATGCAACTTTCTTAATAATCATCGTAGACTATTGAATTTGACTTATTTTTCATCAGAAAGACGAGAGAAATCGATTGCCGCTAAAAAATTTCAGCTAACTTCAATAGCAAAAAAATTAGTCAGTCACCATGAACATTTTAGAAAATTAAATAAATTAATTAATTTTTCGGACTTTGATCGGCCGTAGCGGCCAAACGAAAACTCCAAATTGAACGCGGTTTGCAAATCTGAGCTCCTCGTACGTCAATTAGTCGGATTGGAGATTATTAATTTTTGACAAAAACACGAAAAAAAGACATGAGTAAACCCCTTGAAAATTTGTTAAAAAATGCAACTTTCTTAATAATCATCGTAGACTATTGAATTTGACTTATTTTTCATCAGAAAGACGAGAGAAATCGATTGCCGCTAAAAAATTTCAGCTAACTTCAATAGCAAAAAAATTAGTCAGTCACCATGAACATTTTAGAAAATTAAATAAATTAATTAATTTTTCGGACTTTGATCGGCCGTAGCGGCCAAACGAAAACTCCAAATTGAACGCGGTTTGCAAATCTGAGCTCCTCGTACGTCAATTAGTCGGATTGGAGATTATTAATTTTTGACAAAAACACGAAAAAAAGACATGAGTAAACCCCTTGAAAATTTGTTAAAAAATGCAACTTTCTTAATAATCATCGTAGACTATTGAATTTGACTTATTTTTCATCAGAAAGACGAGAGAAATCGATTGCCGCTAAAAAATTTCAGCTAACTTCAATAGCAAAAAAATTAGTCAGTCACCATGAACATTTTAGAAAATTAAATAAATTAATTGATTTTTCAGACTTTGATCGGCCGTGGCGGCCAAACGAAAACTCCAAATTGAACGCGGTTTGCAAATCTGAGCTCCTCGTACGTCAATTAGTCGGATTGGAGATTATTAATTTTTGACAAAACACGAAAAAAAGACATGAGTAAACCCCTTGAAAATTTGTTAAAAAATGCAACTTTCTTAATAATCATCGTAGACTATTGAATTTGACTTATTTTTCATCAGAAAGACGAGAGAAATCGATTGCCGCTAAAAAATTTCAGCTAACTTCAATAGCAAAAAAATTAGTCAGTCACCATGAACATTTTAGAAAATTAAATAAATTAATTAATTTTTCGGACTTTGATCGGCCGTAGCGGCCAAACGAAAACTCCAAATTGAACGCGGTTTGCAAATCTGAGCTCCTCGTACGTCAATTAGTCGGATTGGAGATTATTAATTTTTGACAAAACACGAAAAAAAGACATGAGTAAACCCCTTGAAAATTTGTTAAAAAATGCAACTTTCTTAATAATCATCGTAGACTATTGAATTTGACTTATTTTTCATCAGAAAGACGAGAGAAATCGATTGCCGCTAAAAAATTTCAGCTAACTTCAATAGCAAAAAAATTAGTCAGTCACCATGAACATTTTAGAAAATTAAATAAATTAATTAATTTTTCGGACTTTGATCGGCCGTAGCGGCCAAACGAAAACTCCAAATTGAACGCGGTTTGCAAATCTGAGCTCCTCGTACGTCAATTAGTCGGATTGGAGATTATTAATTTTTGACAAAACACGAAAAAAAGACATGAGTAAACCCCTTGAAAATTTGTTAAAAAATGCAACTTTCTTAATAATCATCGTAGACTATTGAATTTGACTTATTTTTCATCAGAAAGACGAGAGAAATCGATTGCCGCTAAAAAATTTCAGCTAACTTCAATAGCAAAAAAATTAGTCAGTCACCATGAACATTTTAGAAAATTAAATAAATTAATTAATTTTTCGGACTTTGATCGGCCGTAGCGGCCAAACGAAAACTCCAAATTGAACGCGGTTTGCAAATCTGAGCTCCTCGTACGTCAATTAGTCGGATTGGAGATTATTAATTTTTGACAAAACACGAAAAAAAGACATGAGTAAACCCCTTGAAAATTTGTTAAAAAATGCAACTTTCTTAATAATCATCGTAGACTATTGAATTTGACTTATTTTTCATCAGAAAGACGAGAGAAATCGATTGCCGTTAAAAAATTTCAGCTAACTTCAATAGCAAAAAAATTAGTCAGTCACCATGAACATTTTAGAAAATTAAATAAATAAATTAATTTTTCGGACTTTGATCGGCCGTAGCGGCCAAACGAAAACTCCAAATTGAACGCGGTTTGCAAATCTGAGCTCCTCGTACGTCAATTAGTAGGATTGGAGATTATTAATTTTTGACAAAAACACGAAAAAAAGACATGAGTAAACCCCTTGAAAATTTGTTAAAAAATGCAACTTTCTTAATAATCATCGTAGACTATTGAATTTGACTTATTTTTCATCAGAAAGACGAGAGAAATCGATTGCCGCTAAAAAATTTCAGCTAACTTCAATAGCAAAAAAATTAGTCAGTCACCATGAACATTTTAGAAAATTAAATAAATTAATTAATTTTTCGGACTTTGATCGGCCGTAGCGGCCAAACGAAAACTCCAAATTGAACGCGGTTTGCAAATCTGAGCTCCTCGTACGTCAATTAGTCGGATTAGAGATTTTCAATTTTTGACCAAAACGTGAAAAAAAGACATGAGTAAACCCCTTGAAAATTTGTTAAAAAATGCAACTTTCTTAATAATCATCGTAGACTATTGAATTTGACTTATTTTTCATCAGAAAGACGAGAGAAATCGATTGCCGCTAAAAAAATTTCAGCTAACTTCAATAGCAAAAAAATTAGTCAGTCACCATGAACATTTTAGAAAATTAAATAAATTAATTAATTTTTCGGACTTTGATCGGCCGTAGCGGCCAAACGAAAACTCCAAATTGAACGCGGTTTGCAAATCTGAGCTCCTCGTACGTCAATTAGTCGGATTAGAGATTTTCAATTTTTGACCAAAACGTGAAAAAAAGACATGAGTAAACCCCTTGAAAATTTGTTAAAAAATGCAACTTTCTTAATAATCATCGTAGACTATTGAATTTGACTTATTTTTCATCAGAAAGACGAGAGAAATCGATTGCCGCTAAAAAAATTCAGCTAACTTCAATAGCAAAAAAATTAGTCAGTCACCATGAACATTTTAGAAAATTAAATAAATTAATTGATTTTTCAGACTTTGATCGGCCGTGGCGGCCAAACGAAAACTCCAAATTGAACGCGGTTTGCAAATCTGAGCTCCTCGTACGTCAATTAGTCGGATTGGAGATTATTAATTTTTGACAAAACACGAAAAAAAGACATGAGTAAACCCCTTGAAAATTTGTTAAAAAATGCAACTTTCTTAATAATCATCGTAGACTATTGAATTTGACTTATTTTTCATCAGAAAGACGAGAGAAATCGATTGCCGCTAAAAAATTTCAGCTAACTTCAATAGCAAAAAAATTAGTCAGTCACCATGAACATTTTAGAAAATTAAATAAATTAATTAATTTTTCGGACTTTGATCGGCCGTAGCGGCCAAACGAAAACTCCAAATTGAACGCGGTTTGCAAATCTGAGCTCCTCGTACGTCAATTAGTCGGATTAGAGATTTTCAATTTTTGACCAAAACGTGAAAAAAAGACATGAGTAAACCCCTTGAAAATTTGTTAAAAAATGCAACTTTCTTAATAATCATCGTAGACTATTGAATTTGACTTATTTTTCATCAGAAAGACGAGAGAAATCGATTGCCGCTAAAAAATTTCAGCTAACTTCAATAGCAAAAAAATTAGTCAGTCACCATGAACATTTTAGAAAATTAAATAAATTAATTAATTTTTCGGACTTTGATCGGCCGTAGCGGCCAAACGAAAACTCCAAATTGAACGCGGTTTGCAAATCTGAGCTCCTCGTACGTCAATTAGTCGGATTGGAGATTATTAATTTTTGACAAAACACGAAAAAAAGACATGAGTAAACCCCTTGAAAATTTGTTAAAAAATGCAACTTTCTTAATAATCATCGTAGACTATTGAATTTGACTTATTTTTCATCAGAAAGACGAGAGAAATCGATTGCCGCTAAAAAATTTCAGCTAACTTCAATAGCAAAAAAATTAGTCAGTCACCATGAACATTTTAGAAAATTAAATAAATTAATTAATTTTTCGGACTTTGATCGGCCGTAGCGGCCAAACGAAAACTCCAAATTGAACGCGGTTTGCAAATCTGAGCTCCTCGTACGTCAATTAGTCGGATTGGAGATTATTAATTTTTGACAAAACACGAAAAAAAGACATGAGTAAACCCCTTGAAAATTTGTTAAAAAATGCAACTTTCTTAATAATCATCGTAGACTATTGAATTTGACTTATTTTTCATCAGAAAGACGAGAGAAATCGATTGCCGCTAAAAAATTTCAGCTAACTTCAATAGCAAAAAAATTAGTCAGTCACCATGAACATTTTAGAAAATTAAATAAATTAATTGATTTTTCAGACTTTGATCGGCCGTGGCGGCCAAACGAAAACTCCAAATTGAACGCGGTTTGCAAATCTGAGCTCCTCGTACGTCAATTAGTCGGATTGGAGATTATTAATTTTTGACAAAAACACGAAAAAAAGACATGAGTAAACCCCTTGAAAATTTGTTAAAAAATGCAACTTTCTTAATAATCATCGTAGACTATTGAATTTGACCTATTTTTCATCAGAAAGACGAGAGACATCGATTGCCGCTAAAAAATTTCAGCTAACTTCAATAGCAAAAAAATTAGTCAGTCACCATGAACATTTTAGAAAATTAAATAAATTAATTGATTTTTCAGACTTTGATCGGCCGTGGCGGCCAAACGAAAACTCCAAATTGAACGCGGTTTGCAAATCTGAGCTCCTCGTTCGTCAATTAGTCGGATTAGAGATTTTCAATTTTTGACCAAAACGTGAAAAAAAGACATGAGTAAACCCCTTGAAAATTTGTTAAAAAATGCAACTTTCTTAATAATCATCGTAGACTATTGAATTTGACTTATTTTTCATCAGAAAGACGAGAGAAATCGATTGCCGCTAAAAAATTTCAGCTAATTTCAATAGCAAAAAAATTAGTCAGTCACCATGAACATTTTAGAAAATTAAATAAATTAATTGATTTTTCAGACTTTGATCGGCCGTGGCGGCCAAACGAAAACTCCAAATTGAACGCGGTTTGCAAATCTGAGCTCCTCGTACGTCAATTAGTCGGATTGGAGATTATTAATTTTTGACGAAAACACGAAAAAAAGACATGAGTAAACCCCTTGAAAATTTGTTAAAAAATGCAACTTTCTTAATAATCATCGGAGACTATTGAATGTGACTTATTTTTCATCAGAAAGACGAGAGAAATCGATTGCCGCTAAAAAATTTCAGCTAACTTCAATAGCAAAAAAATTAGTCAGTCACCATGAACATTTTAGAAAATTAAATAAATTAATTGATTTTTCAGACTTTGATCGGCCGTGGCGGCCAAACGAAAACTCCAAATTGAACGCGGTTTGCAAATCTGAGCTCCTCGTACGTCAATTAGTCGGATCGGAGATTATTAATTTTTGACGAAAACACGAAAAAAAGACATGAGTAAACCCCTTGAAAATTTGTTAAAAAATGCAACTTTCTTAAAAATCATCGTAGACTATTAAAGTTGACTTTTGTTTCATCAGAAAGACGAGAGAAATTGATTGCCACTAAAAAATTTCAGCTAACTTCAATATCAAAAAAATTAGTCAGTCACCATGAACATTTTAGAAAATTAAATAAATTAATTGATTTTTCGGACTTTGATCGGCCGTAGCGGCCAAACGAAAACTCCAAATTGAACGCGGTTTGCAAATCTGAGCTCCTCGTACGTCTATTAGTCGGATTAGAGATTTTTAATTTTTGACGAAAACATGAAAAAATACAAAAAATAGAAATTTTAGCGCCTCTGGAAATTTGCCGCTACACGCCCGTGAGTATTTTGCGTACAGGATAATCCACATACACAATCATTCTCGTTAAAAATCAATCAAGAATTCAATTGAAAATTTGTTAAAAAATGCAACTTTCTTAATAATCATCGGAGACTATTGAATTTGACTTATTTTTCATCAGAAAGACGAGAGAAATCGATTGCCGCTAAAAAATTTCAGCTAACTTCAATAGCAAAAAAATTAGTCAGTCACCATGAACATTTTAGAAAATTAAATAAATTAATTGATTTTTCAGACTTTGATCGGCCGTGGCGGCCAAACGAAAACTCCAAATTGAACGCGGTTTGCAAATCTGAGCTCCTCGTACGTCAATTAGTCGGATCGGAGATTATTAATTTTTGACGAAAACACGAAAAAAAGACATGAGTAAACCCCTTGAAAATTTGTTAAAAAATGCAACTTTCTTAAAAATCATCGTAGACTATTAAAGTTGACTTTTGTTTCATCAGAAAGACGAGAGAAATTGATTGCCACTAAAAAATTTCAGCTAACTTCAATATCAAAAAAATTAGTCAGTCACCATGAACATTTTAGAAAATTAAATAAATTAATTGATTTTTCGGACTTTGATCGGCCGTAGCGGCCAAACGAAAACTCCAAATTGAACGCGGTTTGCAAATCTGAGCTCCTCGTACGTCTATTAGTCGGATTAGAGATTTTTAATTTTTGACGAAAACATGAAAAAATACAAAAAATAGAAATTTTAGCGCCTCTGGAAATTTGCCGCTACACGCCCGTGAGTATTTTGCGTACAGGATAATCCACATACACAATCATTCTCGTTAAAAATCAATCAAGAATTCAACGTTGCGATATACATGCTAAAAAAGTGTATGCAATTTTATGTACACGATAGTTTATTCCTGGAAGGATAGATGGCGCAAGGTGTGTACTGCCTGCAAAAGTATATTTTGTTGCATACAATGAATATCGTTTGATGCGCACAGAACATGATCATAGTTTACTTTAGAAAGTAAACTTGAAATGATTGTTCAACATAAAGTTGCGGACTGTTAAAGTTTGTCGTTTTTAAATAATTGTATAAACTGAATAAAAACGAAAAATAGCCTGAATGGTAAACTATATAAATAAAATATTCATGTGGCCGTCATTTAAATTTTTCCGAATTTTTGTAAGCTTTGTCTGTTTAATAAACAACACCAACAAATATTGAAAAAACTAATTGTCGGCGAGTGTTGTGTGATTATGTGCAAACACTAGCTCAATGAATGCAATCTCTAACCGAAAAGAACAAGATTTTAATGGCAATTTGTTGTTTATTGAAAGTACAAGACGATAGCTATATTGCCCACCGCGAAAACATTTCATGTGGTTATAAAACATAACGCATTTTTGCTTTCAAACAGTACACATTTGTTATTACAAATCGCAACCGCTTCTTCAGACAAATCACAACAATTTACAGTTATGGTAACAAATTCCCACTGTGACGAATTACGGTACAAAAGCGCATTCGATCACGATGTCATAACAACCTCCAAATATGACACGGTTTCGATTCGCCGAAAGAAATATAGACCGCCACCGCCGCCGCAACTGTAAACCGAATTTTAATAAACAAATATTCCGGCGTGCCGGGCGTGATCGATTCGAAATGAAACACCTAAATCAAACACAACAAACTAATTGCGCCCGCGAGTCATTAATATTAATGCGGAATGTTGCGCGCGCGACCGAAAAAAAAATATGTAAGGCGCGAGCAGTAAAAGCCCATTTACAGTTGCTGCGGAGCTAATTAATTAGTTGGATTGTTGAGTGGAAAACCACACACACAACACACACATATGAGCATGAGGGGCATCAATTAGCTCGCGAAGAAAAGAGAAAATCGAGTTTAAATGTTAGAAGGTTAGAGGCCAGCACGAGGAAATTTTACCCGATCGCTCGAAGGGCTGATTTGAGTCGGTGTTTCGTGGGCGGCGGCGGCGGCGGCGGCGGCGCGTTTCGAAAGTTTTTGAAAGTGACGCCCGCTGTTAAAAAAAAATGATATAAATATACAGTTCCAACTTCCGTTTCATTGCCGTGTAATCCTAACCTGGATTCTATGTATTACCGTGCAAAGAGGTTACTTTTTTTTTGGTGCGATGGAGCGTGCACGGGGCATTTGCATATTACAGAAATCGGCCGAGATTCATTGTGATCTACCACCGGAAGTGCGAAACAAAGGGGACTGTACTGTTTGTTTACGTCCACAATGCTGGAGCAAATTGTGTTTTCAAACGATACTTTTTTTGATAAAACTTGCCTTGCCACTTTTTCTGCCGAAAAAACGGGCAGGTTTCATCAAATCCTTTCTTGTAATATTTTCCATAAATAGTATTAAAATGAAACAACATAAATCGTAAACTAGATACACGGAATAATCGATTACGTAATTTAATGTGCGGAACGAGTAAACTCATCATAATAATTAGACGCCGGTAAAGTCAAAACGAGTTAATTCGGGAAAGTAAATAAAATTGTAAATATAAGATCGACGTTATAACGAAGGTAAATAAATGATTATCCACTTGCAAACTTTTACCTACTTTTTTATCCGCTAACAGAAACCCGGTTTTCCGCTGTTTTAAATACACACTATTATAAATCATCAATCATCAATAAATAAACTTGATTTTAGTGTCGGCGCTTTCTTATGAAATATCTCCAACATAAAAAAAAAATATTATTTGCTGCACTTACCGTCGTCGATTTCTTGAACCTCCTGCTCCCTGACCTCCGCAGCGTTCCTCCTTTGATGTTGGTTTCGTCGAGCACGATTTCCCTTCCATCGTGCCCCGACCTTCTGCTCAGTTCACTTAGTTCGGCCACTGGCTGCACCTAAAAATAAAATATCCATATTTAGTCTAGATATTTTAATCATTAATTATGACGAAGCGGAAACACCGCCTAACCGCCATTTGGACCAAAACTGAGATTTTAGTAAATAATCTTTTTCCAGAAAGCTACACATCAGTGTCGGTGTTAAAGCCACCCGGATTTGGTTCAGTACAGCATTCAGGCAATAGATTCCGCCACTTTGGCGTTTCTACCTTTATACATCAGTTTGTTTGCCACTCCTCTCAAATTTGGAAAATGTGAGATAACAGCGATTTGGAACAAAATTGAGATTTTAACGTCAATCTTTTCCCAGAAAGCTATAAATTAGTTTTTCTGCCTCTTCTATCAAATTTGGTAAATGTGAGATATGCGGTATTGCCGCTTCACCGACGATATGAGAGAATATAATTGATGAGGAAAAAAATGTTAGGTTATATTGAATTGTTCCTACGTCATCATGTACAGGGTCCGGCGCGTGTTTTATATTCAACTACTCCTACGTCATCGTGTACAGGATCCGGCAACAAAATCCGGACATTTTTTTGAAACATAATTCTTATTGCAAAAATGGAAAAGTTTTAAATTATTTTTTTACTACTAAATTGTTTGTTGGGTCATAAAGAACAAATTTACTGAATATAGCCCCCTTCAGGTTATACTCCGCACTTGGTTTCAATATTAGAACTGTTTCGAGGACATTAATGTTTAGTACCATGAGATCAGAAAGTCAAAAATAGTTGACAGCGCATTTTCTGAAAATCCCTATAATAATCAAGTCAAATTATATTGGCTGTCTGGAATTCTCCAATGCAGTGCAGTGTATATTTTGTTAATTTGACATCTTGGAGTTTTTAAAAAACACTTTAATAATATATTTATGATTCATTATTTGGAATTTCAGAGTTTTCCATGCCAAAATTCCCATTAGTGACGCCACTGAACTTCTGTCATTTATCTTATGTTTTAAGGGCTGCCAACTATTTTCGACTTTTTGATCTCACGGTACATGCGTCAAGCTCTCGAGGTGTTTTAGAATGGCGGGAAATTCAAACTAAATTTTGCCCGGGTTTTGGCGCCGAAAAAAAATTATTAGATTAAAAATGGCGATGATCGAATAATATACATGAAGTGTTTTGCTTGATCGGGTGATCAAAATTATGAAAGAAAATGACAAATTATGCTCTAAATTCTAATCTTTTCGATCAGTTTACTCAAAAACTGATGAGATTTAGAAAAAAAAAACGTATTCTTTATCATTTCAGCATTTTTAATGTAAGTTTGATGCAACTATTATCATTTCCTAATTGTACACAAAAAACGACAAAAATCTTGTTATTTTCTTTTTCGAAAAATAATGATTTTATGCAAAATAATTATGAACTTATGTTTAGTTTTATTTAAAAATAATTAGTAGTTTTTCAAATACAGTGCCCACAGATAGACACACAGCTACGATCTTTTTTTATTATTTCATCATAATTTGACATCAAAAGTTTTTAGAAAAAATAAAATAATTACGGGCTGAAAGACTTTAGTCAATTGCCCTTTAAAACCCTGTATAAAACCAGGTTTTAATAAAGGTTTAGTAACTAACTAAAATAATTATGAACTTATGTTCAGAGTTTTATTTGGAAATATTTAGTAGTTTTTCAGATACAGCGCCCACAGATAGACATACTGATACAGCCGCGATTATTTTATTATCATTTCATAATTGTAGACCGAAAATGTTCAGTTTTTTTTTTTCGAAAAATTATTTTATACAAAATATTTCGAAAGATTTATTTGGAAATATTCAGTAGGTTTTCAGATACAGCGTCCACAGATGGACATACTGCCACGATTTTGTTTTATTATCTCATCATAATTGTATATCAAAAATGACAAACATCTTCAGTTTTTTTTTTAATAATGATTTTATGCAAAATTTCAAAAGATTTATTTTGAAATATTTAGTAGTTTTTCAGATACAGCGTCCACAGATAGACATAGAGATGCAGCCAAGATTTTTTTATCATTTCATAATGGTAGACCAAAAAGGACAAAAATATTATGTTTTTTTTTTTATAATAATTTTATACTAAATATTTCAAAAGATTTATTTGGAAATATTCAGTAGTTTTTCCAGATACAGCGTCCACAGATGCACATACTGCCACGATTTTTTTTTTATCACATCATAATTGTATACCAAAAATGACAAACATCTTCAGTTTTTTCTTTTTCGAAAAATAATGATTTTATGCAAAATTTCAAAAGATTTATTTGACAATATTTAGTAGTTTTTCATATACAGTGCCCACAGATAGACATACAGTCACGATTGGTTTACTATCATTACATAATTGTACACCAAAAATGACAAAAATCTTGTTATTTTCTTTTCCCGAAAAATATTGATTTTATGCAAAATATTTGCAAAGTTTTATTTGAAAATATTTTGTAGTTTTTCAGATACAGCGCCCACAGATAGACGTACAGTCACGATTTGTTAACTATCATTTCATAATTGTACATCAAAAATGACAAAAATCTTGTTATTTTTTTTTTTTCGAAAAATAATGATTTTATGCAAAATATTTGCAGTTTTATTTAAAAATATTTTGTAGTTTTTTTTAGATACACGAATAGACATTCAGCCAAGATTGTTTTTTATTGTCATTTCATAATTGTACACCAAAAATGACAAAAAAAATCAGTTTTTCTTTTTCGAAAAATAATGATTTTATGCAAAATATTTAAAAAGATTTGTTTGGAAATATTCTGTAGCTTTTCAGATACAGCGCCCACAGATAGACATACCGCCCCGATTTGTTTTACTAATATTTCATAATTGCACACCAAAAATGATAAAAATCTTCAATTTTTTTTTTTTGAAAAATAATGATTTTATGCAAAATATTTCAAAAGATCTATTTGGAAATATTTAGTAGTTTTTCCAGATACAGCGCCCACAGATAGACAATCAGACAAGATTTTTTATTATCATTCCATAATTGTACACCAAAAATGACAAAAAAATCTTTAGTTTTTTTTTTTCGAAAAATAATGATTTTAAGCAAAATATCTATGAACTTATGTTCAAAGATTTATTTGGAAATATTTAGTGGTTTTTGAGATGCAGACACACAGCCACGTTATTTTTTGTTCCGAAAATCGCTGATGAAATCGCCTTCGGGGGCTTCAACACGTTAAAAACAATTTCTGGAAGATGACGGAAATAAAAATTGCGACGTTGGCAGACGATATGGCTATTCTACCTGAATCAGAAGAACACCTCCAACATAACTTACAAAAGAACTAACCCAAGTGTTCCCCTCCGATTTTATTGAAATTTGGTGGATTTACAGAGGGGGCAAAGTATTCGATCCGTATTTTTTTGTTTCGGCTAAAAAACATGTTTAGGCGTGAATTAACCCCTCAAAATATTTTTTGGCTATAACTTCTGAAAATATCTTGATAGTGTAATTTCGTAAATGTATAGAATTTCAAAGCACAAAATGAATAAATGATGGAAAAATTATCTGAATACAAATATTTGGGAACGATTATATGTAGATAAAAATGGAAAATTAGATAAAGAAATAAATGAAAGAATGAGAACAGCAGAAAAAACATACAACCAAGCGAACACGACATTCTTGAGCAAAAGAAAAAAAAATGTTTTTTTTTTTTGGCATGGGCTCTGATCATTCAAGAAAAATTAATGGATACATAAAAGCCGAAGTAGCAAAAAAAAAATAGTCAGACCTACGATAACTTATAGTAGTACATAAAAATACAGATCAAGAATAAATGCTGCGGAGATGAGTTTCCTCAGAAAGATCTGTCTTTGATCAAGAATAAATGTTATGGAGATGCGACAACTCTAAAAGAGACAAAATTCGAAACGAAACATAAAAAGAAACCGATTAACGACAAAATAGCAGAAAACCAGCCACGAGGAAACAATAAGAAAAGAAACGGAAATCAGAAAGAAGTGGAGATAATAATGCACAAGAAGAAAAGAGTAACAACTCGACCAAAATCGCCTTGGACCATAAAATATGTTATCCCGTCATTATTTCCAAATTTAGTGAAGAAATGTTTTCAAAGAAAGTATTTTGAGTAATTTTGGAAAGTTTCAGGTCTGTCGCGATTGTTTTTATATTTTTTCAAACCATTGTAAAATTATCAATTTTGGAGGGACCATAAAATGTGTTATCCTGCAATTATCCCCTCTGGTTAATAAATGTTTTCAAATTTTGATTTAATTGTGAAGCAGAATGTATTTTGAATAATTTTGGAAAGTTTCAGGTTTTTGGCAATTGTTTTCATATTTTTTCAAACCATTGGAAAATGATCAATGATCAACGATTATATGTAGATAAAAATGGAAAATTAGATAAAGAAATAAATGAAAGAATGAGAACAGCAGAAAAAACATACAACCAAGCGAACACGACATTCTTGAGCAAAAGAAAAAAAAATGTTTTTTTTTTTTGGCATGGGCTCTGATCATTCAAGAAAAATTAATGGATACATAAAAGCCGAAGTAGCAAAAAAAAAATAGTCAGACCTACGATAACTTATAGTAGTACATAAAAATACAGATCAAGAATAAATGCTGCGGAGATGAGTTTCCTCAGAAAGATCTGTCTTTGATCAAGAATAAATGTTATGGAGATGCGACAACTCTAAAAGAGACAAAATTCGAAACGAAACATAAAAAGAAACCGATTAACGACAAAATAGCAGAAAACCAGCCACGAGGAAACAATAAGAAAAGAAACGGAAATCAGAAAGAAGTGGAGATAATAATGCACAAGAAGAAAAGAGTAACAACTCGACCAAAATCGCCTTGGACCATAAAATATGTTATCCCGTCATTATTTCCAAATTTAGTGAAGAAATGTTTTCAAAGAAAGTATTTTGAGTAATTTTGGAAAGTTTCAGGTCTGTCGCGATTGTTTTTATATTTTTTCAAACCATTGTAAAATTATCAATTTTGGAGGGACCATAAAATGTGTTATCCTGCAATTATCCCCTCTGGTTAATAAATGTTTTCAAATTTTGATTTAATTGTGAAGCAGAATGTATTTTGAATAATTTTGGAAAGTTTCAGGTTTTTGGCAATTGTTTTCATATTTTTTCAAACCATTGGAAAATGATCAATTTTAGTGGGAACATAAAATATGTTATTCTGCAATTATCTCCAAATCTAGTCACGGAATATTTTCAAAATTTGATTGAGTTACAACACCTCGCGGTGGGAAAGCATTAAGATGAAGAAAAATTTCACGGCCAGAATACTTTCCCATACTTAATACGAAGAAGGCAAAAATATCAAACTATATCAATAAAAAAATTGATTCAAATGGGAAATTCGATGCTTTTCGTATTCTAAAATTTAAGAGTCTTCAAAAGACTGCAATAAACAAATCATCTATTGAAACAACTACTTTTTAAAAACTCTTAAATTGTAGAAGACGAATTTTTTTATTTTTTTTTTGACTTGAGCCATTTTTTGATAATGAATGGGACATACACTAGACATCCATGGACCAGCACGGCCACTTATTCGTTCCGAAAAAGTGACCGCACGGATAGGATTCGAACCCACGACCACGAGGCCCGTGAGCAGGAGCTCTACTCACTAGGCCACCGCCTAAAAACATTTTTTCTTCAAAAAATGTTTTCTATTTTTTTTTCAAGTCTACGAGCTCATTCTGAACATTTGTTTACAAAAAAAAATTGTGGGACTTCCAGGAACGGAGATACGCAAAATGACTTTCGGAGTAAATAGTGCTTAAATCGACTGGAAACGCCTAAAAATTTGCTTCAAAATATTTTCATTTTCTTTGACTTCAATATTTTTTTTATTTAAAAAATAATAAAGTAAAAATAAAATAATAAATTTGACGCTACGCTACTGTACGACAATTAATGATTCGCTACGCTTGGCGTGTTAGAAATACCTAATTAGCGAATAAACAACTTATTAACAAAACACTAGATTATTGAACTCGACAATAAATTACAGCGACTTATAAATACCTTCCTTGTAAGGCGGTTTGCGTCTCTTTTTTTATTACGTTTTGGTATATTTTTAGGTCGAGCACAGCAATGCTGAAGTGCTGAAAATATTGGCGCCGGGCTATAAATAATGCGGCGGTCTTGAACTTGCCGCTTTCACTCGATCAAAATAGAAGATGCGAATTCCTTTTTGGAATACGCAGTTCTTTTGAATTAAAAAATTTAAACAAACTTCCAAATTTCATTTACGGTGTGAAAATATCTCCATAATTTTATTTGATTAATAAATTCAAGTTCATAATAATAATAATTCAATTTATTTAAAAAAATAGTGCGAATACAAACATTTACACATATACCTACATCACACCAAGTTGAAAACGTCTATTACAGTAAACTGTAGCAAAAATTATAGGAATTTTCACCAGTTAGTATTCAGAGAGTGAATAGAGTTCTCTTTGAATTAAGTAATCTTTTAAATGAGTTTCATGTACACATCTTTATCTATTACTTCAAGCCAAATAAAATTAAATCAATCCAAACAACAATCCATCTTTTGAACGATGAATCAAACAATGCTTGTCGTTTTTTCCCATCCACGTGAAATCTGCACAGACGTAGTGCTCCGGTCGTGCACACTCCACTCACAATAGAAAGTGCTTTGTTATTATCGTTATAATTGGCGCTCTTTACGTAACAGCGAACGATTCCGCGCTCGTCCGTCACGTTCCTCGGGTAGCGGGAAGGGCGATTTTTGGGGCGCCCTCCTTTATATTGTCCCCGGTTTCGAAATAATCTCTTTGGCAACGCGACCAGGAAATATGCGCCACGGAGCGCCGCCGCCTCCGCCGAGATTCTTATTTCTGTTATATCGGCCGGTCCGGAGATGACGGCCTCGTTTCAGCGTGAAATTTTTCTCGAATTATAGAACAAAGGAAGAACTTTATCGCGTTACAATAATTCTTTTGTCTTGGATAAAGTGACCGAGTGAGTGATTAAATTATTTTGATGACACAAATTCCTCGGCGGAGATAACGGGCGCACAATGAACGCAATTCATCCGCCGCAGACCATTTTAAACGGATGCAATTACTGTAATTAATTCACTTTCCACATGTAATTTAATATTTTTCGCTGCTATCTCATTCGTTCGTAATCAATCAGACAATGTTTTCATACGCCTGACGAAACCACTATCAAAAAAGTAAATATGTGAAACGCTTTATGATAAAGTTTAAAATTAAATATCAATACAATTAGTACTACCTGATAATTGATAATCTATAAACTGAATGGAAAAATGTTACAATAATTATCTGTGGTTGCAAAACTGCTACTTTTGAATCACGTTGCTACCTGTGATTGCTACTTTTTAATATCAGTTATTTTAAACGGTGGCTGTGATCACGGTTAGTAAACGTCGTAACACCTTCTGAAATTGTTAATGTTTTTGATATTATTCTGCTAATATTTGTCCACCTGTTGTTCCTTTTGATATTATACCTGTGACTGAAGGTGATATTATGGATATATTATCTGCTATACCAAATAAATATACGACTATCCTTGATTCAGTTCAAAATTCGAGAAGTAAATGGAGATTTTTGTAGAAAAACAGAATGTTTGTTCAGTAAATTTGAAAAGTTGAAAAGGTTTAGGCATGTGGCAAATGTTTTCCTATTTTGGTTTTACCTCAAAAAAAGCGCATCTTTTAAAAGATTATTTGCTCTGTTTTCGAAGGATTATTTTGAAATAAAATCATTAACCAACAGATATTTTTATAAATTTCGCGTTTTAATTTTTTGAGCACTTGAATGAAAACATCGCAGAAAAAATATAAAACGCGCAGAGAAAATTCCATAAAAAATATCCTCAATGGCCGAAGTATCGCTAATTCAAAATCAATTCGGTTTTTGCAAATTCAACAATTTTCAATAGAGATGTGAATTTTTGAAAATTTTAGTTTTATTTTTTGAGCAATTGAATGAAAACATCGCAGAAAAAATATAAAACGCGCCGACAAAATTCCATAAAAAATCATCCTCAATGGCCGAAGTATCGCTAATTCAAAATCAAGTCGGTTTTTGTAAATTCAACAATTTTCAATGGAGATGTGAATTTTTGAAAATTTTAGTTTTATTTTTTTGAGCACTCGAATGAAAACATCGCAGAAAAAATATAAAACGCGCAGACAAAATTCCATAAAAACTCATCCTCAATGGCCGAAGTATCGCTAATTCAAAATCAATTCGGTTTTTGTAAATTCAACAATTTTCAATAGATATAAATTTTTGAAAATTTTAGTTTTATTTTTTTGAGCACTTGAATGAAAACGTAGCAGAAAAAATATAAAACGCGCAGACACAATTCCATAAAAAATCATCCTCAATGGCCAAAGTATCGTTAATTCAAAATCAATTCGGTTTTTGTAAATTCAACAATTTTCAATAGAGATATGAATTTTTTAAAATTTTAGTTTTATTTTTTTGAGCACTTGAATGAAAACGTAGCAGAAAAAATATAAAACGCGCAGACAAAATTCCATAAAAACTCATCCTCAATGGCCGAAGTATCGCTAATTCAAAATCAATTCGGTTTTTGTAAATTCAACAATTTTCAATAGATATAAATTTTTGAAAATTTTAGTTTTATTTTTTTGAGCACTTGAATGAAAACGTAGCAGAAAAAATATAAAACGCGCAGACACAATTCCATAAAAAATCATCCTCAATGGCCAAAGTATCGTTAATTCAAAATCAATTCGGTTTTTGTAAATTCAACAATTTTCAATAGAGATATGAATTTTTTAAAATTTTAGTTTTATTTTTTTGAGCACTTGAATGAAAACGTAGCAGAAAAAATATAAAACGCGCAGACAAAATTCCATAAAAAATCATCCTCAATGGCCGAAGTATCGCCAATTCAAAATCAATTCGGTTTTTGTAAATTCAACAATTTTCAAGAGAGATATGAATTTTTGAAAATTTTAGTTTAATTTTTTTTAGCACTTGAATGAAAACGTAGCAGAAAAAATATAAAACGCGCAGACAAAATTCCATAAAAAATCATCCTCAATGGCCGAAGTATCGCCAATTCAAAATCAATTCGGTTTTTGTAAATTCAACAATTTTCAATAGAGATATGAATTTTTGAAAATTTTAGTTTTATTTTTTTGAGCACTTGAATGAAAACATAGCAGAAAAAAATATAAAACGCGCAGACAAAATTCCATAAAAAATCATCCTCAATGGCCGAAGTATCGCCAATTCAAAATCAATTCGGTTTTTGTAAATTCAAAAATTTTCAAGTGAGATATGAATTTTTGAAAATTTGTTTTATTTTTTTGAGTACTTGAATAAAAACATCGCAGAAAAAATACAAAACGCGCAGACAAAATTCCATAAAAAATCATCCTCAATGGCCGAAGTATCGCTAATTCAAAATCAAGTCGGTTTTAGTAAATTCAACAATTTTCAATATGAATTTTTGAAAATTTTAGTTTTATTTTTTGAGCACTTGAATGAAAACATCGCAGAAAAAATATAAAACGCGCAGACAAAATTCCATAAAAAATCATCCTCAATGGCCGAAGTATCGCCAATTCAAAATCAATTCGGTTTTTGTAAATTCAACAATTTTCAAGAGAGATATGAATTTTTGAAAATTTTAGTTTAATTTTTTTTAGCACTTGAATGAAAACGTAGCAGAAAAAATATAAAACGCGCAGACAAAATTCCATAAAAAATCATCCTCAATGGCCGAAGTATCGCCAATTCAAAATCAATTCGGTTTTTGTAAATTCAACAATTTTCAATGTGAATTTTTGAAAATTTTAGTTTTATTTTTTGAGCACTTGAATGAAAACATCGCAGAAAAAAATATAAAACGCGCGGACAAAATTCCATAAAAAATCATCCTCAATGGTCGAAGTATCGTTTATTCAAAATTAATTTGGTTTTTGTAAATTCCACAGTTTTTAATGGAGATATGGATTTTTGAAAATTTTAGTTTTAATTCTTTTTTGAAAATCCAAATTTTACTGCAACTTGTGAATCCCTCAATTGAAACGTCAAAATCTAGCGAATTTTATGTTCTTTGAGAAATGATCCAAATACTTGCTGAAGTGCTGAAAATGCAGTTTTTTTTTGTTAACTTTTTTAAACAATTATTCTGTAAAAAGTAAGTACAATAAACCCTTTCAAGGCAACATTTTGAAGGTGAAAAGTTAATGAAACACCTGAATCGAGCTCAGATTTTTGCAAGGCGCTTTTTTTCCACTAGATGGCGCCTTAAAACCGCTACTTATACGGTGGTACCGCTATAAAATCGCAAAACCGAGTGTTTAATTTTTTCAACGTTGTTTCATCATGATTTCGGCATGTCTTGTGGACGCGGCAATGCAGTATTATTCGACAATGGAAGGAACTGGGTTTAAGTTTAAAGATCATTTGGTAGCAGTGATTCTTGTGATGGAAATTATTTGTATGTTAGCGTTTTAAAGTCACTTTTCATTAACAATAACTCGGTCGTATATAATTATTACAGCAACTTCATCATCTCAAGGTGAAATAACGATTATTTAAAAAAAATATCTACATTGTAATTGGCTAAGGTAAATAAACTGTCTTTAAGCTATGTAATTTTATTGGGTAAGCTTAAATTCTCTAGACGTGAGCAGAAGATTTTCCTTGCAAAAAATTGTTGCGTTGGCGATTTGGTGATTTTTTCAAGTGTTAAAAAATGGCAAATCGCATTCAATGTGTCAATGTCACAATTTTCTGACGATTGTGGAAAATTTTTATTGGGTAAGCTTAAATTCTCTAGAAGTGAGCAGCAGATTTTCCTTGCAAAAAATTTGTCGCCTTGGTGATTTGATGATTTTTTAAGAGTCAAAAAATAGCAAATCGCATTCAATGTGCCAATGTCACCATTTTCTGACGATTGTGGAAAAAAATTACTTTTGTTTATAATTTGAAAATAGAAAATTAGTTAAATTTACATTTCACCGTTGAGTTTGCTCAAAAAATGAGATTGGTCAAGCGTCAACAGTTTTTCTAAAAAAAAAAATCTTCTGGAGACTTGTAAAATCAACAAATTAGCTTTTAATAGACCCTAAAACAAACCATTATCTACAACATCTACTTTCGTAACTAATGCGATGATTAATACTGAATCATACAATTAGCCAGTTGCAAATTAACGCAACAATGATTAAGGTCGCAAGTTCTGCGATCGGACTGATATTACTTTTAAATGATCGGCGTTACGTAATTTTCGTCAGTTCTCGGTTGTTTCTCTTGACCTTTCTGTCGTAGCAACAATTTTCGCGTTCTTCGAAGAATGCAGTGCTTAATCTAGGAATACAAATTTGCAAATTGTCACAAAAGTCGAATTAGATATTAGCGAAGTGCATTTTTTTTTATGGAAAATTAGATACATTTGTGTTAGCTACAAGGCTATTCTGCCACGACCGATTGTTTACATTTTGTTTAGGATAACTAACGGGCGACCAAGTCCTGGATGGCTGATTTGAAATTTTTGACGAAAAAAACTTGAAAATGTACAAAATCGGAAAAATCAACTCTTCTAAGGCTGAAAGACCTCTGGTCAATTGCCTGTTGAGGTCATTTGTAAAAGTGTCTCAATAAATGTATTGTCTCTCTCTCTCAACTTTTATTAATAATCATCCTAGACCATTAAAGTAAAATGTACATTTTTTCTCATCAGAAGAATGAGAAAACTTGATTGCAACTTTAACATTTCAGCAAAAATACCAAAAGTAGGTTTGAAAATTTTAGAAAAAAATCGATTCCTCTTATCTGCCATTTTGAAAATCTGATTACTCAAAAACCTCCCAAGTATCAAGTTTCGCATGAATTGAACAACGTTTTCATATTTTGGTCAGCTTTTTGAGATTTGGACTATGCGACACGAAAAAGAAAACAAACAATTAGCAAATTAGAAACAACCTTACTTACAAACAATTAGGTCATAAATAAAAGGCAATTCCTAAAGATACCAGGTAGATGTATAGACACGAGTAAGTAATAATTTCTTTAATGAAAATGTAGATTCAAGTAAGTTTCATTCGATATTTTCACACATCTTTATCTTATCTCCAGCTGCGGAAACGGATATTAGTCTCTGACTTGTGCGGTCACTTTCTCGGTATTGTTTATATCATTTATAATGACAACCGCGCTGTTTTATTAAAATGTTAATATTTTTAAATTATCCTTATTTGCATTGATTTTTCTTTCGCGTCGCTTTTGACTTGAGAATCAGATGAACGTAAAAGAATCAGATCACAAGTCCAATACCTTTACGTTCAAGGTGCAGACAGTATTGCCTCTAGTCGCCAAAGTTACTAGTAGATGTCGCCCAAATATCTCCAATGTTCAGTTTACTTTACTAACAAATTTTAATATCGAAATCTGCATGCATTTTGCATGGGAATAAGTAAACATTTGAAACGCACAAAAAAAAGATGCTTTAACACGCCAAAGTGGCGGAATCTATTGCCTGAATGTTGTACTGAACAAAAGTTATATTGTAATTCATGTTTACAAAGAATTTTAGAGTGGGTCATCATGTTTAATGTACTAGATTTTGACAGTAGCATAAAGTAAAATTAGTTTTTAGTAGATTTGGAAAGGTTCACACTTGTAGCAATTGTTTTAACATTTTTTAAATCAAGTTAACATTTTGCAATTTCCAAATGACATACGAACACTTTCAGAAGGATTTACGTGAAATCTAGTAAAGGGGTGTTTTCAGATTTTGACGGAAATATAAAGTAGAATTAGTTTTTAGTAGATTTGGAAAGTTTCACACTTGTAGCAATTGTTTAAACATTTTTTTAAATCAAGTTGAAATTTTGCAATTTCTAAATGACATACGATCACTTTCAGGAGGATTTACGTGAAATCTTGTGAAGGGATGTTTTTAGATTTTGACAGAAATATAAAGTAGAATTAGTTTTTAGTAGATTTGTACAGTTTCACACATGTAGCAATTGTTTTAACATTTTTTTAAATCAAGTTGAAATTTTGCAATTTCCAAATGACAAACGAACAGTTTCAGGAGGATTTACGTGAAATCTAGTGAAGGGGTGTTTTTAGATTTTGGCAGAAATATAAAGTAGAATTAGTTTTTAGTAGATTTGTAAAGTTTCACACTTGTAGCAATTGTTTTAACATTTTTTAAATCAAGTTGAAATTTTGCAATTTCCAAATGACATACGATCACTTTCAGGAGGATTTACGTGAAATCTCGTGAAGGGGTGTTATTAGATTTTGACAATAACTTAAAGCAGAATTAGTTTTTTGTAGATTCAGAAAGTTTCACACTTGTAGCAATTGTTTTAACATTTTTTAAATCAAGTTGAAATTTTGCAATTTCCAAATGACATACGATCACTTTCAGGAGGATTTACGTGAAATCTAGTGAAGGGGTGTTTTTAGATTTTGGCAGAAATATAAAGTAGAATTAGTTTTTAGTAGATTTGTACAGTTTCACACTTGTAGCAATTGTTTTAACATTTTTTAAATCAAGTTGAAATTTTGCAATTTCCAAATGACATAAGAACACTTTCAGGAGGATTTACGTGAAATCTAGTGAAGGGGTGTTTTTAGATTTTGACAGAAATATAAAGTAGAATTAGTTTTTAGTAGATTTGTACAGTTTCACACATGTAGCAATTGTTTTAACATTTTTTTAAATCAAGTTGAAATTTTGCAATTTCCAAATGACATAAGAACACTTTCAGGAGGATTTACGTGAAATCTTGTGAAGGGGTGTTTTTAGATTTTGACAGTAATATAAAGTAGAATTAGTGTTTAGTAGATTTGTACAGTTTCACACTTGTAGCAATTGTTTTAACATTTTTTAAATCAAGTTGAAATTTTGAAATTTCCAAATGACATACGATCACTTTCAGGAGGATTTACGTGAAATCTAGTGAAGGGGTGTTTTTAGATTTTGGCAGAAATATAAAGTAGAATTAGTTTTTAGTAGATTTGTACAGTTTCACACTTGTAGCAATTGTTTTAACATTTTTTTAAATCAAGTTGAAATTTTGCAATTTCCAAATGACATAAGAACACTTTCAGGAGGATTTACGTGAAATCTAGTGAAGGGGTGTTTTTAGATTTTGGCAGAAATATAAAGTAGAATTAGTGTTTAGTAGATTTGTACAGTTTCACACTTGTAGCAATTGTTTTAACATTTTTTAAATCAAGTTGAAATTTTGAAATTTCCAAATGACATACGAACAGTTTCAGGAGGATTTACGTGAAATCTAGTGAAGGGGTGTTTTTAGATTTTGGCAGAAATATAAAGTAGAATTAGTTTTTAGTAGATTTGTACAGTTTCACACTTGTAGCAATTGTTTTAACATTTTTTAAATCAAGTTGAAATTTTGCAATTTCCAAATGACAAACGAACAGTTTCAGGAGGATTTACGTGAAATCTAGTGAAGGGGTGTTTTTAGATTTTGACAGAAATATAAAGTAGAATTAGTTTTTAGTAGATTTGTACAGTTTCACACTTGTAGCAATTGTTTTAACATTTTTTAAATCAAGTTGAAATTTTGAAATTTCCAAATGACATACGAACAGTTTCAGGAGGATTTACGTGAAATCTAGTGAAGGGGTGTTTTTAGATTTTGGCAGAAATATAAAGTAGAATTAGTTTTTAGTAGATTTGTACAGTTTCACACTTGTAGCAATTGTTTTAACATTTTTTAAATCAAGTTGAAATTTTGAAATTTCCAAATGACATACGAACAGTTTCAGGAGGATTTACGTGAAATCTAGTGAAGGGGTGTTTTTAGATTTTGACAGAAATATAAAGTAGAATTAGTTTTTAGTAGATTTGAAAAGTTTCACACAGTAACATAAATTTGTAAACAATAGCAAAGATTAATTTCTCTTATAGTTTTGTTGTTTTTGTTGTATATTGAAAGCTACAATGATGTACCTCTCAAAAATTGTAATAAATATCATTTTATACATCGAAATTTTTAATTTAATTTTTAATTCATGTGCGAATAATTCGCCAAAATTGGCAACACTGGGCTCATTCAGTATCGTTTATTTTAAACGACTCAATTGAAGTTGGTTTGTGAAGTTATTTAATAAATATTTTAAAAATAACGGTATTTTTTCAGAATTGAAAGCAATCATCGCCAGAGTGGATTCGGCATGGTCTCATTAAGCCAATTACTGTTCGCTGGAAGCGGAACGACACGTAATTCGTACATAAAATTTACTCACCCTGAGTGTGACGCTCTCCCCGGACGCCTTGATGAGATCTATGATGTCCTCGCGACTTTTCTCCTCCACCTTAACACCGTTGACCTCCAGGAGTCTGTCGCCTGGAAGGAGACCGGTCTCGTTGTTGTGCTGCACTATGGTGCCCGGTTCGGCGAAGATGAAGGCCTTCATGGACACGCTGACGTTGGAACTGTCGCGCTCCAGTACCATCGCACGCCTCAGCGAGAACCCGAAATCGTTCCTTGGCGGCTTCTGCCGCTGTATGGTCAGCGTGCGGGGTTTCGGCAGCACCAGCGGCGTTATGCCGGGTAAGGGTAGGTTCATATCGTCGAAACTTGCCGTTCGCGACCATCTGCAACAGTAAATAATGATAATTAAAATGATAATTAAAAATTTATTCGCGTAAAATTACCTGTGAAACCCCTGCGACTCCCCAACCGGACTAAGGGAAAACGGGGGCGTCGCGAAACTACTATTAGTGGTATCAGTCAGTGAATCGTTACTGGGAGAAGTGGTCGTGATGACCAACAAATTCCCCAAGTTCTTATCGCCGTTAACGCCATTCTGCTGAAGATCCTGGTACGCGATCACCTCATTCTGCAAAGTGTTCCTGATAAGGGCGTGCGGGGAATCCCCGCCGTTCGCCTGTTCATTTTCACTACACACACTAATCCGCGGCGTCTTGAGTATCCCGCGCTTCGGAGGCTTCGGCGGCAGCGGCGGTAAGTTCTTCTGGTTCGGATTGTTCAAACTGTTCAAACTCGTCTCCGAACTATCCGACTGGGTGTAGCCGTCGTTAAGATGATTCAAATTCGACGGCGAACCCGGAATGGTGGACGTGGGAGAGTCGACCCTCTCCAGACTGGCGAGAAAATCGGCGGTGTAATCGGCCGTAATCCCCGACGGCAGCTTCTCCTTCTCCTTCCGCTTACGCGGTATCTTCAGCGACTTCCTCACCTGGAAAAAACGATCGACTTACAAATTTCGAACGGCGCAATTTAAATATCCACGGATTACCTCATCGAGCCTGAGCAGCTCCTCCGGGGACATGCTCGCCCTGTCCCGTTTCTGCTTGTCCTTCCTGTCCTTCTTGTCCCGTTTGCGCCTCTCCTTCTCATCCTTGTCGATTGCGACGCCGGCCCCGGCCTTCTTGATGAAATTGAACATGATTCCCTGCAAAAAAACTAATTATTACTACTGCAGATACGTTTTTCGGGCAGGTAACGCGATACGTTTTTCTCCTAAACACATTATCAGCGCTTATCGGAAAGCGTTAATTCCCTCGTTTACAAGTCGATGATAATATTCAAAGGTCACTTGCCGGTCGGCCCGATGGTAACGTGCGCGTTCGGGTCCACCGGCAGTTCACATTATTATAATTCGAGGCATTAGTCATGTGGTGTACAGTTTTTTCTGCTTATTATTATAGCGTAAAATATACGGTAAAAACGAGAATGTAGCAGTGAAATTGCAAAGGTCAAAGATGTTTTTTTTTTTGCTGGGAAATAATTACGTTGCTTCAGTACATTGCTAACGATGATGATGATTTTTGTTGTGTCTGGTAAGTGTCGAGACGCGCGACGCAAACGGGAGGGGGTTATCATCTTTACCGGCAATTATCAAATCGAACAGGTTGGACTTTGGACACTTTGACATTTCGTAATGGAACACGCCTATTAGATACAATAAAGTTGCGATTTTGGAATTACAATTGGATCTCGTGATCAGTTTCAGTTTGTTACAGAAACACGCAGTGTTTGAGATTAATGAAAACGATGGCCAGTTTATCCCTTTTTCACCGTTGTGACGTATTGTTACAGAAACACGCAGTGTTTGAGATCAAGGAAAACGATGGCCAGTATATCTTTTTCACCGTTGTGGCGTATTGTTACAGAAACACAATGAATAATTCACGCAGTGTTTGAGGATCAATGAAAACGATGTCCAGTTTATCTCTTTTTCACTGTTCTGACGTATTGTTACAGAAACACAATGAGTAATTTACGCAACGTGTTCGGAGATCAATTGAAAACTGAAAGTAAAAACGGCAATAGCGCAGAAACAACGAGAGTGCCCGCAACAAACGTAGGGAATTTCTAAAGTGAATATCAAGGCGGCTTAGCCGCGAGTTCTTGGCATTCACGGCGCGAGTTTTAGAAAACGGAGCTCGCTCATTCGTCCGTTCCTCGTGGCACGGTTCGGAATGCCATTTTTGCGCACTCACTTTCACCACCGATGATACAATCTTTTGCTCCGCATTTAATATCGCATCGCGAATATTCGCACCCATTGATGATGATGATGATGATGATGATGCATACATTATCCTTTTTTATTTTCAAAACAATGAAGGAACGTTCATGATTCATTTGTTGAAATCATTCGTATGAGTAATTCAATAGGAAATCCCATACTGGGTGATTTCTTTAGAAAAAAACAGTGTGTATTTAAGTATCTATCTTCGATCAGCTTCATTTATCACTGGCTAGATGCGAGTATGTTGTGGACGCGGATCTCGACGCTACTGTATGAGCATGAAGTGCTTATCATCAGCTATAAATGCTCGATGAAATTTTATAATAGAGGAAAATTTCTATGCAACGAATTTTATAAATATTGAATTCTCGATGCAACAAATTTTATAAATGGAAACATTTCTATGCATTCAGGCAATAGATTCCGCCACTTTAGCGTTTCTACCTGCAAATATTACTCTCTCAAGAAAAATTCTATGGAACCATTTCATAAATATTACATTCTCGACGAAACGAATTTTATCATTTGATCATGTAGCCAACCTTGTGAATGTCAATTAAATTTTCTACGAAACAAATTTTATAAACGAATTTCAGAGGAATTTAATATTCTATGCAACACATTTTATAAATGGGATTAATTCTATACAACGAATTTTTGTAATATTAAATTTTTAATTTTTAAACACGAGCATTTTATGCAACAAACTTCAGAGATATTAAATATTTTTATAAATGGGAGAAATTCTAAGCAACGAATTATATAATAGTTCCTTCAAATTAGACAAAAAATCGACGTTTGAGAGAAATTTTACCCACAGCTTACCGACTAGTAAACTTAGATGTATTTGGACTGTCTGAATGAAGACTGTTTTCACCTGGCGCAGGCTTGAAAAATCAATTTTCGCGTTTTTAGTGGTTTTTTGCATTTTTCGCGAAAACTATGCATTTTGGACAAAAAATACTTCGATTAAAATTTGTAGAGCGGATACTTAATATTCCGCGCCCTCTAGCGGAAAAACGGGAAATTATAGGAAAATTCAAATTTTCCACTCTGCAACTTTTAATAGAAGTAATTTTTGCCCAAAAGGCAATGATTCCTTCAAAACCACCCTTTCTCATGCGTGTGCCAGGTGAAAATAGTCTTCAGACAGACCTAAGTGTACAGGTCGCTAAGCTCAGGGTAAAATTTCCTTAAAAATGTCTAATTTGTAGGGACTATAAATATAAATATGGATTTCTATGCTAGGAATCTTAAATTAATTAAATATTCGACGGAACCACTTTTATAAATGTGAAAAATTCTATGCAACGAATTATACAAATATCGCATTCTCGACGCAACAAATTTCCACACAACAAATTTGACAAAAAATACATTCTCGACGCAATGCACTTAATATTTGGGAAAAATTCTTTGGAAGCTATTTTATAAATTTTAAATTCTCGACTAAACAAATTTTATAAACGGGAGCATTTATATGCTACGAATTTCAGAGGAATTAAACATTCGTCGCAACCACTTTTATAAATGGGAAAAATTCTATGGAACGAATTTTATAAATATTCAATTTTCGGCTAATCACATTTTATAAACAAGAGCATTTCTTATAAAGATATTAAATATTCGACGCAACAATTTTTATAAATGGCATAAATTCTATGCAATGAATTTTATAAACATTCAATTTTTGACTAAACAAATTTTATAAACAGAAGCATTTCCATGCTACGAATTTCGGAGGAATTAAATATACCACGCATCAAATTTTATAAATGGAATACATTTTTCGAATCAACAATTACATTTCTATGCTACGAATTTCAAATGAATTAAATATTCGATGCAACAACTTTTATAAATGGAAAAAATTCTATGCAATGAATTTTCTAAATATTGAATTTTCGACTAAACAAATTTTATAAATGGAAGAAATTCTATGCAATGAATTTTATAAATATTGAATTTTCGACTAAACAAATTTTATAAATGGAAGAAATTCTATGCAATGAATTTTATAAATATTGAATTTTCGACTAAACAAATTTTATAAATATGATAAATTCTATGCAACGAATTTTAATCATTTTAAATTCTAAATTTTTAAACACGTGCATTTTTATGCAACGAAATTAAATATTTCATTAATTCATGCATTTCTATGATATGGATTTCAAATTAATTAAATATTCGACGCGACAACTTTTATAAATGGGAAAAATTCTTTACAAATACAAAATGCAAATATTTAAATTCTTGAAATAACAAATTGTATATTAAAATTTCAACACCACGAATTTGACAAAAATTTTATTCTCCACGCAACAAATTTTATGCTTGGGAAAACGAATTTTATAAATAATAAATTCTCGACTAAACAGATGCAACAACATTTATAAATGTAATAAAATTCTATGCAACGAATATACAAATATTAAATTCTCGAGGCACGAATTTGACAAAAATTACATTCTCCACGCAATGTATTTTATACTTGGGAAAAATTCTATGCAACGAATTTTATAAATATTTCATTTTCGAGAAACGAATGTTACCGAATTTCTAGGCAATGAATTTTATAAAGTTAAGAGTTTTATTAATAGGAGCATTTCTATGTAACGACATTCAACGTTATTAAATTTTCGAAGTAACAAATTCTATGCAACGAAGTTCATAAACAATAAATATTGAATTTTCGACCAATGTGATAAACCGGTGCATTTCTATTCAACAAATTTTGAGGATATTAAATGTCGACATGTTTATGCATACACTCTACGCAATGAATTTAATAATTGGGAAACATTCTATGCAATGAATTTTGTAAATATTACATTCTCGATGAAACGAATGTTATCGTTTGGAAAATTTCTGTGCAACGAATTTTATAAATATTGAAATTTTTTCAAAACATGCTTTATAAATAGGAGCATTTCTATGCAACGAGGTTCAAAGGTGTTAAATATTCGACGCAACAAACTTTATAAATGGGAAAAAATCGATTCAACGAACTTTATAAATATGCAATTTTCAAAATATTCAATTTCGACGCAATAAGTTTTATACATGGGAAAAATTCTATGCAACGAAGATAATGTACAGGGTTATTCACGCTATACAGCACGGAATATTGTGGCCAAAATACGTGACTTTCAAAAAGTTTGACTTTTGGGATCTAGAGGGGCCTATTATGGTTACTTTTTAAAATTAATTTCACATTATACAGGGTGTTCCAAACGCCCTAAAACAATCAAAGTTGTATTTTTTAAATGGAACACCCTGTATTTTTTGTCATTTTTGAATTATATGGAGCAAATAAAGGTGAGTTGCTTTAACACTCCCTATACCTATTGTTTACCGTTTTCGAAATATTTAAACATTTGTTGAAATGCATGGTCTGGGTGAAATTTTATTTTTGCCCCAGTGATTGACGTTGAACCATTACAATCATTTCTGTTGTATGGTTGAAGGTTCGAACAATAGAGCCAACCATGATTTTATACAAAAAATTATACAGGGAGATAAAAAATTCGGTAGAAAAACCCAACTTATAAAGTTGAATAACATCGTTTTTTCAAATGGCACACCCTGTATATTTAGTAACGTATTCTCACGTAGAATCCAATTAAATATATTCCAAAAGTCAAACTCTTTGAAAGTCAGGTATTTTGGACACAATATTCCGTGAATAACCCTGTATAAATATTGAATTTTCTATTAATTTGAAAAACCGGTGCATTTCTATTCAACGAATTTTAAAGATATTAAATTTCAACATTTTTACATTTTTACGCAGCGAAATTCAGAGTTATTCAATATTCTACGCAACAACTTTTATAAATGAGAAAAATTCTACGCACGGAATTTTATAAATAATAAATTTTCGACGGAACAAATTTCACGAATTTGAGAAATATATTCTCTACGCAATGAATTGTATAATTGGAAAACATTCTACGCAACGAATTTTATAAATATGGCATTCTCGACGAACCGAATGTTATTGAATCGGGCGGACGGCACGCATCGGCAAAAATTGCTTAACACAGTTGTAGACGAGTCAACGCACATTTATCGGAACTAAATCGAAAAACTAAAAAATCGAAACTAAAACACCAATAAAGTATTATTATTATTATTATTATTATTATTATGGAACGGATAAATGTGCGTTGGCCCGTTTACAACTGTGTTAATCATTTTTAGCCGATGCGTGCCGTCCGTCCGATTCCGACAAGTGTGCGTGTAGCTTAAATCGGAGCATTTCTATGCAACGAGGTTCGAAGGTGTTAAATTTTCGACGAAACAAGTTTTATAAATGGTAAAAATTATATGCAACGAAGTTTATGCGCACCAAAGCCAAACAGTTACAATGGATTGATGCAAAAAAATGAACTCACTGCAGTGCATCGTGCTCGATCTTTCGTCAGTTTATTTAGAATCTTAATAGAGCAAGGTCGTTCATTTATTTCGGATTGCAGCGTGAGTAAAGCGGATGAACAGAGATCTGTCGAATGGGCGAAAGCTGTCTGGTTTGGGCAGGCGATTCATGAATTTAAATTTGGTTTCGTGGTGTGCAAGTACGGCCAGGGCCGCGCCAAGTGGGGGTGTTAGGGGTGCCCATCACCCGGGTGGCAGGTCTTACCTTGGCAACCACCAAATCTTATTGGTAACTATTTATTTAAAATTGGCGCTCCTAGAAAAAATACTCGTGAAATAGGAGATGATTGTTTATTCTTTTCGTGCAGATGCAAGCGTGAAATCCATGAACGTATCTCTTTGTTTATATCGAAATTCTTTCTTTCTAAATAATTTTGAGACGCGCCGATCAATGGTGTTCATTTTCCCTACTTGAAAGGGGGCGGGAATTTTTGCCTCGCACCCCTAGGCGCGGCCCTGCAAGTACCTCCCGCTCCATTGTTTATTTCAGATAGTAAGGGGCGCGAATTTCAGGTGGCGCCCCTGTTCCCTCCCTTTATAATATAAACGGATCAGTGAATAAAATTTTCTTTTTATATTTCCTTTGGCACCAGCATATTGTATCGGTGCGCCCCTGCATATGTGTGTCAACGCTGCACATTATTTAAATATTCTTGTAAATAAAAATTGCTTTCATGGCCTTCTGAATTAGGTATTAATAATCAAATGAGTCATGAGTAAGGCGTTTCGCACTAGCGTTTACAGGAACCCAATTAAATCCCTTATTTTGACCACCCTATATATTTAAATAATAAAACGGAGCGTGTAGTGCTCATAACAGGTGACTTATGCTTTGTTTGCACGCAAATAGCAAAGCAGGAGAGCGGCCAAAATTGAATTACACACACGTGACTTATTCTCGATGGTAACAATTGAAGGGACATTGATATATCGGTTACATGCTTATTTTCCAAAACGTCGTACAATGGCTTATCGGTGTACACGAAACAATTTCTATAGAAATCTTAATTTTGTAGGCCCTAAATGTAACAACCGATTGATGCTCGTTATTAACATTCATCACGAAAAATTTCAATCAGGTGTGGTTCACCAAATATTGTCCTTACATTCTGACCTCGAATCGTTGAAATCTCATAAAGACTTTCGAGGTGCGAATCCGAACTTGCTTTCGAAACATAGCGACAATTTACCTTTCTCTACATAATAGAAAAAGGTTCACGGTAAACAATTAAAAAATGGTATGTTTATAAAAATATCAAATTGATATTTATTTAAAAATCTTCACGAATGTATTCAAAATGATGTGTGAAATAATTGGTCCTTACTCACAGTTACAGTTACCGGAAAGTGAAAATTTCTTGAGATTACAATTGCGCCGATTTGGAATTGATCTCAACGGTGTGAGGTTCTGACAAGATGGTGCAACTGCGCATACGGAAAATGAACGTGAATCTGAATATGTTTTAAATTAAACGTCGATTTTTTTTAATAAAAAAATTAGGGTTGAAAATTGGGGCGCTTTATCACATCAGATCCGGCGTTATGACTATGTTAGTTCCACTAGATTATACATTACATTGTTTGATGCAAAAAAATCCAAAATTCCTGAATATATTTGCAAATTAATTAATTCTCTAACATAAATCCCGCAGACTATATTTTCCAAATAAATATCAAAGTAAATTAATTTTATCTAAAAATAAACCTCATTTTTAAATTAAAACCCACCACGAATATAAAAAATATAAAATTAAATAAATAACCTGAAATGAATACAAAACCCTTGAAAATACAGGTCAAAAAATTCAAAAATGTAGGTGGCAAAATCAAAAATCCGCAAAAAAATCAAAAATTTCCGAGTAAAAATAAATAATTCAGGTTAAAAAATCTAAAGTGTAGGACAAAAAATCAAAAATTTTGACCAAAACGTCGGGCCTGAAAATCGAAAATGCGGAAATATCGAAAATTTTAACAAACCAATAAAAAAAAGTAGGCCAAAATAAAGAATTATTGATTAATATGCGAGATTTTTTTCCCGGTATTTTATTTTGTCTAAATTTAGGGCAAAAGGTTAAAAACTCAGGTCTAAAAATAAAAAAATGCAGACCAAAAAATCCAAAATTTCAACAAACGAATCGAATATTTTGGCCAAAAATTAAAAAAATTGGAACAAATCTAAAAAAACCTGATCTAAAAATAAAAATGCAGACCAAAAAATTGAAAACACAAGCAAAGGAAAAATAATTTGCCACTTTCAACCCCAAAAATAACTCTTTTTAGATTAAAATAAGTTCCGACGAGAAATTCGGAAAATAATAGCAAAAAGATTTTAAAAGATCGCACAATAAAATCAAAAATTCAGGCTAAGAAAATCTAAAATATGGGACAAAAATTAAAAATATGAAGACTAAGTACCTAAAAATCAAAGTGGTGGACCAAAATATAATTTTTCTTAACAAAAAAAATCGAAAGTTGAAATAAGAATAATAAATAAACGTTTATAAACTGGGAACCCCTTTTTACAATATATACACTAATTACAGGAATGAGATTTAAATTATGATCATTGATGAATTAATAACTTAAATTATAATGTAAATGTGTAGAAACATATAAATTAAATAAATTAAAATTAAATTAGTAGGGAAAACGGAACAATTAAATGAAATAAAAAAAATTTCGGCCAAAAGACCAAAATAATCGAAAATACAAAATATAGGCCATAAAGTAAAAATCTACAATAGGGCCTAAAAAGGTGAACATTTAACAAAACATCGAAAATTCCCACAAACCAATCGAATATTTTGGTCAAAAGAAAAAAAAATCGAAAATACAGAAATCTGACACCACGAAGTGTGTCAAGTTGGCACCCCAATGAAGAGTTAAAGAGGAAACACCAATAGGAACTATCAAAAATATTTTTTTGAAAAAAGTCGCAAAGTAAAAAAAAAAATTAGAGTTCAAAAAGTTCTGAGTTAATTTTCTATTTCTACTCATTGGGTACAATAATTCTTTCTTATAAACAAATTCGATACAATCACGATTTATGGCATTTTTAAATAAATTTAAAATTCAATAATAGAAAATTTAATTTTGAATTGGCACCCCAATGAAAGTTCTGATAGTTCTGAATAGAGATCTCAATTCCTTTTGATGTGTCTAGAAGTACTATCAACTTTTTAAAAAGAGTTCTGTAAAATTGGGCTGTCGGAAATTTTTTGAAAAATGGGGTGCCAACTTGACACCGTACCCCAACATTGTTATCGAATGGTTCTGAACTGGTTTTAAGATGTATTTGGGTTAGTACTATGGTTCCTGATACTTTAAAAAAAGAGTTCTGTTGAATTTCCAGAGACAAAAATTTTCAAAGTTGGAAATTCAAAATATTCAAATTCATATTACTCACTTAATATCGGTTGAATCTAAATATTTCATAACATCTATGGATAGAACTCACAAAGAACTACAGAAAACACCAATATGAACTATCAAAAATATTTTTTTTGAAAAAAGTCGCAATGCAAAAAAAAAATTTGAGAGTTCTATGAGTTTTGAGTTAATTTTCTATTTCTACTTATTGAGTATAATATTTCCTTCTCATAAACAAATTCGATACAATCACGATTTATGGCATTTTTAAATAAATTTAAAATTCAGTAATAGAAAATTTAATTTTTAAAATAGAGTGTGTCAAGTTGGCACCCCAATGAAGAGCTGATAGTTTTGAATAGAGTTCTCAATTCCTTTTGATGTGTCTAGAAGTACTATCAACTTTTAAAAAAGAGTTCTGTAAAATTGCGGTTTCAGGATTTTTTTGAAAAATGGGGTGCCAACTTGACACCGCACCCCAATATTGTTATCAAATAGTTCTGAACTAGTTTTAAGATGTATTTGGGTTAGTACTATGGTTCCTGATGCTTAAAAAAAAGTTCTGTTGAATTTTCAAAGATAAAAATTTTCAAAGTTGGAAATTCTAAATATTCAAATTTATATTACTCACTAATTTCGGTTGAAACTAAATATTTCATAACAACTATGGATGGAACTCAAAAAGAACTCCAGGAAGCACTAATCAGAACTATCCGGAACTATTAAAAATATTTTTTTTTTTTAAATTCGCAAAGCAAAAAAAAATATTGAGAGTTCTATGAATTCTGAGTTAATTTTCTATTTCTACTTATTGAGTACAATAATTCTTTCTAATAAACAAATTCGATACAATTGCCATTTATGGCATTTTTAAAATAAATTTAAAATTCGAAAATAGAAAATTTAATTTTGAAAATACCCATTTCCTGTCATTTAATCGCCATTTGCCATTTGAGTTTTCGTTAGAACTCCTTGAGTACAACCCATAAATCAAATCAGAAGTCCCAGAACTATTAAAAAAATCAATATTTTGAAAAAAGTCCGGAAAAAAAAATAAGAGTTCTATGAGTTCTGAGTTAATTTTCTATTTCTACTCATTGAGTACAATAATTCTTTCTAATAAACAAATTCGATACAATCGCCATTTATGGCATTTTTTAAATAAATTTAAAATTCTAAAATAGAAAATTTAATTTTAGAAATACCCATTTCCTGTCATTTAATCGTAATTTGCCACTAGAGTTTTCAGTAGAGCTCCTTGAGTAAAATCCATAAGTCAAATTAGAAGTCCCAGGACTTCAAATCAATATTTTGAAAAAAATTCAAAGTCCGAAAAGAAAAAAATATTGAGAGTTCTATGAGTTCTGAGTTAATTTTCTATTTCTACACATTGAGTACAATAATTATTTCTTATAAACAAATTCGATACAATCACGATTTATGTCATTTTTTAAATAAATTCAAAATTCGAAAATAGAAAATTTAATTTTGAAAATACCCATTTCCTGTAATTTAATCGCCATTTGCCATTTGAGTTTTCGTTAGAACTCCTTGAGTACAACCCATAAATCAAATCAGAAGTCCCAGAACTATTAAAAAAAAATTAATATTTTGAAGAAAAACAAAATCAGAAAAGAAAAAAACTACTGAGAATTCTATGAGTTCTGAGTTAATTTTCTATTTCTACTCATTGAGTACAATAATTCTTTCTTCTAAACAAATTCGATACAATCACGATTTATGGTATTTTTAAATAAATTTTAAAAAAATTCGAAAATGGATAATTTAAATTCGAAAAAAAAAAAATTAAATACTTTTTGGCTATATTTAATTATGAAGCTACTTCACAAATCTGCCTAATTTTTCTAGTTTTGGCCAAGTTTTCGTGAATTTGCACTGTGCGTCAACTTGTATTTTTAAATTGGATGCGAGACATTCGTTTTTTTGCCCTTTTTGTCATTTTTTTTATTAGACAGATTTTATTTTCCAAATATAAAAAAAAGCACGATTTGCAAAATTCTGCCAGAGGACCTCACGGCGGTTCATGATCCGTGGTAACAAGCTCAGTTACACACACACAAATACATACATTTACAGTGCGGAAGGATCTCGTAAACCATAGCCAATTAGGTTTAATCTAACGATAACAATTACTATTTAATTTAAATGAATGTGTTGCATCAATAAAGGATAATGATGTAAACAATAAAAAAAAAATGGCGGGACTAATGACCCCGCGAGTTACACTGACATAATTTAAAAAAAATCGCCTGGCGAGGAACTAAATTCAATTAAACGAGCTGTGAAAATTAGGCCCTGTTGATTAAACAATAAATTATTATTTTTCAGTTATTTTCGTGTGTGTGACATAATTATTGAATCACGGTTTGGCACTCTCTCTCCGCCACGGTTGGGCAACGAATCGTTTTTTTTTTTATGCAATTCTCAATTTTATTAAAATAGCTCGGCTCTCGAGCGAGTGATTTTTTCTCGCTTCGCGAAATTCCGATGCACGCGAGAACGTTTGAGGGTGCAACTACCTGCAATTAGAAGAGTGCCCTGCCCCAATCGATAAAACAAACGGGCGCATTCTTGTGTTATTTTTTTTTTCTCTCCGGGGGTTTCGCGACTCGGACTTACTTGTTTATCGATCGTCGACTGCTGGATTCTGCGAGAGTGTCGGGGGGCGCCGACTGTTATCCTCTTAGGCGACACATAGCGGGTTCACGGGCCGGGGGTGGCCATTTCGCGCGACACTGACGATGCACTCGACGGCCGAAACATGCACTGGTCGTGTGGGTTTTAACACGAAACTGGGGAAAAAAACACCGTGCGTTGTGGAAAGTGGGAACGGCACCGCAACGGACACCTTCCGCCTCGATACGTTTTGACAGATGCACGGGCCGTACGTCAACTGGTTTTCTCGCGTGCGCCGCGCAGCCACAACGACACGGGCGTACTGTTCGCGTCTCTCTCCGTCGGCTCCGGTTCGACCGAAGTCGAGGGAGAGATCCGAGCAGCTGTAAATGTACCGTTAACGGAGTTGAGCCGGCGCGGATAGAGGGAGCCAGTTGCTTGATGGATTTTCGAACAGTTGTCTGTTATCTGGGCGCGGGTGCTTAAATAAATACATGATTTCAAACATGCAATACGTCGAATTAGACCAATTTTCGACAAGTAAAAACATCAGTGACGGTTCGCGGGGATTTTTTCTAGTACGGCCGAGGAACAAGAGGTGGTAATACGGATAGGTAGGGTCAGTTGCAGAGACGGCTGGCTGCGTGAAGCATAAAAATAAACAATTTGCATTCGCCACCCATCCGCCATCTTTGTGTCACCGATGTGAACTAACTTTTTCATCAGCTTCACTGTTTGTAACGCCGCCGCTCAAATGCACACAGATTCCTCCAGAACAGAACCGGCAATATCAAACTTTCGCATAGCGCACGTTAAAAACGCGTATTAATCCATTTTCACTTACCATCAACGTTTCCCCCGGCGGCGGCGTCCTGTTTCCACCCGGCGACTGCCTGCAGATTTCACTTCGCATTTTCCGACCACTTCCCAACCGAATCCCGCCCGGTTTTCACTCACACACGTTCGCGATCACTTCGTTCGCACATTTCACGCACTTTTGCAATACGATGGCGAGAATTACACCGAAAAAACGAATAAAACGCGGAGGCTCAACACTCAAAGCGTCCCGAAAGTTAAGAACTGCGGAGTCAAATCAGTTTCCCGATTATTACCGATGTTTAGAACAAGTGGGACGGGATGCAATTGCACCACGAAATTATTGCTGAATATTACTGAAAAACATTAATCGGTAAAAATCTGAATTTTGGTATACATGCTTATTACGGCATCCCATTGAACATACTAAAAGTCTACGCCAAAATCTGTTGCGCTCGAGCCGTCATCTTAAGAAAAAGGTACACTTTTTTGCCTATATCTCGGTAACTATAACTGATACGAAAAGATTGTTCAGATAAAAAATATAGTTTATTAAATTGCCGATAAAAAAGCATATTAAATTTTTTTTCTATCTACAATACTTTAGCTGTATCCGACGTTGAATAGCAAAAAAATGTATATTTTTACCCACGAATTGCCATTTACTCTGTAAACTGAAAAATTGGCAAAATATATTTTTTGAATCGTTTGAAAGTCATTCCCTGACATTACAAAGAGATAGAGAAAGAAAGAGAGACGGAAAGAAATATTTACTTCATGACACCAGGAAAGGGAAAATTAAATTTGCGAAAAAAATCAATAAATTTCGTGACACGAAAAAAAAATATAAAGACAATTGCTATCGACTTCAAACTTGCTAAAGTTGCTCAAAATACACCCAAAATTATGATTATTGAAAAACCATAAACACCCTTTTCCTAAATTTTGAAATAAATTCATGCAAACGGAGCGTAAATTTGCGAAAAATGTCAATAACTTTCGTGACTCGAAAAAAATATAAAGACAATTGCTATCGACTTAAAACTTGCCAAAGTTGCTCAAAATATACCCTAAATTATGATTATTTAAAAACCGTAAACACCCTTTCCCTAAATTTTGAAATAAATTCATGCAAACGGAGGGAAATTTGCGAAAAATATCAATAACTTTCGTGACTCGAAAAAAATATAAAGACAATTGCTATCGACTTAAAACTTGCAAAAGTTACTCAAAATACAGCCTAAATTATGATTATTTAAAAACCATAAACACCCTCTCCCTAAATTTTGAAATAAATTCATGCAAACGGAGGGAAATTTGCGAAAAATATCAATAACTTTCGTGACTCGAAAAAAATATAAAGACAATTGCTATCGACTTAAAACTTGCCAAAGTTGCTCAAAATACACCCTTAATTATGATTATTTAAAAACCATAAACACCCTTTCCCTAAATTTTGAAATAAATGCATGCAAATAGAGGGAAATTTGCGAAAAATATCAATAACTTTCGTGACTCGAAAAAAATATAAAGGCAATTGCTATCGACTTAAAACTTGCCAAAGTTGCTCAAAATACACCCCAAATTATGCTTATTGAAAAACCAAAAACACCCTCTCCCTAAATTTTGAAATAAATTTATGCAAACGGAGGGAAATTTGCGAAAAATATCAATAACTTTCGTGACTCGAAAAAAATATAAAGGCAATTGCTATCGACTTAAAACTTGCCAAAGTTGCTCAAAATACACCCCAAATTATGCTTATTGAAAAACCAAAAACACCCTCTCCCTAAATTTTGAAATAAATTTATGCAAACGGAGGGAAATTTACGAAAAATTACAATAACTTTCGTGACTCGAAAAAAATATAAAGACAATTGCTATCGACTTAAAACTTGCCAAAGTTACTCAAAATACACCCTAAATTATGATTATTTAAAAACCAAAAACACCCTTTCCCTAAATTTTGAAATAAATTCATGCAAACGGAGGGAAATTTGCGAAAAAATCAATAACTTTCGTGACTCGAAAAAAATATAAAGACAATTGCCATCGACTTTAAACTTGCCAAAGTTGCTCAAAATACACCCTAAATTATGATTATTTAAAAACCATAAACACCCTTTCCCTAAATTTTGAAATAAATTTATGCAAACGGAGAGAAAATTTGCGAAAAATATCAATAACTTTCGTGACTCGAAAAAAATATAAAAGAAATTGCTATCGACTTAAAACTTGCCAAAGTTACTCAAAACACACCCCAAATTATGCTTATTGAAAAACCATAAACACCCTCACCCTAAATTTTGAAATAAATTCATGCAAACGGAGCGTAAATTTGCGAAAAATATCAATAACTTTCGTGACTCGAAAAAAATATAAAGACAATTGCTATCGACTTAAAACTTGCCAAAGTTGCTCAAAATACACCCAAAATTATGATTATTTAAAAACCATAAACACCCTATCCCTAAATTTTGAAATAAATTCATGCAAACGGAGGGAAATTTGCGAAAAATATCAATAACTTTCGTGACTCGAAAAAAATATAAAGACAATTGCTATCGACTTAAAACGTGCCAAAGTTGCTTAAAATACACCCTAAATTATGATTATTTAAAAAGCATAAACACCCTTTTCCTAAATTTTGAAATAAATTCATGCAAACGGAGGGAAATTTGCGAAAAATATCAATAACTTTCGCGACTCGAAAAAAATATAAAGACAATTGCTATCGACTTCAAATTTGCCAAAGTTGCTTAAAATACACCCTAAATTATGATTATTTAAAAAGCATAAACACCCTTTTCCTAAATTTTGAAATAAATTCATGCAAACGGAGGGAAATTTGCGAAAAATTTCAATAACTTTCGTGACTCGAAAAAAATATAAAAACAATTGCTATCGACTTAAAACTTGCCAAAGTTGCTCAAAATACACCCAAAATTATGATTATTTAAAAACCATAAACACCCTCTCCCTAAATTTTGAAATAAATGCATGCAAATAGAGGGAAATTTGCGAAAAATATCAATAACTTTCGTGACTCGAAAAAAATATAAAGACAATTGCTATCGACTTAAAACTTGCCAAAGTTGCTTAAAATACACCCTAAATTATGATTATTGAAAAACCATAAACACCCTTTCCCTAAATTTTGAAATAAATTTACGCAAACGGAGGGAAATTTGCGAAAAATATCAATAACTTTCGTGACACGAAAAAAATATAAAGGCAATTGCTATCGACTTCAAACTTGCCAAAGTTGCTCAAAATACATCCTGAATTATGATTATTTAAAAACCATAAACACCCTTTCCCTAAATTTTGAAATAAATGCATGCAAATAGAGGGAAATTTGCGAAAAATATCAATAACTTTCGTGACTCGAAAAAAATATAAAGACAATTTCTATCGACTTCAAACTTGCCAAAGTTACTCAAAACACATCCTAAATTATGATTATTGAAAAACCATAAACACCCTTTCCTTAAATTTTGAAATAAATTCATGCAAATGCAGCGTAAATTTGCGAAAAATATCAATAAGTTTCGTGACTCGAAAAAAATATAAAGACAATTTCTATCGACTTCAAACTTGCCAAAGTTACTCAAAACACACCCTAAATTATGATTATTGAAAAACCATAAACACCCTTTCCCTAAATTTTGAAATAAATTCATGCAAACGGAGTGTAAATTTGCGAACGTGAAAAAAATGCACTTTTTTTGAAACACCCATAACTTCGTGCCAAATCGCCGTAGGAACTTCGTTTTTTGAGTTCTGCATAGGGAATTGATCAAATTTTAATGCCTTTATGGTGGATCGAGTCAAAAAAGAAATTCTAACTCCGTATACATCGTCAAAGTTGGTTTCGAGAAAAAACATTTTTTTTTCACAGGGGTGCTAGACGGGGGCGGAAGGGGTTACGCTTAAGTTTGCATGCATGACTTTAAAGAAGACACTTTAAAGTTTTTCTCCCTTAAAGATTCATCACAATTGATTGAAAATACGCCCAGTTATGGCGGTTTGAAAATGGTCGAAATTTCACGAATTTCAAGTCTTTAATTTTCTTTCCTTCAGTATAGTTGTCGAAATATAGGCAAAAAACTGAAAAACTGTACCTTTTTTCCAAGCCACCCCCCTGGGTGCTCGCCTGCATTTAGTAAACCCTCGTCGTTTGGTTTAACTATTTGCGCTTGCAGAACCCAGTTGGCAACCCTAATCAACCGCCCCAGCCCCCACCCCCTTGGACCGCCGTGTCCTGGTTACGCAGGAATTTGTTTCGAGATGGAACACGGTGGTACGGTTTGTGCGCCGTGTGCTTACCGCACGCTTGCGATAACTCACATCACCAGCTTAATTCGTCTTAGTAATTAATACGATCGATGTAAATAAAATGTTAATCTGCAATAATTCCGTGGTGAAATTGCATCCCGTCCCACTTGTTCTAAACATCGGTAATAATCGGGAAACTGATTTGACTCCGCAGTTCTTAACTTTCGGGACGCTTTGAGTGTAGAACCTCCGCGTTTTATTCGTTTTTTCGGTGTAATTCTCGCCATCGCATTGCAAAAGTGCGTGAAATGTGCGAACGAAGTGATCGCGAACGTGTGTGAGTGAAAACCGGGCGGGATTCGGTTGGGAAGTGGTCGGAAAATGCGAAGTGAAATCTGCAGGCAGTCGCCGGGTGGAAACAGGACGCCGCCGCCGGGGGAAACGTTGATGGTAAGTGAAAATGGATTAATACGCGTTTTTAACGTGCGCTATGCGAAAGTTTGATATTGCCGGTTCTGTTCTGGAGGAATCTGTGTGCATTTGAGCGGCGGCGTTACAAACAGTGAAGCTGATGAAAAAGTTAGTTCACATCGGTGACACAAAGATGGCGGATGGGTGGCGAATGCAAATTGTTTATTTTATGCTTCAAGGTGTTACAGGGAGCGTTTTTGAATTGTTGTGAACTGGTGGATGTTCGGCGGTGAGGCAACGGAAGAAAATTTGACCGAAAAAGCAACGGAATATTTGCTTCCTCTATTAAAGTGGATAGTGCAGCACGAGCGGCATCTTTGTCTTTGCCTCACCTACGGAAATCCACGAGCCGCCGCTGTTGTGAACTATAGAAGCAAACAACCTGAATAAGTATCTAACATATTTCGAATTAAACTCATTGGCCATCCGTATACGCGTTAATATTTAGATTTAATTATTTTTTTTACTTTCTCCGTTACGAAGTACGAGTGTGTGTGTCTGTTTGCGCTGTATATCAAAAACTAATGAAGCAATTGATATGAAACTTTGAACATACGTCTTATTTGATAATCCGAAGAACTAAAAAGCTTTTGGTAAAATTTCGTTCACCGGAAGTGGGTGTTTACCTTAACTGTTTTTTGTTTTTTGGCAATATTTTCTTTAATATGAAAAATATGACAAAAACATTTAAACAAATAATGAAGACAACAAAGAAATGAGCTTATTTTGTTTGAAAACATTTTTCATAAAATCATTGTTATTCGAGAAAAAAAATTATTATTTTTTTTCATTTTTGGTTTATAACTATGAAACGATAATATTTACAGTAAATTTATGTTAATAATAATTGTAGAGAATGCCAAAATGAACAACTTATAAAGAATAAGTTTTCTTCGAAATCTCTTTAGTTTTTGAGTAAATTGAGTTTTTGAATTTGAAGTATGATTTTTCCATCTTTTATAATTTTGACGTTTTAAACGTCAGTTTCATCCGAGTTCACGCAACGCTCGATGTACATTTAAAATATGATTTTAATTGAAAATAAACCATGGAAGCGTAAATATAAATGATATTATCAAGTCGGAGAAACTAACATGATGGCCACATCACCATTTTTTTTTTAATTTTTAATTTAGAAACATTTTTGTTGCTTTGATAGGAAATTATTTGTAATTATTGTGTAATATCCATCGTGGTATTAGCCAAGGAAGTAGTTATGCAATAAATAATTTTACTTTCTCCTACCGAGGTTTTTATATCTTTTATAAATTATGTTATCATAAACCAATTAAATTTAAATATATTCTTTAATAATTTTAATTTATTTTCCTTTTTCAGATTATACACCTGGACAACTTTTTTGGAGTTTATTGGCGAAACCTGGTAAGTGATATTTGTTAGATTTTTCCCGAATGAATTAATTTATTAATAGAAATATTAATTGTGTGAATTTTTTTAAATTTATCTATCAAATTATTACAGAGCTGCCCAAATCCAATGCAAAAACAAAACTACAAATAAAATAAAATATTTTTTTTATGTCGAAAAATTGTTCTTCTAAATTTACAAATAAAACTGCTTCCTGACTGAACGACATTCTATGAAAATTCGATCGAGTAAAGATCATTCAACTGAAAACTTTACTTTTTTTAATCAAAAACAGTTTTTGTCATTGCATGAATTTTTTTCAATTCAAAATTTAATCATGGCATGTCATAACCACAAACACGATGAAGAAAAAATTAAACCTTTTTTTGACCTTGGAACACTGTGTTAAAAAATATATGCAGAAGTGAAATTGCGAAGAATAACGTAGATTAAAAAAAACTGAACCCTTTTTTTGACGGAAGTAAAACCATTTAAAAATAGATTTTTGAAACTATTTTGTGGTTGAAATAAATACCGTGCAATACCATGTAAACCATTTGTATGCAAGTTTCGAATTTTCAAAATTGTCCCTACAGTAAAGGTAACATTTTTAGCTAGTATTAAAAAAAAAATTAACAATTGAAACCGTTGCGTTATTTTTTTGCAAGTGCCAAAAAATATTTTGGTTTTATCTATACACTGATTTTATTGATTTTATAATATTCATATTATCGCTATAACGACTAATTATTTTTATTTATATATTAATTTTATCTATTTTCATTTTTAAATTTGTTATGTACTGTAGTGTGTTAATATATAGGAACTACTATTACTATTCAAATTAGTATTGACCTGTGTAACCTATTTGGCATTTGCATCAATAAGTTACTTACTTACTTGCTATTTCTGCATCTATAAAACTGTTTAGTTTTCTGAAAAAACTAATTCGACAAAAGTTACAAATTTTCAAAATTGTCCTTGCAGTTAGCCGGAATTCAAAAAGTTGATATTTTTCAAATTCTAACAGATATTTTTGCATCTTTTCACTACATAAAACAGTGAAGTTCTCAAAAAAGAAACTACGTAGACAAAAGTTAAAAATTGTAAAAATTGTAAAGTTTAAAAAAAATCGAGCTAGAATTAAAAACGAATTGTAAACAATGAATCCGTTGCGTTATAGTTTTGCAAATGCTTACAGATATTTTTGCTTCTATTTACTAGCCATAACAACAGTTTACTTCTTAGAGAAATTTTAACTCAGATTAAAGTTGTGAGTCATAATTGACTACAATTTTTCATGGACATTTAAAAAAAAACTCACAACTTTAATCTGAGTTAAAATTTCTCTAAGAAGTAAACTGTTGTTATGGCTAGTAAATAGAATTATAAAACCATTGAAAAAAATTGATTTTCTATTCAGCTAACTATTTATTAACTAAAACTATTTACTTCTTGCAAAAAATCTGATTTGAACAAAAGTTATGAATTTTCAAAAATGGTCAAATTTTAAGCAGAATTAAAATATTTTAAAATAATTTAAATTGTTGAGTTATTGTCCTTAAAACATTAACAGATACTTTTGCATATATTTACTAACTAAAACCATTTACTTCTTGTAAAAATTCTGACTAGAAAGAAAGTTATGAATTTTCAAAAATGTTCAAATTTTAGGCAGAATTAAAATATTGTAAAATAATTTAAATTGTTGAGTTATTGTTTTAAAAATGTTAATAGGGTACTAACTAAAACCATTTACTTCTTGTAAAAGTTCTCATTTGAACGAAAGTTATGAATTTTCAAAAATGTTCAAATTTTAGGCAGAATTAAAATATTGTAAAATAATTTAAATTGTTGAGATATTGCTTTAAAAATATTAACAGATGCTTTTGCAACTATTCACTAACTAAAATCATTTACTTCTTGCAAAAATTCTGATTTGAACAAAAGTTATGAATTTTCAAAAATGTTCAAATTTTAGGCAGAATTAAAATATTATAAAATAATTTAAATTGTTGAGATATTGCTTTAAAATTTTTAACAAAAGCTTTTGCAACTATTCACTAACTAAAAATATTTACTTCTTGCAAAAATTCTGATTTGAACAAAAGTTATGAATTTTCAAAATTGTTCAAATTAAAATATTATAAAATAATTTAAATAGTTGAGTAATTGTTTTAAAAATGTTAACAGATACTTTTGCAACTATTCACTAACTAAAACCATTTACTTCTGGCAAAAATTCTGATTTGAATAAAAGTTATGAATTTTCAAAAATGTTCAAATTTTAAGCAGAATTAAAATATTATAAAATAATTTAAATTGTTGAGATATTGCTTTAAAAAAGTTAACAGATGCTTTTGCAACTATTTATTAACTAAAACTATTCACTTCTTGCAAAAATTCTGATTTGAACAAATGTTATAAATTTTCAAAAATGTTCAAATTTTAGTCAGAATTAAAATATCGTAAAATAATTTAAATTGTTGAGTTATTGTTTTAAAAATATTAACAGACACTTTTGCATCTATTTACTAACTAAAACCATTTACTTCTTGTATTAATTCTGACTAGAACAAAAGTTATGAATTTTCAAAAATTTTCAAATTTTAGGCAGAATTAAAATATTGTAAAATAATTTAAATTGTTGAGTTATTGTTTCAAAAACGTTAACAGATGCTTTTTCAACTAATTAGCAACTAAAAACATGTAGTTCTTCTAAAAATTTGGACTAGAACTAAAGTTATGAATTTTTTTAAAATGTTCAAATTTTAGCCAGAATTAAAATATTGTAAAATAATTTAAATTATTGAGATATTGTTCTAAAAATATTAATAGGGTACTAATTAAAACCATTTACTTCTTGTATAAATTCTGATTTGAACAAATGTTATCAATTTTCAAAAATGTTCAAATTAAAATATTATAAAATAATTTAAATTGTTGGGTAATTGTTTTAAAAATGTTAACAGACACTTTTGCATCTATTTACTAAGTAAAACCATTTACTTCTTGAAAAAATTCTGATTTGAACGAAAGTTATGAATTTTCAAAAATGTTCAAATTTTAGGCAGAATTAAAATATCGTAAAATAATTTAAATTGTTGAGTTATTGTTTTAAAATTGTTAACAAATACTTTTGCAACCATTCACTAACTAAAACCATTTACTTCTTGGAAAAATTCTGATTTTAACAAAAGTTATGAATTTTCAAAAATGGTCAAATTTTAGGCAGAATTAAAATATTGTGAAATAATTTAAATTGCTGAGTTACTGTTCTAAAAATGTTAATAGGGTACTAACTAAAACCATTTACTTCTTGTAAAAATTCTGACTAGAACGAAAGTTATGAATTTTCAAAAATGTTAAAATTTTAGGCAGAATTAAAATATTGTAAAATAATTGAAATTGTTAAGTTATTATTTTAAAAATGTTAACAGATGCTTTTGCAACTATTTAGCAACTAAAAACATGTACTTCTTCTAAAAATTTGGGCTAGAACTAAAGTTATGAATTTTCAAAAATGTTCAAATTTTAGCCAGAATTAAAATATTGTAAAATAATTTAAATTGTTGAGTTATTGTTTCAAAAACGTTAACAGATGCTTTTGCAACTATTTAGCAACTAAAAATATGTAGTTCTTCTAAAAATTTGGACTAGAACAAAAGTTATCGTTTTTAAAAAATGTTAAAATTTTAGCCAGAATTAAAATATTGTAAATAATTTAAATTGTTGAGTTATTGTTTTAAAAATGTTAACAGATGCTTTCGCAACTATGTAGCAACTAAAAACATGTAGTTCTTTTAAAAATTTGGAGTAGAACTAAAGTTATGAATTTTCAAAAATGTTTAAATTTTAGGCAGAATTAAAATATTGTGAAATAATTTGAATTGTTGAGTTATCGTTTTAAAAATATTAACAGATACTTTTGCATCTATTTTCTAACTAAAACCATTTACTTCTTGCAAAAATTCTGATTTGAACGAAAGTTATGAATTTTCAAAAATGTTCAAATTTTAGGCAGAATTAAAATATTGTAAAATAATTTAAATTGTTAAGTTATTTCTTTAAAAATGCTAACAGATGATTTTGCAACTATTCACTAACTAAAATTATTTACTTCTTGCAAAAATTCTGACTAGAACAAAAGTTATGAATTTTCAAAACTGCCAATCGCATTCTTCGATTATTATTTGTTTGAGAACATTTCCAATTACTCAGCTCTGTGTGCACTTACCTTCATCAAATAATGCCCAATACGACAAATGTCCCTCATCCATCCTTCAAAACTTTAACTAAAAATTAAAAATCCAAAAACAACACTCCACCACATTATTAAACTCTTTCAACACCGAACTCGCGTACTCAACTGAAAAATTTCGCCAGGTGCTAACAGCCTTATCATCTCACCTTTACCCCGGAGGCAAATTCACGTCCGGTCTTGATATCGCAAAACCGCATTCTTTCTTCACCTGTTATCAGTGCTTATCTACACAACTCCAATTCGAATCAAATTCATTTCAATTTGCACACAAGAAAGACAAAGATGCAACCTGTTTTCAATCATTGAAAGTCGGGCTGTTTATCTTCCGGCGAGTGAATGTTAAGGTGTGTTAGTGTGCAGATAGTAGACAATTGTATTAACGAAAATCGATTTTAATTATCAGTTATGAAGATAGACTACTGGTAAGTGATTAACAGAAATTTGTTTCATTTTATTGAACGCATTTTTCAATTTAGTTTAGTACCTCTTAACACAAAACGAATGAGTGGAATGACCGTCAGTTCGATAGCTCTTTCACAGATGGCGCCGAATGTTATAGTCAATTAGAATTTGAAGTATAATTTGCCATTTTCATTTTTCATAATTTTGACCTTTCAAACGTCACTTTCATTCGATCCGCTTGATGTACATTTAAAATATGATTTAAGTTAAAAATAAACCATGAAAGCGTAAATATAAATGATACCATCAAGTCGGAGAAAGTAACATGATGGCTATATCACCATTTCTGAGGTTACTTGTTTTGAAAATAATTTTGTGTTTATATCTGCGGATTTTGTCTATTTTTAATGAGACAAGTAAACTCAAAATAAACAACTATTTTCAACTATTTTCGGCTTTCTGATCTTAAGGTATAAAACATATCGGACTCTGGGGTACACATAAAAAAAAAACAATATAAATTATTTAACGAAGTGATGTATTGCGAAAATACAAATTAGTACAGTTGAACCACAGAGAAATGCTCAAATATAAAAAAATTAGAGTAATAATAAAAATATCCCATTATCGAAATGAGTCACACAGCAGTCTCGTATCTACGATTGGATCTTGTAGATTCTGGTGCAGACGATGTCGTCGACTTTGCAAATCTGAAACAGAAATAAATAAATTTGAAAAATTGTAATTGTAGCATATACCGGGTGTAACTGAAATCTGGTAGACCATAAATATCATTTGCATTTTTACTTATATCTTTATGAAATTTAGTATGGTGTTTTTAGAGAATAATAAAATCGGGCTTGATAAATCTGAGACACGCTATACGTGTCTCATGGCGATTAACGTGTTAATCTGGCAGCGATGTATAACAATTATTACCATTTTGATCTCATCGTCGGAGAAGACCCTATCGATGGTGGTGAGCTTGCCGTCGGCGCCGATCTGCTTTTCGTGGATGGTGTTTCCCTCCACGGTGTAAGTGGACTTGACTTTCCTGCCGTCCGGAGTCTCGTCATCCATCTCCACGCCTGGCTTGAACTTCGTCACCACGTTCTTGAAAGTCGAAGACGACGACAGGACGTACTCGTCACCGTCTTTTTTCAGGTCCACCACCGGAGACACGGCGTTGCCCATTTTGCGGGTCACCAAACCGACACCTGTAACCAAAAAAAAAAAATGTTTCATTCTTCGATTACACAATTAAACCATTCATTGTGTACGAATATGTCAAAATGTAAATTTGAGAATATAAATCATTTTGGAAAGAATACATCGTGTGCCCAATGTGGAAAGTTGTAAACTGAAGATGCATTTAATACGATGTTTGAGTGTGCCAAGTTGGCACCCCAATGAAGAGTTCTGATAGTTCTGAATAGAGTTCTCAATTCCTTTTGATGTATCTAGAAGTACAATCAACTTTTAAAAAAGAGTTCTGTAAAATTGGGTTGTCAGGAATTTTTTGAAAAATGGGTTGCCAACTTGACACCGCACCACAACATTGTTATCGAACAGTTCTGAACTATTTTTAAGATCTATTTGGGTTAGTACTCTAGTTCCTGATACTTTTTAAAAAGAGTTCTGTTGGAAATTCGAAATATTCAAATTCATATAACTCACTTAGTATTGGTTGAATCTAAATATTTCACAACAACTACGGATATAACTCACAAATAACTACAGGAAACACCAATCAGAACTATCTGGAACTGTCAAAAATATTTTTTTTTTAAAGTCGCAAAGCAAAAAACTATATTGAGAGAATCAGGAACTGCTGTCGCTGGAGTAGATCCTGTGAAGACAAACTGAAGGGAAGATCATTCGGAAGAAATGAACTTCGTCAGTTATCTTGCAGTCGAAATGATTGTACGTTGTTTTAAGAGCACCTGCAAATGTTTAAAAAAAAGTGTAATAATAAAAAAATGCGTTGTTCATCATCAATTCTTTAAGTTTAATTTTACTATAGAATCAAAGTATACATTCCGTGGACGTCACAGTTAAAATATAAACCATGACGTCAACGGACAGAATCTATACTTTAATTTTATAGTAAAGAATTGATGGGTTGTACTTCAGCCCAAACCAGTGAATCCTCATGGAAATTGTGTCTAATTATAAAAATAATTATCACTCATTACTTCGAATATTACGATGTAACTTCTTTTAATGAGATGACATATGAATAATAAAAGTATTCCTCATATAATGGAGTATGGATGAACTTAGGACCATAATTTGATGATTAAAATTAAAATGATAGCGAACTCCAATTTAGTAATTTATTGCACGATTCTTCAGAAATTATATTATTATTATTATTATCATCGTTTATAGTAATAATTTTGACACGTGTGTATTGCGTGACAGGGTTTGATGACCGAATCCAAAAGTAGCCCCCGCCGACTTTATAACCACTCGAACCTCACTAATTGAAAAAGTTATGAAAAATCAAATGCTAAAGTATTTTAAAACAAATGCTTCATTTTGACTTAATTTGATTTTACATCAAAAACTAATTTCGAGGGCGATTGCTCAAAATACTCTACGTCACGTAGAAATTTGACGCGCAGATTAAAAATTTAATGTTCTTTGGAAATCAATATATAAAAAAAAACATACGATCGTTCCCAGTTTTCGAGTAATTTTGACTTAATTGTAAAAGTGTGTTGATAGATTCATCAAAAATACTTTAACTTTGGTGATTGCACCTAATTCCCTCTTTAGAACATCGTTCAATTAGGCTTGCAAATTGAAAATTGAATGTTCTTTGAAAATCCATAAAAATCCAAAAATACACCATTACCTTGTTTTCGAGTTATTTGAATTCAATAATGTGATGTCGAATGAAAAGCGAACGATATCTTAAGATTGATATCTTATATATTGTTATGTTGGCGAATGGTTATTATACTAAGGCCAAATAAAAAAAAAAACTTTTTCGAAATTAACTTGATGAAACATCAACAAATTTGGCAGGCAGATTGAGAATTGAATATCTTTTGAACATCCAAAAATATGCGTTGCCCAAATTTTGAGTTATTTTGACGGAATCGTAAAAGTGATGATTTTACATCAAAAATTAAATTGAATCAACAAGTGAGGTTGCCTTAAATTTATCAAAAATTAACTTCGATGGCAATTGCTTAAAATTTCCCCAGTCGAACATCATCAAATTTAGCACGCAGATTAAGAATTGAATGTTCGTTAATATGAATCAAAATCCTAAAATTCGCCTTTACTAGTAGTCGAGTAATTTTGAATTGATTTTATAAGAAATCACAATAAAAATATCCAAATTTTTCACGCAGATTAAAAAATTAATGTTCTTTGGAAATAAATGAAAATAGAAAAATACGCCCTTCCCTAGTGTTCGAGTTTTTTTGACTTAATTGTGAGAATGTGATGATTTTACATCAGAAATTACTTCGAGGGCGATTGCTCGAAATTCCCTCAAAAGAACATTACCAAATTTATTACAAAAAAAAATTTAATATTATCTGGAAATCATTTCAAATCCAAAAATGCTTCTTTCCTAGTTTGCTCAACATTACTTTGGAGGAATATGACCAACTTTGTGATGCAGATTGATAATTTAATGTTCTTTGGAAATCAATCAAAATCCAAAACCATGCCCTTCACAGTTTTAGGGTTATTTTGACTTAATTATAAAAATGTGATATTACATTAAAAAATAACTTCGAGGGCGATTGCACCAAGTTCTCTCTGTAGAAGATCGCTGAATTAGGAAAGCAAATTGAGAATTTAAGGTTCTTCAAAAATCAATAAAAATAAAAAAAAATCGCCTTTCCTTATTTCGGGTTATTTGTATTTAAGAGAGAGCGTGTGATACTTTTAAATGAAAAACTAACATTGAGGCTGATTTCTCGAAATTAATTTGTTGGAATATCACCAAATTTGGCATACAAATTGAGAATTTAATGTTCTTTGAAAATAAATCAACATCTAAAAATATGTCTGTGTGTTATTTTAACGGAATCGTGAAACTGATGATTTTGTATCAAAAATTAACTTTGAGGGCGATTGCTCAATTTTTTTTTAGAGGAACATCGCCAAATTCATCAAGAAGATTGAGTATTAAATTTTCTTTGAAATTTATTCAAAATCCAAAATTACGCCTTTCCTACTTTTAAAATTATTTAACTTAATCATGAAAGTGTATTGATTTTAATTGTATGTTCTTTGGACCCCAAAACGGATATTTCCGTAAAAAAAAATTTAAAAAAAAATACTTTCTCGTACTTTGTAATGGAGAAAGTAAAAAGGCGCACTGACATAGTTTTTGAGTTATTTCATCTAAATTGTGAGAGTGCGATGATTTTACACCAAAAATTAAGTCGTAGGGCGATTGCCACCCCTGGTATACATGGTATCCTATATACCGGGTGTAACTGAATTCTGGTGGATTTCAAATATCATTTTCCTTTCAAGATATATCTTTATGAAATTTAGTATGGTGTTTTCAGGGAATAAAGTGCGTCAACATATCTACTCTGAATAAAAATTCCACTTCCGGCGTAACCGAAAATTTTTAAATGGAACACCCTGTATATTTTTTTATTATTTATTTCATTCATAAGTGACGTTTTGGTTATTAGCTTTTTGTATAAATTCAATTTAATTTTTTTACTTTCTCCCTTACGAAGTACTAGAAAGTATTGTGATCGTGATTTTTTTTTCAAAATTTTTTTTTACGGAAATATCCGTTTTGGGGTCCCTAGATGCCATTTCAACAATTTCTAAAAAAAAAATTGTGTCTGTGTGTGTGTGTGTCTGTGCGCGCTGTATCTGAAAAACTAATAGAGCAATTGATATGAAACTTTGAACATCTGTCTTATTTGATAATCTGAAGAACTGAAAAGCTTTTGGTAAAATTTCGTACACCGGAAGTGGGCGTTAACTATTTTTTGTTTTTTGCCAATATTTTCTTAAATATGAAAAATATCACAAAAACATTTAAACAAACATTGAAGACAACAAAGAAATGAACAACTTTTTTAACACATTTTTCATAAAAATTTTATTCGAGAAAAACATTTATTATTATTTTTTAATTTTTGGTTTATAATTATGTAACGATAATAGTTACAGCAAATTTATGTTAATAATAATTGTAGAGAGTGCCAAAATGAATAACTTATAAAGAATAAGTTTTTTTCGAAATCGCTTCAGTTTTTGAGCATACCGAGTTTTTGAATTTGCAGGATAATTTTCACATCTTTCATAATTTTGACGTTTTAAACGTCAGTTTCATGCGAGTCTACAAAACGCTCGATGTACATTTAAAATATGATTTCAATTGAAAATAAACGCATGAAAACGTAAATATAAAGTCGGAGAAAGTAACATGATGGCTACATCGCCATTTTTTCTTTTTTCGTTCCGATGTGTAATTTCTCGAGATATTCGCGAAAATCGGGTTTCTTGCGATTACAGCGCCATCTATCACGAATCGAAAAAATGTTTCAGATAAATGTTACTTATTTTTTAATGGGGAATCCGAATCTGCAAATAAAAATGGGGGTTCCTATTTAAGATTTCAAAGTTGCACCCACCCCCACCCCAGGAGGTGGAGCTGGGGGATCGACTTTGGTATCATTGGATGAGCCTCTTCAAGGCGGACAAATATTATTCCGATTTTTTTTTTATCCTATGCGTAGTTTTTTTAAATAAGAAAGATGGTATTATCATCTTGAATTTTATTTTGATTTGATTCTCAAGTTTAATAATAATAATAATAAACTTTATTACGTATGCCACCATTTACAATATTATATATACATGTTGAGTTACATGTAACATTTAAGCGGATGTAGTCGTCAAAAATATACAACTAAAATTAAGTTTAATTACTAATATTAACACGTTAAAACAAATAAAAATTTAAAGTCAAAATTACAATTTAAAATTAAACATTAAAAATTAACAATTAACAATTAAAAATAAAAATTAAAGATTAAAAATTTAAAATAAATAAAAATTAAAATTAAATTAAAATCAAAATTAAATATTCAAAATTTAAAATAAATAAAAATTAAAATTAAATTAAAATCAATTAAAATCAGAATTAAAATTAAAATTCAATTTAGAGTTAAAATGTTTGCGCAATTGAACCAAGTTACTTTCGTTTTAAACATTTTCCGCATCTTTAATAATAATTGAGAATCTTTTATTATCTTCAAAATGTTTTACCAAGTGATAAGTGAGAAAGTTATTCAATAAATAATTTGTGTTTTAATTTGGCACTTTTGCAGAATTTTATGCTGATTAATAATCCCATTGAAAAAAAAATTGATTTTCGTTTTTTTTATATTTTCGTTATTTGAAGTGATATTTAAAAACTGCAGAGACATTATTATAGCCCTTTTTTATTATCTAATAGATGACATAGTAATTTCTAACTATTGCAAAGTGTCCTGAATTGTTTTTTTTTGTTTCGTTGGACAATAAAGGTGTTTTTTCTTTTTGTAATATGTTCCGTATCTTTTGGACCATCATCAACTTTTCTTAATTTCTTATGGACACCAAATTTATTTTTTGTTACATCTGAATGCTCATTTTTTCGCAATAACAACAATGCAACAAGTAATTTAAGTAATTTTTTTTCAATGGATTATTAATCAGCATAAAATTCTGCAAAAGTGTCAAAGGACCCCGCAGTTTTTGATAGGGAAATGGCTTTCAGTCAATCTCCTTGAAACCAACTGAAAAATATTCACCAAGTCATCCCGATCAAAAGTCACCATGGTCGCAACAGCCGAAGATCACAAACACATCCGCAGCAAATTATACCCTTCTTTTGTAATTTGTGAACTGCGGCAATTGTGAAATAAATGAATATGAATATGAAAATCTCAAGATTTCGCGCAAAACGCAGTTCTGTGCCTGATACTACAATAATCGAAAAACATCGATATTTGCATAGACATGATGAATGATGAATGTATATTTATTATCTACGGAATATTAATTCTGAATAAATTTGTGAAATTTCAAGTCGATGGCATTTAAAAAAAAAATTTTTTTCAAGTCGCCTTCTTTTCAAAAACGAAATTAAGAGTTTTGGTAAGTTTAAATGGCAACACCGTAAATTTTGCAGAGTTGCTAAAAAGCTGCAGATTTTCAGAGCAACTTGTGTGTGTGTGTGTTGCAAATAGTTTTCACCATCGAACCAACAGGTTTTCTGAATGTAAACTTAAATTATCTGCTCTAAAAACTTGTCAAGCCATCGGACATCCATAGACGCGTTTCAAGATTTATCTCTCATGAGTTCAGCTTTGATTTATGTTAGTAAAATAGGGCGCTACACTAAAACTTCATGTATACATATATTTTATTTTATTTATTTATTTATTTACGGAATCCCCTGTTCCATGAGAAATATATGAATTTGATTATTGTTTTTTTCTTTCCCATTACGCCATGAAAACAAAGTCACATTTTCTCATGTGTTACAAATATATAGTTCACGAGAAAGTAACAGGTTTTCTAAGATATATTTAAACTGAAAATATCTGATCCAAAATTTTGTCAAGTCGTTAGCTATCCATAGACGCGTTTCGAGATTTATCTCTCATCAGTTCAGCTGTGCTTAATATTATTTATTATTTTCTTAACAGTCAAGATTTATATATCGATTTTTTCGATTATTGCAGTATCAGGCACAGAACTGCTTGAGATCTTCGGCTGTTGCGACCATGAGGACTTTTGATCGTCATGATTTGGCGAATATTTTTCAGTTGGTTTCAAGGAGATTGACTGAAAGCCATTTCCCCAACAAAAACTGCGGGGCCCTTTAAACGTCTCTAAACGAGATCCCCATGGTGAGCCTCGAATTTGAAACACCCTGTATATATATATATTCATTCAAAACTATGTTGGGAGGATCCGGGGAATTATATCTTATATTAATTTGTAAAATCAACAACACACTGAATACTATCTTTTCATTTATTTTTTTGGTAAACCGGTAAACACTTCAACTTATTGACAAGATAAGCGAGATATCTGATTTTTTTTTAAATTTACTAATTTATTTACGTACTGTTACGTGAACAGATACAAAGTTCGAAATCAATGAGTATTTGTTATTAGAACGACCGCAGTAAATTAAAGAGGTTGTTAAGTCACTTGCATATGTTTCTATTTTTTTATTCTTGTTACGATCCCCCTTCTATTTTTAGATATGCAAATATAGATATAACACAAACAACCTGAAAAACTTGTGTCCGCTTTAGTTTAATCTTGGATTAGCAGTGGTACCGTCTCATTTGCTACGATTTTTGAAGTCAGGCAATTCAAGCGTTTTCTCGTTGCACAGAAGTTAATCATTTTGAGAAATATTAACCCTTAAATACCCTCCTCTATTGTATCCAATCCTTGTGCAAGTAATTCCTTTATCGTGTCGGTCCCACGAAAACTCCCTTTCTTAATTCCCAAGCAATGTCTTCACCCCCCCCCCCCCCCCCATTCGATTTTCGGGACTGATCAGAGTTGATAATGCATCTGATCCAGATCATATATGTTAAAAAAAAACCTTAAATATGATTTTAAAAAGATTGATCAAATAACCCCGAAAACTTGTAATACGATTATTCAAGGAATCAAATAATCGATTGATTGATAAATCAAGTAATTGATTAATTATATAATCAAATAACCGATTGAGCAAATAATCGAACCTCGAAAATTTGTTTCGAGTAACAGTAGATGAAACGTTTCTTTGCCGATTAATCGATTGTTTTGGACAGCTCTAGCTGTCAACCTCTAAAGTACGAGACTAAAAAAAAATTCTATTTAAAATCATTAAAATTGAAAACCCTCACTTGCTGCAGAAGCGTGAAATAAAGTAGAAAACTATAATCTATGAATATTCAAGCTACTTGCATCTCTATTTAATTCATGTTTAATTTTTTGTAGTGTGGCGGTGGGAGTACCAACTACAGTTCTAAAAACTCCTGGTGATTACAAACTTAATTTTTACTTTTTTGTATAAAATTGTTTTCAATGAAAAATATTTAACTTACTTGAATTCATGTTTTAATTTTTTGTTGTGAGGGGTTGTAGGAGTACGAACTAAATTATTATTATATACATACATTACATTGTATATATTTGTAGACCCTTTAATTGGACATAATGTCTGTTGGGTTTTTGTAACAAATAAATAAATCTAAACACAGGCTTTGGAACTCCTGACTCCTGGTGGTTAGCGATATTTCTACTTTTGGTATATAATTGTTTTCAAAGAAGAGTATTTATTAAACTCACCAACAGCCTTCATGTAGTTATCGAAATTCTCGCTGGTGGCCAGTTTGTACGATTTTCCTACGAATTTCTCCATTTTCCTGATTCTACACTGCGTTGACTTATCGGTATCGGTGATGTGAACGGGTACGCCGGGTCGAAGGTACTGTGCCCCGTTCCCAGCGATCATATCATTTATATCAATTCGAACCAGTTATCAGCTGGCCGACCCTTAACCCCCTCGAATCACCGATCCGTTCCGAAACGTGTACACACACACACATACACGCCCGCACTCGATATTTTAATTGTGTCCAATTTAGTAATTGCCTCGGCTAATCAGCTTTTAAGTACGAAAATGTAATCGAAATCGAATAAATTACAGGCGATTTTAATTGGGATTTTAATCATTTAAAAATCGGTAATTAATTCGTTATTAATTAAATTTGTTATTTATTTTATAGTCTTTGTAAAACTTATTTTTGTAGATGTATTTTAAAACGGAAAGGAGTAAACAATAAACATAATTGTTTGGCAAGTTTTGAAAGGGGACCACGGTGGCCTAGTGAGTAGAGCTCCTGCTCACGGTCCTCGTGGTCGTGGGTTCGAATCCCATCCGTGCGGTCACTTTTTCGGAATGAAGAAGTGGCCGTCCGGATCCATGAATGTCCAGTGTATGTCCCCTCCTCATTCATTATATAATGTAAATGGTGATTGTTTATATATATATTTAGAAATCAGTATACACAGTTCAAAACAATATCTGTTTTTGGGACAAAATTTAAGACAACGTCACTTGTTGCAGAAGCATTAAATAAATTTAATAAAGACGAAAATAACCCGAATACATGAATATTCATTCAACCTGTTCGTGACTGCAAAATTAAGTCTTATTAAGACTACAATCTTGATAAGACTTGATTTTGCAGAGTCACGAACGGATTGAATGAATATTCATGTATTCAGGCTATTTTCGTCTTTATTAAAAAAATAAACATAATGAACAACAAAAACAAAATTTATTACAATAAGGGTAATTGTGTGTTTTTAAATAATAATCTAATTTTGATTGTTAATCCCAAGCTTGTGGGTTCGATTCCCATCTGAGAGGTGTATTTTTGTAACAAAACAAGACGTTTTTGTAAAATCAATAGAAAATGCCTTAAAATCTTTATTTTTAGAAATATTTCATGTACATGTTTCGTTTGAATTAAAAAAAGATGGTAATATGGTAATATTTTATTGTGTTGACCTATTTTGATTATTCTAACGCCAAAATGTGTAAATCCAGAATTTGAAATGCCTTCTCGTGCGATTATTTCAAAAATTATTGAGAAATTTTTTGGAGTCTTATATGGGGCGTAAACTACAATCAATTTAGAGTAGATTTGGTAATTTGGCGGATGATGGCAATTGTTTTTATATTTTTTTTAAACGCTTGAAAAAAGTGCGAATTTAAAATGCCAAAAGCAAACTTCTCATGTGATTATTTTAAAAATCGTTATAAAATTTTTTGGAGTCTTATATGGGGCGAAAACTACAATCAATTTAGAGTAGATTTGGTAATTTGGCAGATGATGGCAATTGTTTTTATATTTTTTTTAAACGTTAGAAAAAAGTGCGATTTTAAAATGCCAAAAGCAAACTTCTCGTGTGATTATTTCAAAAATTGTTAAGAAATTTTTTAGAGTCTTATATGGGCCGTAAACTACATTCAATTTAGAGTAGATTTGGTAATTTGGCAGATGATGGCAATTGTTTTTATATTTTTTTTAAACGTTAGAAAAAAGTGCGAATTTAAAATGACATAAGCAAACTTCTCGTGTGATTATTTCAAAAATTGTTAAGACATTTTTTGGAGTCTTATATGGGGCGTAAACTACAATCAATTTAGACTAGATTTGGTAATTTGGCAGATGATGACAATTGTTTTTATATTTTTTTTTAAACGTTAGAAAAAGTGCGAATTTAAAATGGCAAAAGCAAACTTCTCGTGCGATTATTTTAAAAATTATTGAGAAATTTTTTGGAGTCTTATGTGGGCCGTAAACTACATTCAATTTAGAGTAGATTTGGTAATTTGGCAGATGATGACAATTGTTTTTATGTTTTTTTTAAACGTTAGAAAAAAGTGCGAATTTAAAATTCCAAAAGCAAACTTCTCGTGCGATTATTTCAAAAATTGTTGAGAAATTTTTGAAGTCTTATATGGGCCGTAAACTACAATCAATTTAGAGTAGATTTGGTAATTTGGCAGATGATGGCAATTGTTTTTATATTTTTTTAAAGCGCGCGAAAAAAGTGCGAATTTAAAATGACATAAACAAACTTCTCGTTCGATTATTTCAAAAATTGTTAAGAAATTTGTTGGCCTTTTACCTGGGGCGTAAACTACAATCAATGTAGAGTAGATTTGGTAATTTGGCAGATGATGACAATTGTTTTTATATTTTTTTTAAAACGCTAGAAAAAAGCAAACTTTTCATGTGATTATTTCAAAAATCGTTAAGAAATTTTTTGGAGTCTTATTTGGGGCGTAAACTACAATCAATTTAGAGTAGATTTGGTAATTTGGCAGATGACGGCAATTGTTTTTATATTTTTTTTAAAGGTTAGAAAAAAGTGCGAATTTAAAATGCCAAAAGCAAACTTCTCGTGCGATTATTTTAAAAATCGTTAAGAAATTTTTTGGAGTCTTATATGGGCTTATATGGGCCGTAAACTAAATTCAATTTAGAGTAGATTTGCTAATTTGGCAGATGATGGCAATTGTTTTTATATTTTTTTATAGCGCTCGAAAAAAGTGCGAATTTAAAATGCCAAAAGCAAACTTCTCGTGCGATTATTTAAAAAATTATTGAGAAATTTTTTGGAATCTTATATGGGGCGTAAACTACAATCAATTTAGAGTAGATTTGGTAATTTGGCAAATGATGGCAATTGTTTTTATATTTTTTTAACGCTCGAAAAAAAGTGCGAATTTAAAATGCCAAAAGCAAACTTCTCGTGTGATTATTTCAAAAATTGTTAAGAAACTTTTTGGTGTCTTATTTGGGCCGTAAACTATAATCAATTAAGAGTAGATTTGGTAATTTGTCAGATGATGACAATTGTTTTTATATTTTTTTAAAGCGCTCGAAAAAAGTGCGAATTTAAAATGCCAAAAGCAAACTTCTCGTGCGATTATTTAAAAAATTATTGAGAAATTTTTTGGAATGTTATATGGGGCGTAAACTACAATCAATTTAGAGTGGATTTGGTAATTTAGCAGATGATGGCAATTGTTTTTATATATTTTTTAAACGCTAGAAAAAAGTGCGAATTTAAAATTCCAAAAGCAAACTTCTCGTGTGATTATTTCAAAAATTGTTAAGAAACTTTTTGGTGTCTTATTTGGGCCGTAAACTATAATCAATTAAGAGTAGATTTGGTAATTTGGCAGATGATGACAATTGTTTTTATATTTTTTTAAAGCGCTCGAAAAAAAGTGCGAATTTAAAATGACATAAGCAAACTTCTCGTGTGATTGTTTTAAAAATTGTTAAGAAATTTTTTGGAGTCTTATATGGGGCGTAAACTACAATCAATTTAGAGTAGATTTGGTAATTTAGCAGATGATGGCAATTGTTTTTATATATTTTTTAAACGCTAGAAAAAAGTGCGAATTTAAAATGCCAAAAGCAAACTTTTCGTGTGATTATTTTAAAAATCGTTAAGAAATTTTTTGGAGTCTTATATGAGCCGTAAACTACAATCAATTTAGAGTAGATTTGGTAATTTGGCAGATGATGGCAATTGTTTTTATATTTTTTTTAAACGCTAGAAAAAAGTGCGAATTTAAAATTCCAAAAGCAAATTTCTCGTGTGATTATTTTAAAAATCGTTAAGAAATTTTTTGGAGTCTTATTTGGGTCGTAAACTACAATAAATTTAGAGTAGATTTGGTAATTTGGCAGATGATGGCAATTGTTTTTATATTTTTTTTAAACGTTAAAAAAAAGTGCGAATTTAAAATGCCAAAAGCAAACTTCTCGTGTGATTATTTTAAAAATCGTTAAGAAATTTTTTGGAGTCTTATATGGGGCGTAAACTACATTCAATTTAGAGTAGATTTGGTAATTTGGCAGATGATGGCAATTGTTTTTATATTTTTTTTAAACGCTAGAAAAAAGTGCGAATTTAAAATTCCAAAAGCAAACTTCTCGTGTGATTATTTTAAAAATCGTTAAGAAATTGTTTGGTGTCTTATTTGGGCCGTAAACTACATTCAATTTAGAGTAGATTTGGTAATTTGGCAGATGATGGCAACTGTTTTTATATTTTTTTTAAACGTTAGAAAAAAGTGCGAATTTAAAATGCCAAAAGCAAACTTCTCGTGTGATTTTTATTTTTAAAATCGTTAAGAAATTTTTTGGAGTCTTATATGAGCCGTAAACTACAATCAATTTAGAGTAGATTTGGTAATTTGGCAGATGATGACAATTGTTTTTATATTTTTTTTAAACGCTCAAAAAATTGCGAATTTAAAATGACATAAATATAATATAATTTTATTGGATTGCCCAGTACTGTTTGTATTATTTTCCACGTACACAATTTCCGGCGCGATTAAATCAATTTCTATAAATTTCACTAAATTGAAAAAATGGTTTTATAATGAAAGGAAACGCGCAGCGGTGCGGTCACGCCTAATTTATTACCATTATGCAACAATTGTTGCTTGTATATTATCATCGTGAAATACTGTAACTATTTTAATGCATATACAGCGGGTTATTTAAAAGCCTTATGCGTTTTAAGAATTTTGAGAATTCGTTGAAAATCCACGTGCGAAAAAAATACACTCAACAGTAAACTTGTATTTCTATTAAATTATTATATTAGGAGAACAAATTAATTTTGGTTTATTTACCAAAAATGTTCAAATATTTATTTTGATATGTTTGATTACTATACAGGGTGTCCACGCTAAACCGTTCGTTAAAAGTTTCTAAAAATTTGAAAAAAAAAATTCATCATACGATTGAATCAGTTCCCCTCTTGTCATGTGAAATATTTTCAGCTTTCCATCATTTTAAAAAGAAATTAATGTAGAATATCTAGCCCAATTATTTTTGGACAAGAGGACACTCGAGAAATTCGCAATTTTGAATTTATAATAACTTTCGTTCTCTCGCGATTATTTTGAAATCTAGTGAAGGAATGTTTACAGATTTTATTCAAATCTTAAAGCAGAAGTAATTTTGAGTAAATTTACAAAGTTTCAAGTTTTTAGCAATTGTTTTTGTATATTTTTTTAGCTTTCGCAAAATTCGCAATTTTTGATTTTAAATAACTTTAGTTCTCTTGTGAATATTTTGAAATCTAGTGGAGGAATGTTTACAGATTTTATCCAAATCTTAAAGCAGAAGTAATTTTGAGGAAATTTACAAAGTTTCAAGTTTCTGGCAATTGTTTTTAAATATTTTTTTAGCGCTCGAGAAATTCGCAATTTTTGATTTTTAACAACTTTAGTTCTCTTGTGATTATTTTGAAATCTAGTGAAGGAATGTTTACAGATTTTATTGAAATCTTAAAGCAGAAGTAATTTTGAGTAAATTTATAAAGTTTAAAGTTTTAAGCAATTGTTTTTGTATATTTTTTTAGCTTTCGCAAAATTCGCAATTTTTGATTTATAATAACTTTAGTTCTCTTGTGATTATTTTTAAATCTAGCGAAGGAATGTTTACAGATTTTATCGAAATCTTTCTTGTGAAGGAACGTTTACAGATTTTATTCAAATCTTAAAGCAGAAGTAATTTTCAGTAAATTTACAAAGTTTCAAGTTTTTAGCAAGTTTTTGTATATTTTTTTAGCGCTCGAGAAATTCGCAATTTTTGATTTTTAACAACTTTAGTTCTCTTGTGATTATTTTGAAATCTAGTGAAGGAATGTTTACAGATTTTATCGAAATCTTAAAGCAGAAGTAATTTTGAGTAAATTTACAAAGTTTCAAGTTTCTAGCAATTGTTTTTAAATATTTTTTTAGCGCTCGAGAAATTCGCAATTTTTTATTTTTAATAACTTTAGTTCTCTCGCGATTATTTTGAAATCTAGTGAAGGAATGTTTACAGATTTTATTGAAATCTTAAAGCAGAAGTAATTTTGAGTAAATTTACAAAGTTTCAAGTTTTTAGCAATTGTTTTTGAATATTTTTTTAGCGCTCGAGAAATTCGCAATTTTTGATTTTTAATAAATTTAGTTCTCTTGTGATTATTTTGAAATCTAGTGAAGGAATGTTTACAGATTTTATCCAAATCTTAAAGCAGAAGTAATTTTGAGTAAATTTACAAAGTTTCAAGTTTTTAGCAATTGTTTTTGAATATTTTTTTAGCGCTCGAGAAATTTGCAATTTTTGATTTTTAATAACTGTAGTTCTCTTGCGATATTTAGAAATCTAGTGAAGGAATGTTTACAGATTTTATTGAAATCTTAAAGCAGAAGTAATTTTGAGTAAATTTACAAAGTTTCAAGTTTTTAGCAATTGTTTTTGTATATTTTTTTAGCTTTCGCAAAATTCGCAATTTTTGATTTTTAATAAGTTTAGTTCTCTTGTGATTATTTTGAAATCTAGTGAAGGAATGTTTACAGATTTTATCCAAATCTTAAAGCAGAAGTAATTTTGAGTAAATTTACAAAGTTACAAGTTTTTAGCACTTGTTTTTGAATATTTTTTTAGCGCTCGAGAAAATTGCAATTTTTGATTTTTAATAACTGTAGTTCTCTTGCGATTATTTTGAAATCTAGTGAAGGAATGTTTACAGATTTTATTCAAATCTTAAAGCAGAAGTAATTTTGAGTAAATTTATAAAGTTTCAAGTTCTTAGCAATTGTTTTTGAATTTTTTTTTTAGCGCTCGAGAAATTTGCAATTTTTGATTTTTAATAACTTTAGTTCTCTTGCGATTATTTTGAAATCTAGTGAAGGAATGTTTACAGATTTTATCCAAATCTTAAAGCAGAAGTAATTTTGAGTAAATTTCCAAAGTTGCAAGTTCCATCGGGGGTTCCCCGCATTTAAAGTATTACAGGTGTACGCGAGTATAAAGTCGCCTCATTTAATTTTGTAATAATGCAAAATTTATGGAAAAGTAGGCAGATAGCTGATACGGACCGAAAGTAATGAAACGCAATAAACCTGACATTGAAACTCAATTGACCAACAAGGAAAAATAATACGAACCAGAATGAGAAAAAAAAAACCAAGTGTAACCGTAAACCCGAGGTAAATTAATATCACGCCCGCTCTGCTTTCTACATTTCTAAGAATTAAATATTATTAAAAGAATTTACCTAACTCCATCCACAGTTTCCCGATGGAAAGTTTTCGGTTTTCGAGTGGATATAATTGAATCCGTTTAAGTAATTATCTAATCAACTTCGCTAATTCGAGTTCATGACGATTAAGCCGATTCACTCTATGCGAGCACGCAACAATCGAACGTGCAGTTTCTGATAAACAAAAATATTACTTACCCAAGGCCTTCATGAATTCATCGAAGTTCTCGCTGGTGGAGAGCTTGTACTTCTTTTCCAAAAAGGCTTCCATTTTTGTAACTATAATAGAAAAATAAAAAAAATTGTTATTCAAACATAATATATCGAATAAATTCAATACAGACGAATTTTTTCATGTGAGTGTGATTTTTTTAATTTTAATACATCAAGTTATAAAAGGCCATCTAAGAGCTAAAATAATAAAAATTAGGGAGCATTCATTATCATTTCCCATTTCAGATTGAACGATTCTTCAAATGCAACCAACGGAAGTTTTTCGCATCACAAAATATATTTAGAAATATAATTAATAAGTAAATGAATAATAAATTTAGAAGCCGCATTTGACCGGATCAGTATGTTGTAGGTCACACAAATTTACGGGGTTCCCCAAGGGTCTATACTTGGCCCTTCACTTTTTCTAAACTGTATTAATGATCTATGAAACTAATTCTGTATGCGGATGACCAAATTGCGAACTGGACAAAACATCTTCAAACAGCATTTAGTTTAAGTGATCACAAACTAATAACTATATACTGTTGTAATATTAGTTTTAATTTTTGGTTTGTAATTTTCCGTAAATTGGATTATTCGTGAAATTTATTATTATTATTATTATTATTATAACTTTGCCAGTTTATCTAACAATTTCACCATTACTTATTTATGTACGGCACAGAACAATACAAACAAATATAAACGATATAAATATATATTGTAAATAGGGCAATTAGAATTTACATATATACATAAAACACACGGTATATATATTATTTCTAGTATTTACAACACGCAACGCACACAAAGTAGGCAAGAATCATTAAACCGATTTAACGTAATACGCCTGATAATAATTATCGTTAAAAAAAAAACAGTTAACTATACATTAAATATTATTTCCCTGTCAAACTACAACTGCAGACCAGTTTCGATGTTTTTCGAAATATATCCAAAATAAATATAATTTTGATATTCCACCACAAGAATTGACATAACGCCGCAGGAAACAAAATGGCAACACTCAAAACTTGAATTGCACAAAATAAAATTATTGCATTCGGTGATTGTAAAAATTGTTAAAAATTAATCCCGCCTGGAATTGGCCTCAAAAATTCAAAATATATTCAAAATAAACATAATTTTAATATTCCACTACAAGAATTGACATAACGCCGCAGGAAACAAAATGGCAACACTCGAAACTTGAATTGCACAAAATAAAATTATTGCATTCGGTGATTGTAAAAATTCTTAAAAATTAATCTCGCCTGGAATTAACCTCAAAATTTCAAAATACATCCAAAATAAACATAATTTTGATATTCCACTACAAGAATTGGCATAACGCCACAGGAAACAAAATGTCAACACTCAAAACTTGAATTGCACAAAATAAAATTATTGCATTCGGTGATTGTAAAAATTGTTAAAAATTAATCCCGCCTGGAATTGTCCTCAAAATTTCAAAATGTATTCAAAATAAACATAATTTTAATATTCCACTACAAGAATTGACATAACGCCGCAGGAAACAAAATGGCGACACTCAAAACTTGAATTGCACAAAATAAAATTATTGCATTCGGTGATTGTAAAAATTGTTAAAAATTAATCCCGCCTGGAATTAGCCTCAAAATTTCAAAATACATCCAAAATAAACATAATTTTGATATTCCACTACAAGAATTAACATAACGCCGCAGGAACTCAAAACTTGAATTGCACAAAATAAAATTATTGCATTCGGTGATTGTAAAAATTGTGAAAAATTAATCCCGCCTGGAATTGGCCTCAAAATTTCAAAATACATCCAAAATAAACATAATTTTAATATTCCACTACAAGAATTGACATAACGCCACAGGAAACAAAATGGCAACACTCGAAACTTGAATTGCACAAAATAAAATTATTGCATTCGGTGATTGTAAAAATTGTGGAAAATTAATCCCGCCTGGAATTGGCCTCAAAATTTCAAAATATATCCAAAATAAACATAATTTTGATATTCCACTACAAGAATTGACATAACGCCGCGGGAAACAAAATGGCAACACTCAAAACTTGAATTGCACAAAATAAAATTATTGCATTCGGTGATTGTAAAAATTGTGGAAAATTAATCCCGCCTGGAATTGGCCTCAAAATTTCAAAATATATCCAAAATAAACATAATTTTAATATTCCACTACAAGAATTGACATAACGCCGCACGAATCAAAATGGCAGCACTCAAAACTTGAATTGCACAAAATAAAATTATTGCATTCGGTGATTGTAAAAATTGTGGAAAATTAATCCCGCCTGGAATTGGCCTCAAAATTTCAAAATGTATTCAAAATAAACATAATTTTGATATTCCACTACAAGAATTGACATAACGCCGCAGGAAACAAAATGGCAACACTTAAAACTTGAATTGCACAAAATAAAATTATTGCATTCAGTGATTGTAAAAATTGTGAAAAATTAATCCCGCCTGCAATTAGCCTCAAAATTTCAAAATACATCCAAAATAAAGATAATTTTAATATTCCACTACAAGAATTGACATAACGCCGCAGGAAACAAAATGGCAACACTCAAAACTTGAATTGCACAAAATAAAATTGCATTCGGTGATTGTAAAAATTGTAAAAAATCAATCCCGCCTGGAATTGGCCTCAAAATTTCAAAATATATCCAAAATAAACATAATTTTGATATTCCACTACAAGAATTGACATAACGCCGCGGGAAACAAAATGGCAACACTCAAAACTTGAATTGCACAAAATAAAATTATTGCATTCGGTGATTGTAAAAATTGTTAAAAATTAATCTCGCCTGCAATTAGCCTGAAAATTTTAAAATACATCCAAAATAAACATAATTTTAATATTCCACTACAAGAATTGACATAACGCCGCAGGAAACAAAATGGCAACACTCGAAACTTGATTTGCACAAAATAAAATTATTGCATTCGGTGATCGTAAAAATTGTGAAAAATTAATCCCGCCTGGAATTAGCCTCAAAATTTCAAAATACATCCAAAATAAACATAATTTTGAATATTCCACTACAAGAATTGACATAACGCCGCGGGAAACAAAATGGCAACACTCAAAACTTGAATTTCACAAAATAAAATTATTGCATTCGGTGATTGTAAAAATTGTTAAAAATGAATCCCACCTGGAATTAACCTCAAAATTTCAAAATACATCCGAAATAAACATAATTTTGATATTCCACCACAAGAATTGACATAACGCAGCAGGAAACAAAATGGCGACACTCGAAACTTGAATTGCACAAAATAAAATTATTGCATTCGGTGATTGTAAAAATTGTAAAAAATTAATCCCGCCTGGAATTGGCCTCAAAATTTCAAAATACATCCAAAATAAACATAATTTTGATATTCCACTACAAGAATTGACATAACGCCGCAGGAAACAAAATGGCAACACTCAAAACTTGAATTGCACAAAATAAAATTATTGCATTCGATGATAGTAAAAATTGTAAAAAATTAATCCCGCCTGGAACTGGCCTTAAAATTTCAAAATACATCCAAAATAAACATAATTTTGATATTCCACTACAAGAATTGACATAACGCCGCGGGAAACAAAATGGCAACACTCAAAACTTGAATTGCACAAAATAAAATTATTGCATTCGGTGATTGTAAAAATTGTTAAAAATTAATCTCGCCTGGAATTAACCTCAAAATTTCAAAATACATCAAAAATAAACATAATTTTAATATTCCATTACAAGAATTGACATAACGCCGCGGGAAACAAAATGGCAACACTCAAAACTTGAATTGCACAAAATAAAGTTATTGCATTCGGTGATTGTAAAAATTGTTAAAAATTAATCTCGCCTGGAATTAACCTCAAAATTTTAAAATACATCCAAAATAAACATAATTTTGATATTCCACTACAAGAATTGACATAACGCCGCAGGAAACAAAATGGCAACACTCAAAACTTGAATTGCACAAAATAAAATTATTGCATTCGGTGATTGTAAAAATTGTAAAAAATTAATCTCGCCTGCAATTAACCTCAAAATTTCAAACTAAACCAAAAATAAACATAATTTTGATATTCCACTAGAAGAATTGACATAACGCTGCAGGAAACAAAATGGCAACACTCAAAACTTTTTTCTTGTCGAAGAAATAGACCCTCAAAAAAATTTGAAAAAAATAAATTTATAAAAAACGAATGCGTATATTAGTTTATTATTAAAATAGAATTTTCAATATTTAATTTTTATTCCAATAGTGATTAAAAAATAAATAATGCATTTCTTAAAATAGAATTTTAAATACAAAACAAAAAGTTTGGTTTTCATTAAAAAAAAAAAAAAATAGAAAAAGCACCAGAGAATTTTACAACGAAATTATACGATTTATAATATTAAAAAAAAAAAATTCTTTTTACAATTTTGTATTAAAGTGGTCGGTTTGACAAGGCTCTAAACATTTGTCTTATTTGTCTATGCTACGATCGGAATGAGTGAGTGATATTAGAAGAAAGTAACTAATATTTTTGATTTATAAAAATGTATCTAAAAGGCTGATAAACCTTTGGTCAATTGCCTCTTGAGGCAGCGGCGGCTCGTGGATGTTGGCAGTGAGGCAACGGAAGAAAATTTGACCGAAAAAGCAATGGAATATTTGCTTCCTTCCTCACCTACGGAAATCCACGAGCCGCCGCTGTGTTGAGGTCTCAATAAATGCATTCTCTCTATCTTTGTACCAAAAAGGAAAAATTCAATAAATCTTAAAATTCAAAATAAAAAAGTACTGTTAATGTGGACAAAAAAAATTCGAAACAAAAAATCCAAATCACTTTAAAAAACGCCAACAGCTAGAAAAGTTAATATTCTACAAGGACGCGTTTTATTAATCTTCTTTCAATGCAAGAAAATAAACGAATTGGTGAAAAGGCGACAAGTTTTTAGTATTTTTTTTTATACAAATTGAATTTTGTTATTTTAATAGTAAATTAATAATTAAAATTGAACGTCCTTACAATTCAATTTAATTTAATGATGATTAACATATTTAAAAAAAAATAGACGAATTGTCGATTTTTAGTATAAATAAAACTTTTTTTTATAACACAAAAATCAAAATGGTTCTTTTTTGTTAAAAGCCAAACCGTTTATTTTCTTGCAAAAATCTCTAAATAGATTTAATCACCACTGCTCTAAATGCTCATGCACGCGTGTATCCGCAAATTTACTCAAACCACGTGATAGATAACAGCACGGAATTATATAAAAAAAAAACAAGCCAAAATCATACCTCGTGTTGTTAAGGATTAAATTAGCATCGAGTTAACCGCATCGATTGTTTCCTGCACACCTTACAAACAAAACGTGTTCGCACAGACGCCACCGTCCGCATTTAGTTGGCGTGGGGTAAAAAAAAGCTAATCGCGTTATCCCTTCGAAAAAGAACGCATTCATTCTAATGCTAACAACTCGAAGGGTTTAGATGATTAAATTGAAATGTACTTACATAGAATTAGCGAAGGTGAGAATGCCGGTAAAACGTGGGTTTCGGCGTGGAGTGAACGAGAGTGAGGTCTGCAGGAACTCGTCGCGGACGCTAGTAATGAAAAGGAAACGGCCCCCACCCCTTTTATACCGCTCGGCGGCGAACAATTGAATCACACGAACAATTGAAAAGATTTGAATATGAAATCCCCCGGGCTGTGTATCGGCGGCCGGTGGAATTTGAATTTTTTCTTTTTTAAAATGAGCCAATCATACTTTTCGTACTTTACACCTAAAATCGCTATTAATAAAAATTTATTTTCAGCGGCCGTGTTACGCACGACCGCGCCCTCTTCCCCTCGCCGGTAAAATCGTTAACATTCCCCCCCTCCGCGCCGCAGTGCGCGCATCGCCTGATGTGTCGCGTTATCATTGTCTCAAAAATATTGTAAATGCATTCTTGAAAAATTTCACTACGACTGTCATATATGGAAATTATTAATGTTTGCTAGAAATGTGCAAAGAAAAGGCTACACAGTGTGGAATTAAAAAATATTATTATTAATGCCTATTAATGTTTATGAGGGTGGAAAGGCGAAAGTATTATTTATTTTGTGTATTACTATTAAATGGATAATTAGAGTTTCGCTGTAAGAGTAATACTGGAATACAGGGGCGGCTCGTTGTATAGAGCCAAGGAGCCATGGCACTACCTATAGTTTCAAGCTCAGCAAGAATTTTTAATTAATTCTTGAAACACTTTTACGCCAGTTACTTTAGTTTATGGAGATAAATCGTTCTTTCTTTCTTCAAAAAAGGAGAGGGGGGGGGGGGCATATTGTATCAGCGGCTCTGCCATTAACATGTTCCACGAGCCGCCACTGACTACCTAATTGTTGATTATTAATATATATGCTAGAATATCAAATATTATCTGAACTATAGATAAAATTTAAAATTCTTCAAAGCAGCAGTGCTGTGCAAAAAAATGTCCATAGATGACATTTCAACAATTTCTGGAATTTTTACTTTATCCGTTACGAAGTACGAGAAAGTATTGTGATCGTGATTTTTTTTTCAAAATTTTTTTTAACGGAAATATCCGTTTTGGGGTCCCTAGATGCCATTTCAACAATTTCTGGATTTTTTTTGTGTCTGTGTGTGTCTGCTGTGCGCGCTGTATCTCAAAAACTAATAGAGCAATTGATATAAAACTTTGAACATCCGTCTTATTTGATAATCTGAAGAACTGAAAAGTTTTTGTTAAAATTTCGTACACCGGAAGTGGGCGTTTACCTTAACTGTTTTTTGTTTTTTGCCAATATTTTCTTAAATATGAAAAATATCACAAAAACATTTAAACAAATATTGAAGGCAACAAAGAAATGAGCTTATTTTGTTTGAAAACATTTTTCATAAAATCAGTGTTATTCGAGAAAAAGAATTTTTTTTTTTTCATTTTTTTCTAATAATTATGAAACGATAATAGTTACAGAAAATTTATGTCAATAACAATTGCAGAGAATGCCAAAATGGACAACTTATAAAGAATAAGTTTTTTTCTAAATCTCTTTAGTTTTTGAGTAAACTGAATTTTAGAATTTGAACTATAATTTCTCCATCTTTTATAATTTTGACGTTTTAAACGCCAATTTCATCCGAGTCTACAAATAAATTAAAATATGATTTAAATTTAAAATAAACCATGAAAGCGTAAATATAAATGATACCATCAAGTCGGAGAAAGTAACATGATGGCCACATCACCATTTTTTTAATTTATGCTCTTTGACAATAAAACAAAGATATTTAATCAATTTAAGCTCTGCAATGCGGCAGCTACTCGAAATTGCAACAAAAAACAATAACGGAGATTAAAGTTATTCGACACACCCGGTCTCACAGACCAGTAGGTCACCATTGGCGGGTTAAAATAACTTTTAAATAACTCTTACCTGAAAATAAGTTTCTCAACAGAAACTCGGAAATAATAGCCAAAATATAAAAAAATCCATAATTCAACTTAAAAAATCAAATCACAAAGGGCAAAAAAAAATCAAAAATTTAAACCAAAAATCGCAAATCGGTGGCTAGAACTCAAAAAATATATAGGCTAAAAAATGAAAAATCAACATTTGCGGAAAAAAATTTAGACCAAAAATCGAAAACACGGACCTTAAAATAAAAAATACAGATCAAAAAAAAAAATAGACAATTTCAACGAACAAATCGAAAATTGCAAACAATGTATATTTAGGCAAAAAATCGAGAATTTTAAGAAGAAAAAGCCAAAAATCTAGATTAAAAATCCAGGTCTAGAAATAAAAAATGCAGAAAAAAATTTAAAATTCAAGTAAAATAAAAATAAAATGCCATTTATAGCTCCAAAAATAGTCCAAAATAAGTTTCCGACTTAACACTCGAAAGTTATGAACAAAAAATAAAAAAATGTAAGCATAAATACCAAAAATTAGGCTATAAAATATAAAATAAAAGGCAAAAAGTAAAAAACGGCAAACCAAAAAAATCGCGCGTAAAATTTTAACAAACAGATATATACAGTGCGAACGTTGGCTGTGGAACGCTCCAAATAAAAAAATCCTCTGCGGCCAAAATCCTCCGAAACGTCAACCTTATTTTTTGAACGCGCATTTTTTCTGACAGTTGCCAATTTTCCATACCCCCACCCCTTTGCGTAATGACGTCATCGCCATTTTTTTTAATGGAAACCATTTCTTTTTATTCTCTTTACGATTGTGTAAAAATATTTTGTTTTTACTTTCTCCGTTACGAAGTACGAGCAAATATTGTGATCGTGATTTTTTTTCAAATTTTTTTTACGGAAATATCTGTTTTCAACAATTTCTGGAATTTTTTTGTTGTGTCTTTTTGTGTGTGTGTGCCTGTGCGCGCTGTATCTCAAAAACTAATAAAGCAATTGATATGAAACTTTGAACATCCGTCTTATTTGATAATCCGAAGAACTGAAAAGCTTTTGGTAAAATTTCGTACACCGGAAGTGGGCGTTTACCTTAACTGTTTTTTGTTTTTTGCCAATATTTTCATAAATATGAAAAATATTACAAAAACATTTAAACACACTTTGAAGACAGCAAAGAAATCATCATCTTTTACTTGAAAACATTTTTCATAAAATCATTTTTATTCGAGAAAAAAATTTATTATTATTGTCTTAATTTTTGCTTTATAATTATAAAACGATAATAGTTACAGCAAATTTATGTTAATAATAATTGTAGAGAATGCTAAAATGAACAACTTACAAAGAATAAGTTTTTTTCGAAATCCCTTTAGTTTTTGAGTAAACTGAGTTTTTGAATTTGAAGTATAATTTTTCCATCTTTCATAATTTTGACGTTTTAAACGTCAGTTACACAACGCTCGATTTTCCTTCATATACTAAACGCGTAAAAAAAGTCTGTCATTTACGAAGCGTTTTTTTTTCTTTCTATGAAATTAAACAAAATCTCAAGCAATCCCAATTTTTATAAAATATTTCTTCACCGAGTAACGACCAATTTTTTTTTGAAAAATTGCCTAACGATTTCTTTTTAATTTTCACCAGATACTTCTCTTGCCATATGAGGCGGGCACAGCGATTTTGATAAAAATCTATCGAGCGGTTTCGGAACCTTTGCCCAAAATGTGTGATTTCAGGCCAAAATGAAAACCAAAAAATAAATATTTTTTTGTTTTCGCGCAACAAAATGCGCAGTTGACTTTTATATATTCCTAATAGAAAAAACGGAGTAATTTTTCAGGTTTTTGCCCTAATTTTTCTCGGCCCTCTTTACTAAAAAAATGCAGTTTCAGGTAAACCAAAAAAAAAATAGTACGATTTTTTTTAATTTTCACCAGATGCTTCTCTTACTAAATGAGGCGGGCACAGCGATTTTGATAAAAATCTATAGAGCGGTTTCGGAACCTCGGCCCAAAATGTGTGATTTCAGGCCAAAATGAAAACCAAAAAATTAATAACTTTTCTGTTTTCGAGTAAAAAAATGCGCCGTTGCCTTTTATATATTCCTAATGGAAACTGCAACATATTCACGGAGCATTTTCTCCGATTTTTGCACCAATTTTGATCGGCAATCTTTGCCAAAAAAATACAGTTTCAGGTAAACTAAAAAAAATAGTACGATTTTTTTAAAATTTTCACCAGATGCTTCTTTTGGTAAATGAGGCGGCCACAGCGATTTTGATGAAAATCTGTGGAGCGGTTTCGGAACCTTGGCCCAAAATATGTGATTTTGGACCAAAAAAATTAATATTTTTTTTTGTTTTCGCGCAAAAAAATGCGGTATTGGCTTTTACGTATTTACAATCAAAAACTGCAAAATATTTACGAAGCACTTTTTCCGATTTATGCCCAAATTTTGCTTCGCCGTCTTTGCCAAAAAATGCGGTTTCAGGTAAACTTACAAAAAAATTTGAACGATTTTTTTTTAATTTTCACCATATGCTTCTCTTACGAAATGAGGCTGCCACAGCGATTTTGATGAACATTTATGGAGCGGTTTCGAAACCTTGGCCCAAAATATGTGATTTCGGATCAAAAAAAAAAATCAATAACTTTTTTGTTTTTGCGCAAAAAAAATGCGCCGTCAGCTTTTACGTATTCCCAATCGAAAACTGTAACATATTTCCGAAGCACTTTTGCCGATTTATGTCCAAATTTTGCTTCGCCGTCTTTGCCAAAAAAATGCGGTTTCAGGTAAACTTAAAAAAAAAATTGTACGATTTTTTTTTAATTTTCACCATATGCTTCTCTTGCTAAATGAGGCATCCACAGCGATTTTGATGAAAATCTATGGAGCGGTTTCGGAACCCCTGGCCCAAAATATGTGATTTCGGACCAAAAAAATCAATAACTTTTTTGTTTTCGCGCAAAAAAATGCGCCGTTGCCTTTTACGTATTCCTAATCGAAAACTGCAACATATTTACGGAGCACTTTTTCAAATTTTTGCCTCAATTTTGCTCGACCCTCTTTGCTAAAAACGTGCAGTTTTAAGTAAATAAAAAAAATGGCACTTTTTTGACATTTTTCACCCACTGTTTTCTGTACTAGATAAAGAAAAAGTACAATATTTGTATGTCACATTTTTCGATTTGGTGCCCCCTTTAACGAGATATGATTTTTCAAAATGTGATCCTTATTTTTTTCATTTGAATTGCAAGAGCTGACATTTTTACGGTTGGTACAGGGTACGACTAGCTTTCATTTGTAATTTTTTCAAAATTTTTGGAACCCCCACCCTGCCCCAGCCAGGGTGCGTTATTTGGCACCATTTTTCGGAGTTGAAACCGCACCCTCTGTTTTTTGTACCAGATAAAGCAAAAGTACTTAGATTAGTTCAAAAGGAACCACAATATTTGTATCGGCACATTTTTCGATTTTATGTGGTGCTTCTTTCAAGAACGTATTTTTTTTTCATTTGAATTGCAAGAGCTGAAATTTTCACGGTTAGTAAAAGGTACGACTAGCTTTTATTTATACTTTTTCTAAATTTTTTTTTTAGGGTGAGACATTGGGTACCAGTTGTAAGACAGTTTTGGGGTGCGGTTTCACCCCCTGTTTTTACTTGACGATATTCTAATCTGTTCACAAAGAACCCACTACAATATTTGTACTTGCATGGTACCATATGGTACCCCGTTAACGAGATATGATTTTTCAAAATGTGAGGCTTCTTTCTAGGACGTATTTTTTTTTTAATTTGAATTGCAAGAGCTGAAATGTTTACGGTTGGTAAAAGGTACGACCAGCATTCATTTGCAATTTTTTCTATATTTTTGGAACCTCTCTACGGTTCTAGGGCGCTCCATTTGCCGTCAGATGTAAGGTATTTTTCTGGGTGCGGTTTCACCCTCTGTTTTTACTTGGCGATTATGTAACAGTACTCTAATCTGTTCACAAAGAATCCACTACAATATTTGTACCTGCATGGTACCGTGTGGTACCCCGTTAACGATATATGACTTTTAAAAATGTGATGCTTCTTTTAAGGACATTTTTTTTTTTCATTTGAATTGCAAGAGCTGAAATGTTCACGGTTGGTAAAGGGTACCACTAGCTTTCATTTGTATTTTTTTCAAAAATTTTGGAACCTCGCTACGGTTCTAGGGCGCGCATCATTGGGCACCAGTTGTAAGGCATTTTTCGGGGTGCGGTTCCACCCTCTGTTTTTACTTGGCGATAACGTAACAGTACTCTAATCTGTTCATAAAGAATCCACTACAATATGTGTACCCACATAGTACCATATGGTACCCCGTTAACGAGATATGATTTTTCAAAATGTGAGGCTTCTTTCTAGGACGTATTTTTTTAAATTTGAATTGCAAGAGCTGAAATGTTCACGGTTGGTAAAAGGTACGACCCGCATTCATTTGCAATTTTTTCTACATTTTTGGAACCCCCCTACATTTTCTAGGCCGCTCCATTTGCCGTCAGATGTAAGGTATTTTTCGGGGTGCGGTTTCACCCTCTGTTTTTACTTGGCGATAATGTAACAGTTCTCGAATTTGTTCACAAAGAATCCACTACAATATTTGTACCTGCATGGTACCATATGGTACCCCGTTAACGAAATATGATTTTTCAAAATGTTTCTTTCAAGAAAGTATTTTTTTACTTAAGAAATGGAAGAGTTGAAATTTTCTCGGTTATCACAGGGTATGACTAGCTTCCATATGTCATATTAAAAAAAAAACAAAAGTCAATTTGAAGCTCGTGGCGCGTTCGCAAACAAAATTTAAAAAAATGTGAATAATCAACTTTCTTAATGATCACCCTGTACCAGATTTGAAGTCAGTGTTGGAGGGGCATGCAACAACCCCCCACTATATCTCAAATAATGCATGTCTGAAAATCAGGAATCCGTTTGTTATAACAAAAGTAAATAATTGAATTCAAATATTATTTACCTAAATTTATTTTATATTTTTGTTACGCGAATGAAAAAATTATGAAATTCATTGGTGTAGTAATTGAATTCAAATTTTATTTATCTAAATTTCCTTTTTTTTTAATTACACGGGTAAGAAAAAAAATAAAAAATGGTGATGTGGCCATCATGTTACTTTCTCCGACTTGGTATCGTAGCCATTTATATTCACGTTTTTATGGTTTATTTTCAATTGAAATCATATTTTAAATGTACGTCGAGCGTTGTGTAAACTCGGATAAAACTGACGTTTTAAACGTCAAAATTATGAAAGATGGTAAAATTATACTTCAAATTCACAAACTCAGTTTACTCAAAAATTAAAGGGATTTCGAAAAAAACTTATTCTTTATAAGTTGTCCATTTTCGCATTCTCTACAATTATTATTCACATAAATTTGCTGTAACTATTATCGTTTTATAATTATAAACGAAAAATTAAGAAATAATAATAAATTTTTTTCTCGAAGAAAAATGATTTTATGAAAAATGTTTTCAAGCAAAAGATGTTTATTTCTTTGTTGTCTTCAAAGTTTGTTTAAATGTTTTTGTGATATTTTTCATATTTAAGAAAATATTGGCAAAAAACAAAAAACAGTTAAGGTAAACGCCCACTTCCGGTGTACGAAATTTTACCAAAAGCTTTTCAGTTCTTCGGATTATCAAATAAGACGTATGTTCAAAGTTTTATATCAATTGCTCTATTAGTTTTTGAGATACAGCGCACACAGACAGACAAACACACACACACACACAGACACACACACACACAGACACACACACACACACACAGACACAAAAAAAAAATTTCCAGAAATTGTTGAAATGGCCTCTAGGGACCCCAAAACGGATATTTCCGTAAAAAAAATTTTTGGAAAAAAAATCACGATCACAATACTTTCTCGTACTTCGTAACGGAGAAAGTAAAAAGATCATTCAGGTGTAGTGAAAGTTCACTTTTTAATTATTCTGTTTGTCTTTTTTTTTCATATTTGTAATATGAATTCAATATTGTCGTAGTATTATTTTAAATTTATGTTAATTACTTTGTGGTGTAGTGGGTAGAGCGCTAGCATCTGCCTGCTGCATCACGAGTCGAGTCGGTTCGATTCCCCGCCGGATGAAACATTTTTCTGACCGACAAATATCCGCCCGGGGTTCGTGGTCGTGTTTGTGTTCGTCTGACATTATTCATTGCTTCCTTTTCATTTTCGACTTTATCTAATTTTTCAGATCAACGTTAGTGGCTAAATGTCTAATCGCCTATGCTAATCAAACAAAAAAAATTGTGATGTGGCCATCATGTTACTTTCTCCGACGTGATGGTATAGCCATTTATATTTACGTTTTCATAGTGTATTTTCAATTGAAATCATATTTTAAATGTGCATCGAGCTTTATGTAAACTCGGATGAAACTGACGTTTAAAACGTCAAAATTATGAAAGATGGGAAAATTATACTTCAAATGCAAAAACTCAAGGGATTTAGAAAAAAACTTGTTCTTTATAAGTTGTTCATTTTAGCATTCTCCACAATTATTATTAACATAAATTTGCTGTAACTATTATCGTTTTATAATTATAAAATTAATACATTTTTTTTCCGATTAAAAATGATTTTATGAAAAATGTTTTCAAGCAAAAGATGTTCATTTCTTTGTTGTCTTCAAAGTTTGTTTAAATGTTTTAGTGATATTTTTCATATTTAAGAAAATATTGGCAAAAAACAAAAAAAACAGTTAAGGTAAACGCCCACTTCCGGTGTCCGAAATTTTACCAAAAGCTTTTCAGTTCTTCAGACTATCAAATAAGATGGATGTTCAAAGTTTCATATCAATTGCTCTATTAGTTTCCGAGATACAGCGCGCACAGACACACACAGGCACAAAAAATTTTGTTTGCCATTTGAAAGATCGTTTACACAGCCGAAAATATAATACCAATGTTATGTCAATTTAAGCCAGAGTTAAATTTATTACCACCTTTATGAAATCCTCCGTCTGACTACTGCACAACTTTAGCTCTTTTGCTTAAAACATGGGAAAGAACACCGAGTTGACAATGACCCACTTGAAATTAGAAAAACTTGCTGCAGATGCAGATTTACGAGCAGTCGTAAATTTTTACAATCAAACAATATAAACGTGATACCCAGTGACGGTTCGGGGGTTTTTTCTGGTACGACCGAGGTGGTAATACAGATAGGTGCGGTTACGCAGCCAGCCGTCTCTGCAACTGACCCTACCTATCCGTATTGCCACCTCTTGTTCCTCGGCCGTACCAGAAAAAAACCCGCGAACCGTCACTGGTGATACCAACAAGAAAGAATTAAATCAATACATACAATTGTAAAACGCATTTTGAGCACAAACGACTGATTAACGACGAATTGAAAGAGGCGGCCATGAATGGGCGAGAGAGCGTCTTCTCGAGATGAATGGATCGAGTTAAGTCGACAATGCGTTACGTGCATTAAGTCGTTTAATGTTAATTGAAAGTAATTTAGGGTCAGTCATTACGGCATTGCCGAGCTTTTTTTTTCTCATGGCGTGACAGGGCGACGGAGAGGGATGGACGGACGAAGAGGTGGCACGCTCGAGTTTCCGCAGTGAATCATTGTGCGGCTTCCGCCCTCTTGCCGTTGTGATCCCACCGGGACCAATTTTATCACATGAGTTAAATAAAATTTCGCGTTCGCGTTCGTTTACATTTATAGTTATAATTTATATACTTATATAGTGTAATATTTGATTGAATTAAAAGATATGGCTGTTGGTCCTTTTTCGGCGTCTATTGCAGTCTACCGCAACAGCCCATAAAGATTAGGGGGGTCGTAAAGTTGTCAATCACTGATTGTCACAAAATTGTCGGATTTTCAAAATAACCAATAATAAAGTTATAAAAAAATAGAAACCAAAATTGACTTTCGGTTTTTATCTAATATCTCCTCCAGAAGTAGCCGAAAAATTTTAAATTTCTTTTCAACAAGTTATTCAGCATTAAAATACTCAACCCAACCAACTCTCTTTCGGCCAAAATTGACTCTTTCGGTTTTTATCCATCTCCAGAAGTAGTTGGAAAACTCTTTAAAAAAAATTATTCATCATTAAAATACTCTCTATCTCTTATAGTAACCGAAATAACAATGCTAATGCATCGATTTTGTAACACCCTGTATATTTAAAAGTATTAACGAGTTGATTTTTTTAATTTTACACCTATTTTATTGTCCGCTATATTTATCTCCGTTTTTTTTTACAGTGAATATTTATAACGAGACCGAAATAAATTATCAGCCGACATCCAATATTTTGTTTATCAGCAGAAATAATTATCTCTGTTAAAAATTGTCATTGTGCGACTGTGTTTCTAAAATTATTCAACTATTCAACCTGAAACGCTATGAATAAACAAATGGGATGAATTTTTGTAAAGAATTTTAGGAAATTGCGTGCACATTGTTTCACTCTTTCAAAAAATCATGTTTGAATCACACTCGCATTTTTGACTTATCATGTAATTCTAATAAAAATGCACATTTTCGGGAAATTTTGTCAAAATTATCGCGTAATTATCGGTGCCCTTGGTTACAAGCTGATAATTCCATTGCAGTGCTTCACATATGGCAGATTATGATATAATAAATGATCCTTTAATAAATTACAGATATACGCTATCTAGGCTATTCGATTTTATCTTATTTTGTTAACATAATATTTAATTATTTATTTTATTTTTTTTATTTGCAAACCCAACAGACTTTTGGTCCAATTACAGGGTACAAAACTACAAAACTATATAAGGCAACTTAAGATGACTTAACTTACGGAAATTAAATAAAGTAATTTTTACTTTCTCCGTTATGAAGTACGAAAAAGTATTGCGATCGAGAAAATTTTTCAAAAATTTTTTATACGGAAATATCAATATTGGGGTACCTAGATTCAATTTCAACAATTTCTGGAAAAAAAAATGGGTCTGTGTGTGTCTGTGCGCGCTGTATCTCAAAAACTAATAGAGCAATTGATATAAAACTTTGAACATCCATCTTATTTGATAATCTAAAGAACAGAAAAGCTTTTGGTAAAATTTCGTAAACCGGAAGTGGGCGTTTACCTTAACTGTTTTTTGTTTTTTGACAATATTTTCTTAAATATGTAAAATATCACAAAAACATTTAAACAAACTTTGAAGACAACAAAGAAATGAACATCTTTTGCTTGAAAACATTTTTCATAAAATTATTTTTATTCGAGAAAAAACAAAAAAAATAAAAATTTTTTTTTTTTAATTTTTCGTTTATAATTATAAAACGATAATAGTTACAGAAAATTTGTGTTAACAATAATTGTAGAGAATGCTAAAATGAACAACTTATAAAGAATAAGTTTTTTTCGAAATCCCTTTAGTTTTTGAGTAAACTGAGTTTTTGAATTTGATGTATAATTTTTCCATATTTCATAATTTTGACGTTTTAAACGTCAGTTTCATCCGAGTTTACACAACGCTCGATGTACATTTAAAATTTGGTTTCAATTGAAAATAAACCATGAAAACGTAAATATAAATGGCTATGATACCATCAAGTCGGAGAAAGTAACATGATGGCCACATCACCATTTTTTAATAAATACTTTTCTATTTCGATGTATTTTCGGGGGTAATACCACAAGAGGTTTAATTTATCCGGATAAATTCTATTTTGAACGAGTAATTGAATCGACACAAATTTCGAGAATGAATTGAGATGGAAAAATCCATGAGCGCTTTAGCGCGAGTGGATTTTGCCTAATCTAAATAAATTTTTAACCATTTGCAAATTTTTTTGTCCGCCGTTTTTTATCGACCTTAAATCCTCTTCTGATGCTAGATTTCTAGTTTAAACAATAACGGCCCGTTCACACGGCACCGAATCGGTCGTTTTACCGATAAGGTTATTTTGCCGTCTTCTATAGTGGCGCATATATTTTAATGTGCGTGTTCACACGATGCCGTATACGGCCGACGGCAGTATCTGTTTAATCGATTATATAATTAATTATTTAAATTTCCGTCATCGAACAGCCCTACGGTGCATCATTGAAGTTCATAAAAAAAAGAAAAACAATTTGCCACTGATTCAAAATTTTACAAATTTACTCATAATACAGTTTTATACTTATTTCAAACATTCAATTTTAAGATATTTTTAAAATCTGGAATAATATATTCCTTCGATTTCCGGATTATCTCGTTTGAAATAAGAGTTATTTCAAAAACTGCGCAGTTTTTAACGTGGTTAGATATTTGCGACACAAATTTACTCAAAATCGATCCTTCTTTCAGATCTTACAAACAACAAACTCCGTGTGAATCTAGTTAATACGTTAAGTTGTGCAGTAGACTAAAAACAAATTTCAAATTTGTATATTTTTAAGATTACCAGTTTTTTTTAAAATAATAATAAAGAATTTATTGAATTCCAAACTCCAAAATACCACCTTTTATGATTTAGAAAAATGATTTTTATCATATTAAAAGAAAATAGTAACTAAAAGACTCTTAAAATTTGTTAAATGGTATTAAATTTGACTAAAATATACAAAATGTGTGCAAAGTAAATATGACAGATACTGTACCTGCATTAAAATTCAAAATGAACTGACTAATTTAGACCGGCTGTGGGATCATACCATAAAAATCAGTGACGATTCGCGGGGTTTTTTCTGATACGGCCGAGGAACAAGAGGTGGTAATACAGATAGCCGTCTCTGCAACTGACCCTACCTATCTGTATTACCACCTCTTGTTCCTCGGCCGAACCAGAAAAAACCCCGCGAACCGTCACTGATAACAAATGATATCAAGTCGGGCACCTCTAGACCCAACTCCCTCCTCTGCCTCATTATAGTTACGCCACTGCCTATTAGTATATACCACGTAGTGTGTAGAACGCTTATGTAGTAGTGATTCAGTATTATTTTATATTAATAAATTGCCACAAATATATTAAATCTGGAAACTATTAAACGCATTGGTTTAATAAAATTATTAATTTAAAAGTTCATAATGTCGTCCGTTCGGTGTCGCCCTCTATACATTTCTAGTCGAACTACGTGGTATCGACAGAGCGCGCGCGAAAAAAGACAGTCTTCGCCATCTCGAATTGTGAACGCGTGGTTATTCAAATCAGAACGTAAAGTTTAGTTGTACGGTATTGTTAGAAATTCTGTCGGTTTCTGTGGTAAACGGCTCGGGCCATCAGCTGTCGAGAAAGGCACAGGAAACGATTTCCGTCGATCGGTTTTTTGACCGTGCTGGGCCTCACGGATTGTCACTGTTTTCGACGTCGATCTGAAAGGAACTCCTATATGTTTCCCCGAATTACACGGCGGACTATCCGACCCGGAGCCTTACGTAGTTGAAATCGGGTGAGTGTTTCAATGATGATAATTTATTTGATTTAAAAGTTCATATTGCTGTCCATTCGGTGCCGCCCTCTATATATTTTTTGTCCAACTACTCGGTATCGATAACGCACGCGCACTAAAAAAAGACAGTCGCCGCCATCTCGAATTGTGAACGCGTGGTTTTCTAAAACAGAACGTGTTTAATTGGTGCGGTGTTGTTATAAATTCCGTCGGTTTCTGTGATAAACGGCTCGGGTCGTCGGGTATCGAGAGAGGCGGATTGTTTCCCACGAAACGATTTCCGTCGATCAGTTTTTTGACTGTGCTGTGCCTCACAGATTGCCACTGGTTTCGACGTCGATATGAAAGGAACTCCTATATGTTACCCCGAATTACACGGCGGACTATCGGACCCGAAGCCTTACGGCGCTGAAATCGGGTGAGTGTTTCAAGGATAATTTATTTGATTTAAAAGTTCATATTGCTGTCCGTTCGGGGCCGCCCTCTATATCTTGTTTGTCCAACTACTCGGTATCGATGGCGCACGCGCGCTAAAAAGACAGTCGCCGCCATCTCGAATTGTGAACGCGTGGTTTTCCAAAACAGAACTTGTTTAGTTGGTGCGGTATTGTTTGAAATCCCGTCTGTGTCTGTGATAAATGGCTCGGGTCGTCGGGTGTCGAGAAAGGTGGATTGTTTGCCACGAAACGATTTCCGTCGATCGGTTGATTTCTGAACCCACGCAGAGGAGAAGTTATGGCGGATTGCCACTGTTTTTGACGCGTCGATCTGCAAGGAACTGCATACTATCCTTAGAATCCACGCCACTTTTTATCGAATTGCACAGGGGATTGTCAGATCCGGAGCGTTGTGGCATTGAAATCGGGTGAGTGTTTTTGGTTTCGTTTGCTCGAATGGAGGCCAGCAGCGGATTCAGATTGTTGTTGCGATCATGTTTTAAAAAATCACAGCCCACTGCAAGGACATATAAGCAATTGTAAATTTTGATATAGGAAGTTTCCCGTGCAATATCATGCAGGGAAAAAGTTTGCACATGGCCTGGACATGTGTTTTTTCGCCCCATCATTTAGCATTTGTCCATCCTCTCGATTAATTTGTATACTTTTGTGCAACCTTTTGCAAAAACAAACGCGCCATCAGAGAGCACCGTCGATCGCTATACAATCAACACGTGCGCAAGGTTCTTCTCTATTAATATGAATTCTACTTGGCGCGATAAAATTAATTTAAATAATTAAAACACTTTGTTTTGTTTCACTGCTTTTATTTGTCTAGTGAAACAAAACCAAGTGTTTTAATTAATCAAATTATATAATTATGTTTCACCACGGGTTAAGTGAGAAATTAATTAATCATACGATAAAATTATATATAAAAAATCCAATGCTGCGCTTTTGTCTACTCGCCCCCTCTAGGTTTCGTTCACACCAACTAAAGGTGGCTGCAAAACAACCCGAGAATGGTAACCAAAAGTTAAAATATGATTCGCATGTTGTCGTACACAACTAATAACCAATTTCCGGTGACGAGAACGAGAAGCTTGCTATATTCTCGCTCCCGGGTTGTTGTGAAGCCGCCTTACAATAATGCATGTCAGTGGCGCCGCCTTCGTTCTACATGCGATAACTAAAATAAATCAGCGATAATACATTTCAAGACGGTCAACTTTAATAATCGAAAATTTAAATTTGATCGTACAATTTCAAACCGAAAATTTTTGCGAATATGGAAATTCGGACGAAGGAAGCGTGAAAAATGTAGTGGTAGTCAGGTAGGACAATGAAGCACAACCGATTGTTGTAAATTTAAGTATGTAAATACCTCATCTGCTATAATTTATGCATTCGGATCAGTGACGGTTCGCGGGGTTTTTTCTGGTACGGCCGAGGAACAAGAGGTGGTAATACAGATAGGTAGGGTCAGATAGGCTGGCTGCGTGACCGCATCTATCTGTATTACCACCTCTTGTTCCTCGGCCGTACCAGAAAAAACCCAGCGAACCGTCACTGATTCGGATTCAAAAGGGGAAATCCAGCAGTTATTTGACGATAAGCATGTGCCACAGTTAGCGCGTTAAAAATGTATATGTACTTAAAAAAAATTGTCTGGTGGCGCCCTCTGGGTTTCGTTCATATAAACTAAAGATCCATCGAGGAGCATTTCAAGAGAAGCTATTTCGTTCGTGCGCAGGGTTCTTCTCTATTCGAACGTAATCTACGGTGATAATTACAATTATTATTAGCAAGAGCGAGTTTTCCTGACTCCAATCCCTATTTTCCCGGGAGGCCATCCCTAAAACATTGCCAATATTTAAACACTACAAACTCCTGTGCACATTCTCAAGTTGACATGTGAATTATTATCGTGTGAGCCACAAAATTTTGTTTCAGAGTTGGCTGTGAGATAAATGAGGTTCGTCGCATATTATTACTTCACGAGACTAGATTAGTTCAATTGAATTAGATTTAAAAAAATTAATTAATCTCAGACATGACTGCAATGTTTCTCTCTCTCACAGACATGGCCAACTCAAAAACAAAATTTAAAACACATACCTTTAGAAATGAAACTGCAAGTTAAATTTCGGAATCACGATTTTTGGCGCCGCCTGGTGTCGGGGTGGCAAATTACAACGATTTCCGCCAAAATTTAAAAATGTTATACTCATCTACTCGTTATATTTCAATTTAATAACACTAAAAATATAATTAATTATGTTTTTTGAGCACATAATTGATCATATGGATAGTACACACAGTAAGCTCACACCTTATAATAATGAATTATTATTTCCTAAAGTTATATAATGTACCATTTATTATTAATAACAGTTCGCATTTAAAGATGATGGTAAATAAGAAAAACAAAGTGACTTTAATAGTTTATCAATGAAATAATAAAATTTGAAATGTGCATACTGGGTTGCATACAGTTGGCATGCCAACAGAAACCACAGAACACGTTCCTATTTTTCGAGCGAGAAAACGTTTTGTAATGCAAACAGCGCTATGGTTTGTAAAAACCTCTTCATATCGTTTATATTGTGTAACAAACTCGTGTAAATCGTACATACACCCAAATGAGGTTACAATATTAAACCACCCAGATTGAGTGATTGTTTTTCCAACCTCCTTGATTTTCACCAAGAAACAGTAAGTACAAATCAACACAATTAATAAGTAGTAATTTTAGAACATAACATTATACCAATTTAAATGGCACACGAGGGACGGCAGAGGAGGTTATGAAAGAAAACGGTGTCCCGATACTTGCCTTCTTTTCCAAGAGTAAGAGTTGTTATGAAGACGCGATAACATTAGCCTCCTCTAGGATAACTCACGAACCACAATATAAAACCAATGTATTCGTAAAGATTTTAGGTAAGGAATATTTTTCAGCATGGGAACGAAAATTAAAATCGATGCTTCCATCGAGGAATTGCATCAGGCAATAAAGCAGGAAGCCGATGTTGCCGATGATGATGATGATGAGCCATTGATTCACATGATAAAGCGGAATAATCAAGATGACGAGGGACTGGAAAGAACGATAAAGTGGATTAAGGAAGATCACACGGTCAATGATGATGAGGATTCGGATCGTACAATAAAGCGGGAAACCGATGATAACGAGGATTCGGACGATACAAAAAAGCGGGACGATGAGGATTTCGGTTCCCCAAAAAAAGTCCGCCTCAAAAAGAACCAAGTGCAGTGCCCCTACTGCAGCAAGATTTTCAAAAGGCACCAGCTGACGATACACATCCGCGTGCACACCGGCGAACGACCCTACAAGTGCGACCAGTGCCCGAAAGCTTTCAAACAGTTGCCGCAGCTGGATTCGCACAAGCTCACCCATACCAACGACAAGCAGTACCAGTGTGATGAATGCGGGAAGGAATTTAGGTTCATCCAGGCTTACAGGAGACACTTGAAGCTGCACACGGGAGAGAAGAAGTATTCGTGCGACGAGTGCGATTACAAGTGTATCGTAGCGGAGAGGTTGAAGCAGCACAAAATGACCCACTCGAAAACGTTGACGGTGATGTGCGGCGTCTGCCAGATGATGTTTAAATCGAAGGGGGCCTTGAGGTGCCACATGGCCGTGCACAACAAGGCCGATTACAAGTGCGAGATTTGCTCGAAGAATTTCGCCCTGCGTCGGTATCTGGTGCGGCACAAGGCGGTGCACAAAAGCAAGGGTATGAGGGTGTGCGAGAAGTGCGATTTCAAGACGACGTCGAATGCGCTGTTCGAGAATCACAACAAGTTGCACGTCAAGGACGCGGTTCTTGAGAAGATGGGGTGCGCTCAGTGTGAGTTTGAGACGTACAGCAGGACGGCCTTCCGTGCGCACACCAACCGGCACAACACCGAACTGTTCCCGAAGTGTTTGCATTGCGATTACCATCCGAGGAAGCACGTGCTGCTTAGGAATCATATAATGGACGTTCACGGGGGGATAAAGGATTATAGGTGTGGGGAGTGCACGGAGGCGTTCATTACGCCTAGTGATATGCGGCTGCACATGAAGTTGCTGCATAGACGGACGACGCACCGGTGCGAGGCTTGTCTGAAGTATTTCACGACCGGTACTATATTAAGGAGGCACATCAGGGTTCACTGCAAGGAGAAATTGTTATCGGTTGAATTGTATGTATAAATATTAATTATTTTATTTAACCCTTATCCCCGCGCGCAGGGTACCCGTAATGTAATTTTCGCAAATTTCACTTGATTATTTTTGCTAAAACTACTTGACATCGTAGAACTATATTATTACAACTTATTTATGTAATAGGTATTGCAATTTTAAAATGAAACATAGCTCATCAAATACATCGCTCAATTTTTATGAAAATTTCAGATAATACTAAGAAAATGATTAAAATTTCAACAAAAAATCATGGTAACTTTTTGATCAATTTACCTTGGAGAACAAAAAATTAAAGAAACTTTATTGTTATTGTTAAATTAACTGAGCAGTGACATTACAATTTTATCATGCAAATCAGTTAACCCTTTTGCTGCGGCGTTAGAAAAACGCTCCACGTGTGTGGTGCGACTTTAGATTAGCCTGGAACATTACATATATGTTAACAGCAACGCCATCTAGCGGAATAAGAAAACATATGTCTGTTAACCAGTGACGGCTCGTGGAAGATGTTGATGGTAGAGCCACTTATATAATGTACTCTCCTTCCCCCTCCTTCTTTGAAGAAAGGAAGAACGATTTATCTTCCTAGACAAAAGTAACTGGCGCAAAAGTTTTAATTACAACTACAGGTAGTGCCATAGCTCCTTGGCTCGATATAACGAGCCGCCCATGCTTCGACAGCAAAATATATTACTTTCGACGGCTGAAAAATACAATTTTTGACAATTCAAAAATGTCGAAAAAAACTATTTTTATTAGCTGAAAAATACTGTTTTTGGCAGCTGAAACATAGCATATTTGGTAGCTGAAGAATACCATTTTCTACAACTGTAAAATACAACTTGAGACAGCTGAAAAATACTATTTTCAACAGCTAGGTATTATCGAAAAATACCATTCCCGACACCTGAAACATAGCTTAATTGGCAGCTAAAAGATACAATTTTTGACAACATAAAAAAAATCAATTTTTGACAATAAAATATACAAGTTTTGACAGCTGAAAAATGCCATTTTTGACAGTAAAAAATTCTGCTTTTGATAGCTGAAAAATACCATTTATATAGGTGGAAAATGCCATTTTTGGTAGCTAAAAATTATCATATTTGACAGCTTTTTATAGGTATACTTTTCAGCTGTCAACAATGGTATTTTTGTTGACAGCTGAAAAGTATCATTTTTGACAACTGAAAAATATCGTTTTTGACAGCTGAAAAATATCATGTTTGACAGCTGAAAAATATCGATTTTGACAGCTGAAAAATATCATTTTTGACAGCTGAAAAATATCGATTTTGAAAGCTGAAAAATATCGTTTTTGACAGCTGAAAAATATCGTTTTTGACAGCTGAAAAATATCATTTTTAACAGTTGAATAATACACTTCTTAACAGCTGAAAAATACCATTCTTGACAACTGCAACAAACCATTATTGACAACTGTAACAAACCATTATTGTCAGCTAAGAAATACAATTTTTGACAACAAGTACAAGTTTCTACAGCTGAAAAATGCCATTTTGACAATAAAAAAATGACCAAAAATGCTGATTTTGAAAGCTGAAAAATACCATTTTTATAGGTGAGAAATACCTTTTTTCAACAGTTGCAAAATAACATGTTTGACAACTGAAAAATATCATTTTCGACAGTTGAATAATACATTTTATAACAGCTGAAAACTACCATTTTTAACAGCTGAAAAATACCATTCTTAACAACTGCAACAAACCATTATTGTTAGATAAAAAAATACAATTTTTGACAACACAAAAAATACAAGTTTTGACAGCTGAAAATGCCATTTTTAACAGCTGAAAAATACCATTCTTGACAACTGTAACAAACCATTATTGTTAGTTTAAAAAATACAATTTTTGACAACACAAAAAATACAAGTTTTGACAGCTGAAAATGCCATTTTTAACAGCTGAAAAATACCATTCTTGACAACTGCAACAAATCATTATTGTTGGATAAAAAAATACAATTTTTGACATTACAAAAAATACAAGTTTTGACAGCTGAAAAATGCCATTTTGATAATTAAGAAAAATGTCGAAAAATGCTGCTTTTGATAGCTGAAAAATAATATTTTTATAGGTGTTAAATCGCATTTTTGACAGCTGAAAATATCATTTTTGACAGTTGAATAATACACTTATTAACAGCTGAAAACTACCATTTTCAATAGCTGAAAAATACCGTTGTTGACAACTGCAACAAATCATTATTGTTGGATAAAAAAATACAATTTTTGACAACACAAAAAATACAAGTTTTGACAGCTGAAAAATGCCATTTTGATAATTAAGAAAAATGTCGAAAAATGCTGCTTTTGATAGCTGAAAAATAATATTTTTATAGGTGTTAAATCGCATTTTTGACAGCTGAAAATATCATTTTTGACAGTTGAATAATACACTTATTAACAGCTGAAAACTACCATTTTCAATAGCTGAAAAATACCGTTGTTGACAACTGCAACAAATCATTATTGTTGGATAAAAAAATACAATTTTTGACAACACAAAAAATACAAGTTTTGACAGCTGAAAAATGCCATTTTTGATAATTAAGAAAAATGTCGAAAAATACTGCTTTTGGTAGCTGAAAAATAATATTTTTATAGGTGTTAAATCGCATTTTTGACAGTTGAATAATACACTTATTAACAGCTGAAAACTACCATTTTAAGTAGCTGAAAAATACCATTCTTGACAACTGTAACAAATCATTATTGTTAGATAAAAAAATATAATTTTTGACAACTCAAAAAATACAAGTTTTGACAGCTGAAAAATGCCATTTTTGACAATTAGGAAAAATGTCGAAAAATGCTGCTTTTGATAGCTGAAAAATAATATTTTTATAGGTGTTAAATCGCATTTTTGACAGCTGAAAATATCATTTTTGACAGTTGAATAATAACAGCTGAAAACTACCATTTTCAATAGCTGAAATATACCATTGTTGACAACTGCAATAAACCATTATTGACAACTGTAACATCATTATTGCCTGCTAAAAAATACATTTTTTGACAGCTAAAGAATGCCATTTTTGACAATTAAAATTTTTTTTAATGCTGTTTTTGGTAGCTGAAAAATAACATTTTAATAGGTGAGAAATACCTTATTGACATTAAAAAAACATTTTTGACAACTGAAAAATATCATTCTTGACATTTGAATAATACACTTCTTAACAGCTAAAAAATACAATTTTTGACAACTGAAACAAACCATTATGGTCAGGTAAAAAATTTAATGTTTGACAACAAAAAGTACAATTTTTGACAGCTGAAAATGCCATTTTTGACAAATAAAAAAAAAGGAAATTAAAAAACCGAAAAATGCTGCTTTTGACAACTGAATCAATTCTTAACAGGTAAAAATACCATCGTTTTTGACAGCTGAAAAATATCATTTTTGACAGCTGAAAAATATCGTTTTTGACAGCTGAAAAATATCGTTTTTGACAGCTGAAAAATATCATTTTTGACAGCTGAAAAATATCATTTTTGACAGTTGAATAATACACTTCTTAACAGCTGAAAAATACCATTCTTGACAACTGCGACAAACCATTATTGACAACTGCAACAAACCATTATTGACAATTGCAACACATCATTATTGTCAGCTAAAAAATACAATTTTTGACAACAAAAGAAACAGAGAACTATTTATCTTCCTAGACCAAAGTAATTGGCGAAAAGGTGTTTTAAGAATTAATTAAAAATTCTTGCTGAGCTTGAAACTGCGGGTAGTGCCATGGCTCCTTGGCTCTATATAACGAGCCGCCCCTGCTGTTAACAGAATGCTTATTGTTTATGGAAAGTTAAAGAACTAGAAACTAACTTTTCGCGAAAAATGAAGAAACATGTTGAACGTAAATATGCATCTACAGCAGCGAAAGGGTTAATTGGTTCCCCATTTAAATCAAAAGATGCCCCAAGTTCTTCAACAATTAAGCGATTTTGAACGCGGTAGAGTAATCGGGCTCAGAGAAGGAGGTACGAACGACATATTTCTCTTTGCCCTCCCTACGGAAATCCAAGAACCGCCGCTGCTCTTACCTTTATCACCAAAACTTTGGGTGAATCTCTTATGTTATAACATAATTTTTCTCATAGTTTTTGATGTTTATAAAAAAAGGAGATCCTCCATAGATTCACGAAACGACATGCAGTGTTTTTCTTTCAGGAACAGCGATGTGACACCGGATCCTCTGGCTATGGACAATAAAATGAATAACGAAGATGCGGATGATGTCAGTGAAGATGACGATCGTGCAGTTTTGGAGCGAGCAGTGATAAAGCAAGAAAAACTGGATTGAATGCAATTAAAAAAATTAATTATGTAATATAAAGACGTTCTTGCTCACTGAACATAACCTCATAATGCAAATGTTTAATAGGAGTAATTAAAATGCATAAATCACGGGTCTGCATTCGAAAGGTTTTCTGCTTATACTTTTTACGAGAATGTATTGCCGGGCGATTAAAATAACCAAAGTTTAACAATGCACATTTATTTAAATCTTTCCTCTCATTCCTTTTGAAAATCAAAATATGATTACGGCATTTAAAACCCAAGAACACCCCAAAAAATATGATCCGTTACAAAAAAGCGTACAATTATTAGAATCCTGACTAATCTTGTGTTATGTGTGTGAAGTTAGCAATAGATTTTAAAAATCCATATATCTGAAAAAAGAAAAGCGAATCGAAAAAAGTCGACTATATCATTAGAAAAGGTCTTAATTAATAACACAAAAATAATCAACCCTTAATGTCGGGACCTTCAAGGAGTACAAGTTTTTGTTTTCAAAATAAACCCTTTGAATTTTGTCTTATCTATCTTTATTTCGAAGAACCCGACCAGTTTCAGCATACAATAGTTTTATTTTTACAGCACAAAGTTCCATTGTTACAGTATTTTATTTATCGTGATTATGCTTCTATTAAACATTTAAGTCGCCCTTGGATTTCGTGCTTTCAATGAACAGACGTGCATTCTGAACTTCAACTTTCCAAGATGATCTTTTCATCGGTGTATTCGACTTTTATATTCAATTCTTCATCTTTTCCGGAATCCTCTATCTCAGCTGCACTCATAGAGTCGTCATCTATGATGTTATCATCAAGAGCCAGTGGATCCGACTCGGTATCACTGCTGAAATAAAATTACAATAAACAATTTTTTTTTATGGCGTGTTTAATTGACTAATAAATTATTATTATCATAGTAACTGCTGTTTTATAAAGAATTCAACTTGGTATACTCTGTTCACATTTTATTTTCGCCACAGTAGGCTTTGTTAGGGTGAGATGTTTGTTAGTAGTAAAAAAACTACGTCATTGCATTTTTTTGGTTATGTCCAACGTTGCATTCTATAATATGTAAAAATATTTTTTTCTTACTACTTACTGTCACTTATCAACAATCTGTCAAAATAAAAAATAAATAAACGAAACGAGGAATATTTTCAACTCAACTTAAATCAAATAGATTATACACAACATCAAATAAAGGGTCCCCCCGGTTAAGATAAGCGAAATGCCCCCAGATTCGGAATTCCTGATTAACCAAATAACGTTGTATCTTGAGGTAAGAATTATCTGCGTACATGGTTTATAAGGTCCCCACATTATTGGTCATTGGTCACATAAATGGTCCCCCATTTTTTATCTGAAGATGTGTTTAATGCAAAATTCTGAAAAAATCATCAGGGTAGGTTATCAAGAGGCCTATCAATAGATTTTTTTCAAGGTCATCCAAGTTCATTTGGCGTCTCAAAAAAATTAAAAAAACATTTTTTTTATTTTTTGAGGTAGAAATTATTGAGGTTTTTTTCACTATTTTATAAGAGGCGATTAATTTTACCTCTGACAGGAACTTTTAACTCATTTTGAGTGGTGCGTCATCCCTAAAAATCCAATTTTTTCGATTTTTACTTTCTCCGTTACGAAGAACGAGAAAGTATTGTGATCGTGATTTTTTTTTCAAAAATAGTTACAGCAAATTTATGTGAATAATAATTGTAGAGAATGCCAAAATGAACAACTTCTAAAGAATAAGTTTTCTTCGAAATCGAGTTAGTTTTTGAGTAAACCGAGTTTTTTAATTTGAAGTATAATTTTTCCATGTTTCATAATTTTGACGTTTTAAACGTCAGTTTCATCCGAGTTTACGCAATGCTCGATGTACATTTAAAATATGATTTCAATTGAAAATAAACAATGAAAACGTAAATATAAATGGCTATGATAGCATCAAGTCGGAGAAAGTAACATGATGGCCACATCACCATTTTTTCAATTTTACAGGTGAGGGTTGAGGTTTAGACAAAACTACAATTAAAACTTTTTTGTAGCAATTGGATGGACAAAAATTTGGTTTTTTAAATTTTTTTCTATCTCTAATAGTAAAAAAGTTATAACCAATTTAAATTTATTTCCTACTTGGTTTTTCAATTTTTGTCGATATTTACCAATTATAAGGGCACAGGTGGATATTTAGCAGAAAAACTCATAAGGCGATATTTTGTAGAATTTTTCAAGACGAAAACTTTATTTTTATTTTTATTACTTTCTCCGTTACGAAGTACGAGAAAGTATTGCCATCGTGAAAATTTTTTCAATTTTTTTTTTACGGAAATAACCGTTTTGAGGTCCCTAGATATCAATTCAACAATTTCTGGAAAAAAAAAGTGTCTGTGTGTGTGTTCTCCGTTACGAAGTACGAGAAAGTATTGTGATCGTGAAAATTTTTTAATTTTTTTTTACGGAAATATCCGTTTTGGGGTCCCTAGATATCAATTCAACAATTTTTGGAAAAAAAATGTGTCTGTGTGTGTGTGTATGTGTGTGTCTGTGCGCGCTGTATCTCAAAAACTAATACAGCAATTGATATGAAACGTCTTATTTGATAATCCGAAGAGCTGAAATTGAAATGTGCCCTTATAATTGGTAAATATCGACAAAAATTTAAAAATCAAGTAAGAAAAAAATTTAAATTGGTTATAACTTTTTTACCATTGAAGATTAAAAAAAAAAATTTTTGTCTTACAAAATGCTACAAAAAAGTTTTTATTAGTTTTTTGTCTAAAACTCAACCCTAACCTGTAAAATTGATACAATCGAAAAGAAAAGAGGAACATTAGATTTTTAGGGATGACGCACCACTCTAAATGTATCAAAAGTTCCTGTGAGAGGTAAAATGAATTGACTTTTATAAAACAGTGAAAAAAACGGCGTGCACCTCAACGATTTCTACCCCAAAAAATGAAAACTTTTTCAACAAATCTTCAAATATTTCAAAAACGGCAAACAATAGGTATAGGGAGTATTGAAGTAACTCACCTTTATTTGCTCCATATAATTAAAAAATGACAAAAAATACAGGGTGTTCCATTTAAAAAAACTTAAGTTTGGTCTGTAACTTTGTTATGAGACCCCTGTATAAATTTAAATATTTTTAGGGCGTGCAGCTCACTATTATACACAACTTTTGTATAAAATATTTTTCGAAATTTTAAAAAATGAGCAAGTGATTGACCGTTCCCAGAGCTCTGAAACACCCTGTATATATAGAACTGTGGAAATATCTAAAAAATTTATATTTAAAACTGACTTATGTACAACGTTCGTTATTAACATAAATAAACTATCTATCTATCTATCTGGCAAGGGAACATAGGGAACCCGTAAATTAAAAAAAATCTGAAACTGTGTGGAAGTAAAGTAGTTCATCCGTAATATAAAATCATTTTCCGTTTCTGCGGAATTCGAGTCTGAGGTGGTGAAACCACTCCTTGAAGAAAGATGAAAATTTTTTTTACAGCAAATTTCTTCTAAATGGTTCATATAAAACTTATAGAGTATTTTATTCTCTTTGATGCGGTGTATTAAGATTTTACGGAAAAGCAAAATTTACCCCACCCTCCCCCTACCCCACGTTAAATTTTGCATTTCCGAAAAATCTGAATATACTGTAGCAAAGACAATAAAATACTCCACAACTTTTACATGAACCATTTTTTCATATGATGTCCTTTTTTTTAAAGTGGTTTCACCCCTTCAGATTGGAATTCCGCAGCAACAGAAAATAGTTTTTTCGCATTTTATTAAATAATATAAATGTTGTTAAATCGTTTTTGATTGAGAAAGTTGTCCATTATTCGGCCGAATCATTTCCTCCACAGGTGACGTCCAATCAAATGATAGCAATTTCATTGCCCAACAGGTGACGTCCAATCAAATGATAGCGGTTTCATTACCCAACAGGTGACGTCCAATCAAATAATAGCGGTTTCATTGCCCAACAGTTTAGTTGTTACTATGGTTACGATTCGTTTTTTGTCAGAGAACTGCCGCAATTTCCAAATAGAAAAATTATTCGTTATAATTTAATACAAACAGAAAAATTTAATATGATGCGAAAAAGTATAGTATTAAACTCGTGAACAAGTTGGCCATTGCCACTCGGGTGGCCTACGGCTCGTGTTGCAAACTTCACCCTCGTGGCAATGGCCAACTTTCTCACTCGTTTAATAATATACTATTGTGCTACAGATGAACTACTTTACTTTAAACAATGTTTTAGATTTTTTTGAATTTACTGGTTCCCAATGTTCCCTTGTGGGTTAAACACGTGCTCCTCTCGTACCTAAGGTGCCGTTTATAACACTTGTTGTATAATATACCATTAACAACGTTTGATTGAAATTATGAGTTAACAACATACTTCAATCATAACTGTCAAAAATACAGCATGCCAATATAAGCACAAAAAACACGCCGACTGCAGCGAAAATAAAATGCGAACGGAGCGTACGCAGTTATTAAAATTATACCTACAATTCAGTCTTTACTAACACCTCCTTACAGGTCCTCCTGTGCTGAGACAACGAACTATGTCCCGAGTAATACCTCAAGCACATCACACATTGAAAATCGGTCCGTTTATGTACGATCTTCTTGTGTCCTCGCATCTCCATGTGCGTGAGGAACATCTCATCGCATTTCTCGCATTTAACGTTTCGCGCTCCATCGTGGACCATGACCAGGTGCGTCCTCAGATTGTAATCGTTCCGCGGATGATAGCTGCACAGCGAACACCTCTCGTAGTAGTCAAGGTTGTGCCGTTTGACGTGGGCCCCGAACGAAGACTTGCTGTACGACTCGTAATCGCACAGGGTGCACTTGTTCTTCTTTTGTTTCTCGTGTCCCTTTATGTGCCAACCGAATTTTGCGTCGGACGTTGTCGTGTAAGTGCACAGATCGCACTTTAACACGTGACACCGGCCTATTTCCTGGTGTCGGTTTAATTCTTTCAATTGAAGGAAGGACGCCGAGCAAATTTTGCAGACGAAGACCGTTTTCGTCTCGTCCGAGTGGACGAGCTTGTGCTGGCTCATTAGGTTCTGCGACGTGCAGTTGTAGCCGCACTGATCGCACGAAAAGCAGCCCTCCGTGTGCATCTCCAGGTGTTTCACGTAAGCCGGACGATCCCCGTATTCCTCACCGCATCTCTGACAACTGAACTTTCCAGCGGTGTGGGTGGACTTGTGCGATCCCAGTTCCGCCAGTTGCTTAAATGCCATCGGGCACTGTTTACATTTGTACGGGCGTTCTTCCGCGTGGGTGCGGATGTGCCGTTTCAGATTGGACGATCGGTAAACGTTGCCGCAGTGTGGGCACGCACCGTGGCCTCTCGGGACCATTTTATCCGTACTCATCATCCTGCTGTTGTGTACGCCCAACCTTGGATATTTAAATTTTTTTTCCATGAATAATATTAATGCTTACACCGGGGGCCACTTGAAATAATTTAATTTAGGTGGTGCGGTTATGTTTAAAGTTGTAAATATCGACCTTAAAATAGTTGATGAATTGTTTTATGAATGGAAACTAAGGCCTAGGTGGTTGAGGTTAACTACGATTATTATACTGCATTAGATCTTACCTTATCTTTTGTGTATTATTAAAGGAAAATATATAGCAAGCTTGAGTTATGTGTAATTATAAGCGTAACCAAAAAATAATGGACTTAATTCTTGTTGAGTGTAACAAAAAACAGACAGAAGAGTTTATTGACCATGCCATACGTGTTTGCGCACTTGTTCGCGTTTAAGCTTTGCCGCCCTTTCGTCAGATGGCGCAAGCATCAAAAATAAAACTGAATTTCTAGTAGTAGTATATTGTACAACGAGCATGAAATGACGCGCGAGCGAGAAATAGTCATTCCATGCGAGTAGTACACTATGCTTTACCTACGACAACTTTGTTGAGCTACATTGGGATAGTTAGGATAATTAAAAACTGATGGAGGACAATTCGTACGCGATAACTTTTATCAGAGGCACCTGCTTACCGTCACCGCGGGGAAACAAATGTCAGTCGAAAACCGCCAGCCGCTACATTATTATTAATCATTTCTTCAGTTTATACATTCTTGATGTCTAAAAATATATAAATAGTATGGAGACAAACATCGAAAACAATAAATGCCCGATGTATGTAGAAGCAGCGAAGCAAACATCTTTAAATCTACTCCGTCACTTTGACACATAGAAGGTTAGGTTTTATCTCTGATGCCAGAAGTGTTGGAATATATTCTCGCACAGATAATCGATGCAGGAATGAAATGCGTGAGCAATGCACTACATATACTAATCATTCACAAGTATGTAATGAGCGTTATATTCAAATTGTCGTAGGTATTTATATATCTACAATCAAATTTAAATTTTCATTTAATAAAGTTGAGCGTCTTGCAATGCATCATCGTTGTTTTATTTTAGTTACCACGATTAAAACGTAGGTGGCGCCGCTGCCATACATGCTTCTCTTGAAATGCTTATCCATTGATTTTTAGTTGGTATGAACGAAACCGAGAGGGCGCTGCTAGAAAATACGGCGGTAAATTCTGCGAAATTTGCGATTTCAGTGGCACACAAAAATTTTCAAAACTCTATATTTCCATTGAAAATTGTTGAATTTACAAAAACCAAATTGGTTTTGAATAAGCGATACTTCGGCCATCGAGCATGATTTTTTATGGAATTTTTCCTGCGTTTTTTATATTTTTTTCTGCGATGTTTTTGTTCATGTGCTCAAAAAATTAAAACGAAAATTTTCAAAAATCCATACTTCAATTGAAAATTGTTGAATTTACAAAAACCAAATTGGTTTTGAATAAGCGATACTTCGGCCATTGAGGATGATTTTTTATGGAATTTTTCCTTCGTTTTTTATATTTTTTTCTGCGATGTTTTTGTTCACGTGCTCAAAAAATTGAAACGAAAATTTTCAAAAATCCATACTTCAATTGAAAATTGTTGAATTTACAAAAACCAAATTGGTTTTGAATAAGCGATACTTCGGCCATTGAGGATGATTTTTTATGGAATTTTTCCTGCGTTTTTTATATTTTTTTCTGCGATGTTTTTGTTCATGTGCTCAATAAATTAAAACAAAAATTTTCAAAAATCCATATTACAAAAATCAAATTGATTTTGAATAAGCGACACTTCCGCCATTGAGGATGATTTTTTATAGAATTTTTCCTGCGTTTTTTATATTTTTAGTATCGTATTACTTATGTTTTTACTTTCTCCATACAAGTATTGTTTTCGTGATTTTTTCGAATTCGAAATTACATCAGAATTTTTCATTGTGTTTTTTTATATTTTTTTCTGCGATGGTTTTGTTCATGTGCTCAAAAAATTAAAATGAAAATTTTCAAAAATCCATATTTCCATTGAAAATTGTTGAATTTACAAAAACCAAATTGATTTTGAATAAGCGATACTTCGGCCATTGAGGATGATTTTTTATGGAATTTTTCCTGCGTTTTTTATATTTTTTTCTGCGATGTTTTTGTTCAGGTGCTCAAAAAATTAAAACAAAAATTTTCAAAAATCTATATCTATTGAAAATTGTTGAATTTACAATAACCAAATTGATTTTGAATAAGCGATACTTCGGCCATTGATGATGATTTTTTATAGATTTTTTCTGCGTTTATTATATTTTTTTCTGCGATGTTTTTGTTCAGGTGCTCAAAAAATTAAAACGAAAATTTTCAAAAATCCATATTTTTATTGAAAATGGTTGAATTTACAAAAACCAAATTGCTTTTGAATAAGCTATACTTCGGCCATTGACGATGATTTTTTATGGAATTTTCCTGCGTTTTTTATATTTTTTTCTGCGATGTTTTTGTTCATGTGCTCAAAAAATTAAAACGAAAATTTTCAAAAAATCCATATTTAAATTGAAAATTGTTGAATTTACAAAAACCAAATTGATTTTGAATAAGCGATACTTCGGACATTGAGGATGATTTTTTATGGAAATTTTCCTGCGTTTTTTATATTTTTTTCTGCGATGTATTTGTTCATGTGCTCAAAAAATTAAAATTAAAATTTTCAAAAATCCATATTTCCATTGAAAATTGTTGAATTTACAAAAACCAAATTGATTTTGAATAAGCGATACTTCGGCCATTGAGGATGATTTTTTATGGAATTTTTCCTGCGTTTTTTATATTTTTTTCTGCGATGTTTTTGTTCAGGTGCTCAAAAAATTAAAACAAAAATTTTCAAAAATCTATATCTCTATTGAAAATTGTTGAATTTACAATAACCAAATTGATTTTGAATAAGCAATACTTCGGCCATTGAGGATGATTTTTTATGGAATTTTTCCTGCGATGTTTTTGTTGATGTGCTCAAAAAAATAAAACGAAAATTTTCAAAAATCCATATCTCTATTGAAAATTGTTGAATTTACAAAAACCAAATTGATTTTGAATAAGCGACACTTCGGCCATTGAGGATGATTTTTTATGGAATTTTCCTGCGTTTTTTATATTTTTTTCTGCGATGTTTTTGTTCATGTGCTCAAAAAATTAAAACGAAAATTTTCAAAAAATCCATATTTAAATTGAAAATTGTTGAATTTACAAAAACCAAATTGATTTTGAATAAGCGATACTTATACATTGAGGATGATTTTTTACGGAATTTTTCCAGCGTTTGTTATATTTTTACTGGGATGTTTTTGTTCATGCGCTCAAAAAATTAAAACAATTTTCAAAAATTCATATTTCAATTGAAAATTGTTGAATTTACAAAAAACAAATTGATTTTGAATAAGCGATACTTCCGCCATTGAGGATGATTTTTTATGGAATTTTTCCTGCGTTTATTATATTTTTTTCTGCGATGTTTTTGTTTAGGTGCTCAAAAAATTAAAACGAAAATTTTCAAAATACCATATTTCAATTGAAAATTGTTGAATTTACAAAAACCAAATTGATTTTGAATAAGCGATACTTCGGCCATTGAGGATGATTTTTTATTGATTTTTTCCTGCGCTTTTTATATTTTTTTCTGCGATGTTTTTGTTCATGTGCTCAAAAAATTAAAACGAAAATTTTCAAAAATCCATATTTCAATTGAAAATTGTTGAATTTACAAAAACCAAATTGATTTTGAATAAGCGATACTTCGGCCATTGAGGATGATTTTTTATGGAATTTTTCCTGCGTTTTTTATATTTTTTTCTGTGATGTTTTTGTTCAGGTGCTCAAAAAATTGAAACAAAAATTTTCAAAAATCCATATTTCTATTGAAAATTGTTGAATTTACAAAAACCAAATTGATTTTGAATAAGCGATACTTCCGCCATTGAGGATGATTTTTTATGGAATTTTTCCTACGTTTTTTATATTTTTTCTGCGATGTTTTTGTTCAGGTGCTCAAAAAATTAAAACGAAAATTTTCAAAAATCCATATTTCCATTGAAAATTGTTGAACTTACAAAAACCAAATTGATTTTGAATAAACGATACTTCGACCATTAATCATGATTTGTTATGGAATTTTTCCTGCGTTTTTTATATTTTTCCTGTGATGTTTTTGTTCAGGTGCTCAAAAAATTAAAACGGAAATTTTCAAAAATCCATAAAAATTGTTGAATTTACAAAAACCAAATTGATTTTGAATAAGCAATACTTTGACCATGGAGGATGATTTTTATGGAATTTTTCCTGCGTTTTTTATATTTTTTTCTGCGATGTTTTCGTTCATGTGCTCAAAAAATTGTAACAATTTTCAAAAATCTTAATTTCTATTGAAATTTGTTGAATTTACAAAAACCAAATTGATTTTGAATAAGCGATACTTCGACCATTGAGGATATTTTTTCTACTCATTTTATATTTTTTTCTGTGATATTTTCATTCTCCGTACATTTATTGTTTTAGTGATTTTTTCGAATATGAAATTACATCAGAATTTTTGATTGCAAATTTTCTTTATTTTGTAAGTAAGTTCGTTCATAAAAATCCTGTAAAAGGATTTAGCCGGTTGAATTGTAACATAAAGCCCACCCAACACCCGTCGATTTAATTTTCACTTGACCTACAAAATATTGTTTCGATTAAATGAAATGAAGGAAAAACGTATCCGCAAAAAGGAAGAGGTGTCATAATTTCTTGAAATTTTCATTCTGGAAATAAAAATTTTGTACGTGATTTCTCAACTTTTATTGAATATTAAGAGTCGCCTTCGTTTTTAATAACACTAGCTTCTTCCTCAACACACACTTTCTCGTCCTCCTCCATTTCATCACCATCACCATCATTATCCTCGGTAATTGCATCGTCCGTCGCCAAAGGGTCGGGTTCGTTTGTTGTTCTACAAATACACATAAAATGAATTGTTCCGGTCGTAAACTTTGAATATCTATGAATTATCACCGATAATTTAACACGTTGACTGCCACGGCCTTGGGAACTGTATTGAACAACTATGAGTATTCTCGTAGTTGGCAGTCAACGTGTTAAAATTAAATATATTTGTAAATCTGTGATTTGACTACACGAAAATCTAAAGTAATAAATTATACATTGTCAAGACTTTTGTGTCGAGGTTTCGAAACAAATGTTCAAAAAAATGTAATGAAAAATTGAATTAACATTTATTTAATAAATGCCACCACTGACATTTTTGTTCATGGTGGATTTAAAAAATCCCGGCTCAATGATTATTATTATTGTTTATTATTTTCCATAAAGACTACAAAATATTGAGAAAGTCAACAAAGCATCACATGACTTAACTCACAGATTTACAATAGTATATTGTACAATGAGTATATAATGATGGCTATTAATCACGAAAACGATGTTTGCGGTACGAGCCGTAAGGCGAGTGGAGCAACTTGTTCGAGTGAACTCTCCTCGAGTGAACGAGTGTTCGAGTGAACTCTTGTTGAGTGAATGAGTGAACATCGTTCTCGTGATTAATATCCATCATTATATGCTCATTGTACAATATGCTACTAATTCATTATAAAAAATGTATAACGAAGTAGAAGCCTCCAGTATAAACTTAAATGTTGTAACACTGCAATAACTTACTGTTCAACTTTAACTCGAACATTTTTACACCTGTGCCTCTTAATATAAACACCCGAGTAGTACTTCAAACAGGTCTTGCACAGGTAGTTCGTCTTCCTGTGCGTCTTCTTCTCGTGGTGCAGCTTCGACATTTCCGTCAGGAAGGAGAGCTCGCAGTTTTCGCACTTGAAATTCCTTATGCCGGCGTGCTTTCGCGAATAGTGCCTCTGCAGGGTTCGATCGTCGATCGCGAGGTACTTGCAAATGCCGCACAGCAGCTGGCTCACGTTCTCCGTGTGCACTTTCACGTGCCTGTTCATCAGCTCCTTGGTGAACGCCACGTAATCGCACTCGTCGCACTTGAGTTTGTTGTACGTTTTTCCCTCCATGTGTTTTTCGATGTGGAGTTTTAGTAGTTTTTTTGATCTAAAATTTATTACTACAATACAATACAATATTATTTGGTGTGAAATGAAACTGCCTATCATAGATGAAGTTGGCTATGAAATAATTATATAGCTTATGATACTGGTTTCAGGGATATTTCAGATACCCTGAAAAATAGTGCATTTGTAAACTCTGTTCCATTTTTTTTTTAAACTAAGTTGGCTCAGTTTTGTTGGCCAAATGTAAAAAGTCAATAGATTTGTTTGAAAAAACAAAGAGGTTATATTTTATCACGGTGGGCAATGTTGCCATCAGCACACTTCGAAGATTGAAGTAATAATTTCATTAATTTAGTACATGAATTTGGCAACGTTGTTAGAAATGACATTTAATAATGTTTTCACTAATAGATAGATTTTTGTTGGTGTTCATGTGTATACTCCGTCTACTCATAGATTAGACTTTTTTGACATCTTGAGTGATAGAAATCTCACTAGGTTACTAAACAAAAAATAGTACTTACGAAACTTAATTTATTACGAAAATCGCACTCAAGAATATTACCCCGTAGGTGTGTAATTGGTTCGTCACATCACTGAGAACGTTCTCTGCGGCGGAAATCAAGAACAAAAACAATAACAAACTGTTAATAACGTCGCATATGAATATATTGGAAGTCCACCAGTACCAACCTAACTTGCTGCAAAATTACATTTTTCTCACAGCCGTGTTGGTACTTTTCATTTTTTAGTGTTTGTCACTGAAGATGTCAAAAAAATCTGATCTATGAGTAGATCGGGTATATATTGTATTAAATAAAGAACATAAGATGCATACTTAGTTTTGAAACCGCACTCTTCACACTCTAGCTCCTCGCGATCTCCATGAATCAACACGCCGTGCCTTCTCAAGCCGAAACTATTCGCAAACTCCTTAGAGCACAACTTGCAAGTCAAACTACTCTCGCACTCCGGATCTTTAAGCTCCTCATCAGTATTCACGATGGGCGACTGTTCCTGAGCCGGCTCGCTAATTTCCTTATGCCGAAGCTCGTGATCCCGCATGGACCCCTCAGAATCGCACACAATCCCGCACACGTTACAAATCAGTCCGTCGTGCTTTATCATGTGCCTGTTCCTGCCGCTCGAAGAGCAAAACAACTTCTCGCAGTGTTCGCACTTGAACACCTTCTGAGCACGATGCGTGGCCTTATGCGCGTTCAACTGGAACAGCTGCTTAAAGGCCTTCGGGCACATGTCGCACTCGTAAGGCCCCTCGCCGGTGTGCACCCGGAGATGCCTCTTGAGCATGCACGGGCTGAACAGATGGCCGCAGTACTCGCAAGGTTTCTTCCTGCCGTTGGGTGGCGCCGGCTTGCGGTGCGTGATTTTGTGCGCGTTCAGTTGCCACGACTGCTTGAATCCTTTCAGGCACAAGTCGCACTTGAAAGGCCGCTCGCCGGTGTGGATCTGCAGGTGCCTCTCCAGCAGGTACGGGCCGAAAATCCGTCCGCAGTATTCGCACGGCTTCCGCTTGCACACATTTTTCTTGGGCGGTGGTGGTGCGGGCTCCCTCGGGGCCTCTTCGAGCAGCACCAGTTCGGGTCTATCGAGGGTCTCATCTTGCGCTTCCTCCTTAATTTCATTTATGAATTCTTCAGTCTCTCTCTGTACAGTCGAGGGGTCATTGTTTTCGTCTTCAAGTTGTTCCGTGTTTAATTTTACTTCGTTTAACATGTCTCTTCATTTAATTGCCTTTTTTCAGACAGGCCACCTTGCCACTAATATTTTTTTGTGATTTTTACGTTCGCACTTACATGGTCTTGGTAATTATTTTGCATTTTTGTGGTTAAAATTATAAAACTGTCACAAAAGGTGAAAACTCAGTGTGCGCCCTTGAACTCTATTGAGCCTACGCATCCACTCAATAGATGGCGGTTACATCGTTGCCATCTGATCCATGGTGCAAACTTTCTTAAAAATCATCGTAGACTATTAAAGTATACTTTTTTTCATCAGAAAGACGAGAGAAATTGATTGCCGTTAAAAAATTTCAGCTAACTTCAATGGCAAAAAAATTAGTCAGTCACAGTGAACTATTTTAGAAAATTTACGAAAATAATTGATTTTTCAGACTTTGATCGGCCGTGGCGGCCAAACGAAAACTCCAAATTGAACGCGGTTTGCAAATCTGAGCTCCTCGTACGTCAATTAGTCAATTAGAGATTTTTAATTTTTGATGAAAACACGAAAAAAAAAACATGAGTAAACCCCTTGGAAATTTGTTAAAAAATGCAACTTTCTTAAAAATCATCGTAGACTATTAAAGTTTACTTTTTTTTCATCAGAAAGACGAGAGAAATTGATTGCCGTTAACAATTTCAGCTAACTTCAATGGCAAAAAAATTAGTCAGTCACCATGAACATTTTAGAAAATTTACGAAAATAATTGATTTTTCAGACTTTGATCGGCCGTTCCGGCCAAACGAAAACTCCAAATTGAACGCGGTTTACAAATCTGAGCTCCTCGTACGTCAATTAGTCGGATTAGAGATTTTTAATTTTTGACGAAAACACGAAAAAAAGACATGAGTAAACCCCTTGGAAATTTGTTAAAAAATGCAACTTTCTTAAAAATCATCGTAGACTATTAAAGTTGACTTTTTTTTCATCAGAAAGACGAGAGAAATTGATTGCCGTTAAAAAATTTCAGCTATCTTTAATAGCAACAAAATTAGTCAGTCACAGTGAACATTTTAGAAAATTTACAAAAATAATTGATTTTTCAGACTTTGATCGGCCGTAGCGGCCAAACGAAAACTCCAAATTGAACGCGGTTTACAAATCTGAGCTCCTCGTACGTCAATTACTCGGATTAGAGATTTTTAATTTTTTATGAAAACACGAAAAAAAAACATGAGTAAACCCCTTGGAAATTTGTTAAAAAATGCAACTTTCTTAAAAATCATCGTAGACTATTAAAGTTGACTTTTTTTTCATCAGAAAGACGAGAGAAATTGATTGCCGTTAAAAAATTTCAGCTATCTTCAATAGCAACAAAATTAGTCAGTCACCATGAACATTTTAGAAAATTTACAAAAATAATTGATTTTTCAGACTTTGATCGGCCGTAGCGGCCAAACGAAAACTCCAAATTGAACGCGGTTTGCAAATCTGAGCTCCTCGTACGTCAATTACTCGGATTAGAGATTTTTAATTTTTGATGAAAACACGAAAAAAAGACATGAGTAAACCCCTTGGAAATTTGTTAAAAAATGCAACTTTCTTAAAAATCATCGTAGACTATTGAATTTAACTTTGTTTTCATCAGAAAGACGAGAGAAATTGATTGCCGTTAAAAAAATTCAGCTAACTTCAATGGCAAAAAAATTAGTCAGTCACCATGAACATTTTAGAAAATTTACGAAAATAATTGATTTTTCAGAATTTGTTCGGCCGTAGCGGCCAAACGAAAACTCCAAATTGAACGCGCTTTGCAAATCTGAGATCCTCGTATGTCAATTAGTCGGATTAGAGATTTTTAATTTTTGATGAAAACACGAAAAAAAAACATGAGTAAACCCCTTGGAAATTTGTTAAAAAATGCAACTTTCTTAAAAATCATCGTAGACTATTAAAGTTGACTTTTTTTTCATCAGAAAGACGAGAGAAATTGATTGCCGTTAAAAAATTTCAGCTATCTTTAATAGCAACAAAATTAGTCAGTCACAGTGAACATTTTAGAAAATTTACAAAAATAATTGATTTTTCAGACTTTGATCGGCCGTAGCGGCCAAACGAAAACTCCAAATTGAACGCGGTTTACAAATCTGAGCTCCTCGTACGTCAATTACTCGGATTAGAGATTTTTAATTTTTGATGAAAACACGAAAAAAAAACATGAGTAAACCCCTTGGAAATTTGTTAAAAAATGCAACTTTCTTAAAAATCATCGTAGACTATTAAAGTTGACTTTTTTTTCATCAGAAAGACGAGAGAAATTGATTGCCGTTAAAAAATTTCAGCTATCTTTAATAGCAACAAAATTAGTCAGTCACCATGAACATTTTAGAAAATTTACGAAAATAATTGATTTTTCAGACTTTGATCGGCCGTTCCGGCCAAACGAAAACTCCAAATTGAACGCGGTTTACAAATCTGAGCTCCTCGTACGTCAATTAGTCGGATTAGAGATTTTGAATTTTTGACGAAAACACGAAAAAAAGACATGAGTAAACCCCTTGGAAATTTGTTAAAAAATGCAACTTTCTTAAAAATCATCGTAGACTATTAAAGTTTACTTTTTTTTCATCAGAAAGACGAGAGAAATTGATTGCCGTTAAAAAATTTCAGCCATATTCAACAGCAAAAAAATAGTGTATCACCAAAAACATTTTTTTAAGACATCGAAAAGTGTGCAACTTTAAATATTCAATTTTTTTTTACAGGCAACAGTGCAACCAGAAAATCTAGACGAAGTCACCAAAGCTTTGCCTGCGTGAAAACTACAACAGTACCGCAAATGAAGGCTCTGATCACCAGTTTTACTGCTACTGTAAATGAATTCAACTCACAAATTCTGCAGGTAAGTGCCCTGTAAAGAAAAAATCACCAGATCACCCTATTGCTGTATTCATCCTCGTAGGATAATTCAACATCACTGCTTTGGATACAACAATAAATGAAGAACTAGAGAACGCGATCCGTAAATGCGAAGACGACAAGAAGAAGGGTAAGTGAGCAAATAATGTTAATTTCTATTATCTACGTATATTTGGTTGCCTACGGTTCACACATAATTTTCCATCAGTGACAGTAATGACATTTATCAAGTGAATCAATTTAGGCGCTATGTTTGTATTTTTCCCTTATCAAAACTTAACATACAGTACATATAGATATCTTACAATAAAGCTTTCAGTTGAAAACGGAAATATTCGTAACCACAAAAATATAAAATCTAAACTTTTTACGGTGGCGTTCACAAAAATTTATTTAAGCCAGGTTTTTCGTCAGCCGGTGTTATATTTTTAGCTGTGCAAACGTCCTTTATGCATCATTGTCTGTCACTGTCAGTCACCGAATACATTTTTGAATCGGTATTATTTAAATTAGAAATGGAAGAGGATTTAGGATAAAAATACATCGAAATAGAAAAAAATTCTTAATAAATATTGTTTTAAAATATGTTTAATGTTGTGGTGACTTGATTTATACCATTTTTAGTTTTATTTACTTTATTAACACAGGACGTTGTAGGCACTTACGTTCTCGGCGTCGACAGGTGCGACACCTCGTGTCATCTGTGGCAACTTTCCGTAACATGGGTTGCCTACTACAACTACCTACAAATGTTTTCACAGAACTTCGAATTAGCATTCCGGTTACCGTTTGAAAGATCGTTTACACGGCCCAAAATATAATACCAGTATTACGTCAATTTAAGCCAGAGTTATATTTGTCACCACCTTTATGAAATCCACCGTAAGTGTGATTTATGAAACTTGTTTTTTTTTATTTTTCCAACCAAACGGCATTATTTATTAAATTAACAAACGGAAACTTATTCTACATTATGGAATATCTTGGCGATGCAGCTTTGCGTTCTAGCCACCTTTCTGCACAAGCCCTCGTCCTTGTACTTTTCCTCGCAATCATTAATTTTGTTCTTCTGGTCGTCGGTGAATTTGCGGTTCAATATTTTTTCCAATTCGGGCATCACAACCTTTCCTAAAATTGAGAAAAAAATAATCGATCAAAATGTCGTACGTTTTATTATTGTATCGTGTGAGGCACAAAATTTTGTTTCAGAGTTGGCTGTGGAATAAATATGTCGCATATTATTATTATTAGATTTAAAAAAAATAATTAATCTCAGACATGACTGTTGTTTTTTCTCTCTCAGGCATGGCCAACTTAGAAACAAAATTCTTTGGCTCACTCCTTACCTTCGGCATCGTGGATTAATAATTTTGTGTAGACGCACTTCACGATGCAATCGTAGGTTGCTTCATCAACGTTAAGTTGGCTGTCTTCAGGAATGTTGGCTTCCTTTCCGCAAACGTTGAAGGCTTCTAAGATTTGATTGCTGTTTGTCTAAACATAGAAATAATTTAGGATTCAATTATGTAACAGATCGATTTAAATTAATGATAAGTTTAAAAAGAAAAATGGTATCGCCTCTTGCGCAAATGCACATATGGTTGTTTGTGATGCAACAATTCGTTTGTTTCATCAAGTTAAAAAAAATGGCATCGCCCCATTTTGTGTGGCTCTTGCCAGTGATGACTCGCGGGGTGACTCATGGTACGGCCAAGGTAGCGGAGGTGGTAATACAAATCTCTGCAACCGTCCCTACCTATCTGCATTGCACCGTATGTGCATTGATGACTGGGTGACTCATGGTACGGCTGAGGTAGCAGAGGTGGATAGGTAGGGTCGGTTGCAGAGATCTGTATTACCAGCTCTGCTACCTCGGCCGTACCATGCGTCATCACGCAAGCTGTCACTGGCAATTCGATTGTTACTTCAAGTTAAAAAAATTGTATCGCCCCATTTTGTATGGCTCTTGCCAGTGACTGCTCGCGTGGTGACTCAGGGTACGGCGGAGGCATCAGAGCTGGTAATACAGATCTCTGCAACCGACCCTACCTATCCACCTCTGCCACCTCAGCCGTACCATGAGTCACCCAGTCACCAATGCACATATGGAAGTCACAGTCCTCTTTATATTCAATTATTTTATTTCGTGATATACAAACCGATTTTAAGCCGTTAACGGCAACGGCGAGAATCACAATAACAATAAGGCACTTCATTTTCGGAAAATAAGAAATGCAACGAGCAAGCACCGTTCACAACCTTTTATTGGTGATTAATGACACACACTAATTGGTGTGTACTGTTAAATTTGCAATAATTTAGATATCTCTGACATGTTCCTGTCTGATAATGTCATTATCAGTAGTCTTACCCAATTTGAAACAGTTCCGCTGTTACAAATTCCACTGATAGGGAGTTTTAAAACGGTCCAATTTACAACAACAAATGATAAATAAATCGAAAACAAACATCAAACGAAAGCTTCAAACTATGAAGTAATATACAGGGTGTTCCATTACAAAAAGAAAGCTTACTTAATGGACTTTCAAACCATAAAATAATATACAGGGTGTTCCATTAAAAAAAAGAAAGCTTACTCAATGGACTTTCAAATAATGAAATAATATACAGGGTGTTCCATTAAAAAAAAAAAGCTTACTCAATAGACTTTCAAACCACGAAGTAATATACAGGGTGTTCCACAAAAAAAAAAATAAGTTTGGTCTGAAAATTTGTTATGAGCCACCCCGTATAAATTTCAATATTTTTAAGACTTGCAGAAGTCCGTTCTGTATAACTTTAGTCAGAAATAGTTTTTGATATTTTAATAGAAAAGCCTCGCCGGATTTAAATAGGTTTGGGGTGGAAATGAAAACATTATACAACGAATATATACATTTTATTTTATTAATAAAACAGTGGGCGCCGGCAACGTTTCTTCAGAGATGATCGTCCCCGGTGCGCAACGTTACAGCCTAACAATAACAAATATAAACACAGATGGCGCTCGCAACCGTAAAAAGTGGGGTCGCGCGCATACTCCCCGTGTTTCTTTATTTTTTTTTCAAAAATCACAACCGTTAATTCTTATTGAGAACTCAACATTCATTAAATGTACATATGCAACAAGGGTGTAAATAATTGCAATTGTTAACAAATTCGTTTTAGATCTCGCACACAAAAGTCTGGAAATAAAAATTTTATTTACACAATAATTTTTATTTATTTTTTACAAAAATAAATTTTTAAAATCTCTTATGACTATCGAATGGAGGTGTTTTAGTCAAATGAATTTTAGTTATTTTGAAAAATTCATTAAAATGGTCAAAAAATTTGTATGAAATTCTGCAACATTGTGAATTTAATTTATTTTTGAAAATCGTAAAAACTAAATAATTGAAATTATCAATAAATTATTATAAGGCCTACACCATGACAAGGGTGTAAATAATAAAAATCTTGAATTTGATTAATTTTGGAAGTTGTTCATTTTTTTTACTTTCTCTGTTACGAAGTACGAGGATGTATTGTGATCGTGAAAATGTTTTCAATTTTTTTTAACGGAAATATCCGTTTTGAGGTCCCTAGAGGCGGTTTTGAAGATTTCTGTTTTTTTTTTATTTTCTCTATTACGAAGTACGAGACAGTATTGTGATCGTGAAAATGTTTTAAATTTTTTTTTAACGAAAATATCTGTTTTGAGGTCTCTAGAGGCGATTTCAAAGATTTCAAAGATTTCTGGATTTTTTTTATTTTCTTCGTTACGAAGTACGAGAAAGTATTGTGATCGTGAAAATGTTTTCAATTTTTTTTAACGGAAATATCCGTTTTGAGGTCCCTAGAGGCGATTTCGAAGATTTTAGGATTTTTTTTTTATTTTCTGCGTTACGAAGTACGAGAAAGTACTGTGATAGTGAAAATGTTTTCAAATTTTTTTTTAACGGAAATATCCGTTTTGAGGTCCCTAGAGGCGGTTTTGAAGATTTCTGGATTTTTTTTAAATTTCCTCCATTACGAAGTACGACACAGTATTGTGATCGTGAAAATGTTTTCATTTTTTTTAACGGAAATATCCATTTTGAGGTCCCTAAAGGCGGTTTCGAAGATTTCTGGATTTTTTTTTCTCCGTTACGAAGTACGAGAAAGTATTGTGATCGTGAAAATGTTTTCAATTTTTTTTTTTAACGGAAATATCCGTTTTGAGGTCCCTAAAGGCGGTTTTAAAGATTTCTGGATTTTTTTTTAATTTTCTCCATTACGAAGTACGAGACAGTATTGTGATCGTGAAAATGTTTTCATTTTTTTTAACGGAAATATCCATTTTGAGGTCCCTAAAGGCGGTTTCGAAGATTTCTGGATTTTTTTTCTCCGTTATGAAGTACGAGAAAGTATTGTGATCGTGAAAATTTTTTCAATTTTTTTTTTAACGGAAATATCCGTTTTGAGGTCCCTAAAGGCGGTTTTAAAGATTTCTGGATTTTTTTTTATTTTCTCCGTTACGAAGTACGAGAAAGTATTGTGATCGTGAAAATGTTTTCAATTTTTTAAACGGAAATATCCGTTTTGATGTCCCTAGAGGCGGTTTCGAAGATTTCTGGATTTTTTTTTATTTTCTCCGTTACGAAGTACGAGAAAGTATTGTGATCGTGAAAATGTTTTCAACTTTTTTTTTAACGGAAAAATCCGTTTTGAGGTCCATAGAGGCGGTTTCGAAGATTTCTGGATTTTTTTTTATTTTCTCCGTTACGAAGTACGAGAAAGTATTGTGATCGTGAAAATGTTTTCAATTGGTTTTAACGGAAATATCCGTTTTGAGGTCCCAAGAGACGATTTCAAAGATTTATGTATTTTTTTTACTTTCTCACTTAAGAAAAACGGGAAAGTATTGTGATCGTGAAAATTTTTACAATTTTTTTTAACGGAAATATCCGTTTTGAGGTCTCTAGAGGCGATATCAAACATTTCTGGATTTTTTTTACTTTCTCAGTTAAGAAGTACGGAAACGTATTGTGATCGTGAAAATGTTTTCCACTTTTTTTTAACGAAAATATTTGTTTTGAGATCCCTAGAGTTGATTTCAACGATTTCTGGGAAAAAAATTGTGTGTCTGTTGTGTGTGTCTGTGTGTCTGCGCACTGTATCTCAAAAACTAATAGAGTAGTTAATATGAAACTTTAAGCATAAGTCTTATTTGTCAATCCGAAAAATTAAAAAGTTTTTGGTAAAATTTCCACCACCGGAAGTGGGTGTTTACCTTAACCGTTTTTTGTTTTTTTACAATATTTTTTTAAATATGTAAAATATTACAACAGCATTTCAACAATTATTAAAAAAAAAACAAAAATGAACATCTTTGGTTTAAAAATATTTTTCATAAAATTTTCCAAAAAAAAGTTATTGAAATTTTTTGTTATTTTTGATTTATAATTATAAAACGATAATAGTAGTTACATCAAATTTATATTAATAACATGAAATTTTGAACTTAGGTCTTATTCGACAATCCGAAGCACTGGAAAACTTTATGTAAAATTTCATTCACCGGAAGTGGGTGTTTACCTTAACCGTTTTTGTTTTTTTTTCGAATAATTTTTTAAATATGAAAAATATTTAAAAAAAAATTTAAACAAATATTGAAGACAACTAAAAATGAACATCTTTTGTAAGAACATATTTCTCATAAAATCATTTTTTGTTGAAGAAAAAAAAAATTGCGTGTGTGTGTCTGTGCACGCTGTATCTCAAAAACTGACCCAGGAATTGACATGAAACTTTTAACTTAAGCCTTATTCGAGCTTCCGAAAAACTGAAAAGCTTTTGGTAAAATTTCCTCCACCGGAAGTGGGTGTTTACCTTAACCGTTTTTTGTTTTTTTCTAATAATTTTTTTAATATGTAAAATATTACAAAAGCATTTCAACATATATTTAAAAAATCAAAATATGAACATCTTTTGTTTGAAAATATTTTTCATAAAATTTTTGAAAAAAAAGTTATTTAAATTTTTTGTTATTTTTGATTTATTATTATGAAACGATAAATATTTATTCAAATTTATATTAATAACATGAAACTTTAAACTTAGGCCTTATTCGACAATCCGAAGAACTGGAAAACTTTTTGTAAAATTTCGTACATCGGAAGTGGGTGTTTACCTTAACCGTTTTTGTTTTTTTTTTCGAATAATTTTTTAAATATGAAAAATATTAAAAAAACATTTAAACAAATATTGAAGACAACTAAAAAATGAACATCTTTTGTAAGAAAATATTTCTCATAAAATCATTTTTTGTTGAAGAAAAAAAAAATGTGCGTGTGTGTATCTCAAAAACTGACTCAGGAATTGACATAAAACTTTTAACTTAAGCCTTATTCGAGTATTCGAAAAACTGAAAAGCTTTTGGTAAAATTTCCTCTACCGGAAGTGGGTGTTTACCTTAACCGTTTTTTGTTTTTTTCGAATCAGTTTTCAAATATGTAAAATATTACAAAAGTATTTTAACAGTTATTTGAGAAAACGAAAAATGAACATCTTTTGTTTGAAAATATTTTTCATAAAATTTTTGAAAAAAAAGTTATTGAATTTTTTTTGTTATTTTTGATTAATAATTATGAAACGATAATTAATATTAATAACACGAAACTTTGAACTTGGGCCTTATTCGACAATCCGAAGAACTGGAAAACTTTTCGTAAAATTTCGTACACCGAAAGTGGGTGTTTACCTTAACCGTTTTTTATTTTTCTTCAAAATTTTTTTAAATATGATAAATATTAAAAAAACATTCCAACAAACATTGAAGACAACAAAAAAATGAACATCTTTTTTTTGAAAATATTTTTCATAAAATCGGTGTTTTTCGAAAAAAAAAATATGTGTGTGTGTCTGGCTGTGTGCGCTGTATTTCAAAAACGAATGCAGGAATTAACATGAAACTTTGAACTTAGGCCTTATTCAAGCATCCGAAAAACTGAAAAGCTTTTGGTAAAATTTCGTACACCGGAAGTGGGTGTTTACCTTAACCGTTTTTTGTTTTTTTCCGATAATTTTTTAAATATGATGATTATTAAAAAAACATTTTAACAAACATTAAAGACAACTAAAAAATGAATATCTTTTGTTCGAAAATATTTTTCATAAAATTTTCGAAAAAAAAGTTCTTGAAATTTTTTGTTATTTTTGGATTATAATTATGAAACGATCATAGTTACGTTAAATTAATGTTAATAGTAATTGTAGAGAATTCCGAAATGAACAACTTATAAAGAATACGTTTTTTTCGAAATCTTTTTGGTTTTTGAGTAAACTGACGGTAAAGATTATTACAATTTGTCATTTTCATGTTTCATAATTTTGACGTTTTAAACGTCAGTGTCATCCGATTCTACAAAACGCTCGATGTACATTTGAAATATGACTTAAATTAAAAATAATCCATGAAACTATAAATATAAATATTATACCATCAGAATCGGAGAAAGTAACATGATGGCCACATCACCATCGCGTGTTTCTGCATGTGATCTTAATACGAGTTTTAAATGAGAATAAATAATTGAACTAAAAACTGTTCGCCGTAGTTGAAATTGTTATTTAGAAATTAAAATGAAACATTTGAAATGAAATTTATTTCGCGATATGAAGTAAACTTCCATTAATACCTCGAAAACAATTCTTTTGTCTCACGGGGATTGACTTCTGGAGTCCGTCGAAGTGTCGAGAGTTTCGGAAACGAGTTTGGCGAAACTTTCGTATTATTTACACCCCCGCCGTCACCATTGTGTCTCGGGGATTGGAATTCGCGCGAAAGCAATGCGTGGGTTGGGGGGGGGGGGACCTTTTTGTCCTGTTGCTCGCGTCCTCGAATCCCCGAGGGTCGGCCCTACACGGGTCCTGGCTAATTCCTAAGCTAACACACAGATTATTTACACGGGTCCTTGGACGCCCTTCGCACTTCCCCTACTACCCGGAAGTTCGGGTCCGCGAAATAAAAGTGGATTTGTGTGTGGGAGATTTAGATTGTCGCGTTGTTTGATTATGTGGGGAAATTTTGTCGTATTTTGCGGACATAAAAATACCTTATCTGTATAAATTGTGTGTGAGCAAGTGATATTTTTTGTAATCGTTGAATATTTTGAGCGTAAGCGAAACTGTTCTTGATTGTACAGACGACGTTTTCTTCTATTTTTTGACATTTGAAAGCAGTGACGGCTCGTGGTACGGCCTATACCGTGTGTTCGATAAAAAAACGCCCAACGCCATAACTCTTTTATTTATTGACCGATTTGAATGAACTAAAAAATAAAGTCAATGGCTGTTTAAATAATATAAAATGACGGTAATTATATATTTTTTCAAAATCAACTTCATTGCCAAATGATGGTCAACTTTTAATTTTTAAATGGCTGCATATACTTTTCTAATTTTATAATATTAGACATTGTTTTTTTGAATCCAATTATGCCCGTTATGTTGGTTTTAAGTTAATATTTTTGCCAGAAAAAGATAATAATAAATCTTGTTCACATGATTTTTTTGGTAATAAATGTAGTGTGCCTTGAAAAAAATTCGAATCGACAAATGTCATTTATTGTATAGGTAATGTCAACCATTTGTTATTAGTGTGTATTTCAGACATAATCATGAACAATATCGAATTAACAGACATGTTGCAAATTTATTTTCTATACAGTAGAGCCATGGCACGAATTTGTTATCTACGGTTTCCAGAGCGGCGAATACCAGAACCTAAATTTAGAAGGTTAGAAGGAAATTTGCGACGATATGGAGCCTTTAAAAAGTCGAAGACAGTGGATCGACAATTTCGTTGACTTGCAGAGTTCGACGTTCCACTTCTCTGGGAAAATTCAAAATTTCGAAAAATGTTTTATACAAAAGTTGTGTATAATAGTGAGCTGCAAGCCCTAAAAATTTATACAGGGTGTCTCATAACAAAGTTACAGACCAAACTTTGTTTTTTTTTAATGGAACACCCTGTATTTTTTGTCATTTTTGAATTATATGAAGTAAATAAAGGTGAGTTACTTCAATACTCCCTATACCTATTGTTTGCCGTTTTCGAAATATTTGAAGATTTGTTGAAATGCATGGTCTGGGTGAAATTTTATTTTTGCCCCAGTGATTGATGTTGAACGATTAAAATCATTTCTATTATTTGGTTGAAGGTTCGAACTGTAGAGCCAACCATGATTTCATGCAAAAAATTATACAGGATGATAAAAAAATGCGGTAGAAAAACCCAACTTATAAAGTTGAATAACTTCGTTTTTTCAAATGGCACACCCTGTATTTAGTAACGTATTCTTAAGTGGAATCCAATTATCTTTCAGATTGTATAAGGGTTTCCTGTTCCTAATCTCAATAGTTTTCTTGTATTCGGCGATTATCATATCAGGAATAATTATTATTTAAAGTTTAAACTACTTTTAGGTAAAATTGTGTTGTTTAAGAATTTTTGAAAAAATTCCCAATGCAAGCCGGTTATATCCTCCGGCATCCCTTTCAAGTTTCAACTCTCTGATATAAATAGAAAAAAAGAAATCACTAAAAGAAGAAAAACGAAAAACCGGCTGACGCGCTCTGGAAGGGTAGGGGGTGTTTTAAAATTTTTGAAAAAAATACAGACGAAGGCTCGTCTTACGCCCCCCCCCCCCCCCTGAAAGTTTCAACTCTCTGATATAAATAGAAAAAAAGAAATCACTAAAAGAAGAAAAACTAAAAACCGGGTGACGCGCTCTGGAAAGGTAGGGGTTATTTGAAAATTTTTGAAAAAAATACAAAAGAAGGCTCATCTCACCCCAAACCCTCCCTAAAAGTTTCATCTCTCCGATATGAATAGAAAAAAATACGTCCTCGAAAGAAATAAAAAGGAAAGAGAAAAGAAAAGAGAATAACGCGCTCTGGAGGGGCGGGGGGTGGCTGGAAGGTTCTGAAAAAATTAGGGATTACGGCTCGTCTCACCCCCCGCCTACCCTGACAGTTTCATCTCTTCGATTTCCATACAAAAAAATACGTCCCCGAAAGTACGCCGAAAAGTAAAAAAGAGGGCGTGGCCCGATTGGGGCAAAAATTCAAAAATCGGGCACCGAGCGTCCCTTTGAAATCGATTTTAGTTTCTAAAAAGCACGGCCGCCACCCTCCCGCTCGGTCGCCTATCGACTTCTGATCCGGCGCGTTTTGATGTGTTTTTTGGATTTTCAAAAATTCGCTCTGCTGGTACCAGAGGGGTGGGAGTGGTCGGGATCGAAAATTCGAGCGTACTTTAAGTGGGGTTCACCCCCGGGAGTGGGAGTTGATTACCAAAGTCTAATAATTTTTTACCAAACTTTTGGAGCCCTCTATACGGTGTCAAAATTTCAACTCTCTACGACTTTTACTTTTTTCACTATTCAAGTTTTTAAAACTCAATTAGTATATATAAAATTATCACAGAACATCTAAATCGCAAGTGAATTAATATTTGCACTACTTATTTATTCTATTCTACATTGAGGTACTTATTTATTGGGTCTTTATTATTCATGTTTGACATAACCTTACAGCAAATGACATTTGTCACTTTTTTCCAAGGCACGCTCATTTTTGAAAAATATAATTTTAATTAGAAGATTTATTTTAATTTTTTTCGACCTAAATATTAAACGAAAAACAACATATTGGGCATTATTGGATTCAAAAATTAAAACATTATATGCTGCCATTTAAAAATTTTAAGTTGGCTATCATTTGACAATGACGTTATTATTGAAAAAAAAATCAATATTGGTGTCATTTGTTATTGTTTAAACAACCATTGACTTTGGTTTTTAGTTCATTCATTTTGGTCAATAAATAGCAGAGTTATAGCATTGGGCGTTTTTTATCGAACACACGATATACTCATGGAATAGGAATACTGGATAACTTATGTGTCCAATATCTGTGCGACAAGGATAGATATAACATTTATTTTGTTCGCTATGCGTATGTCCTCAATCGCGCGAAGTCCCCATAAGAGTCCATGAGTGTGAGAGAGAACTTCCTGTGTTGAAAGAGTGGGATGCAGATAGTGTGTGACAGTGCTACCAACTCAATTCTTATCACACACACACGCACACATTCATAATAACCTATGAGTGCGTCGGCCGCGCATGAGCATTTCGAGCAACAAAAATAGAATAAGTATATATTCTAAGCTATACAGGGTGTATTTGAAATAACGAACAGGCTCGTAACCACAAAGAGAATATATTATTTTTAAACAATATTCGCAATTATTTTGTTTATAATTGTAACAAGAAGCCCACAAATAATTATTAAAGTTAATGAGTGACAATACGCAACATGTTTGGGAGCAGTGGTATTGTGACCTAATTTTTAAACGGCATCGGCTTTAGATATCGAATTACAACAAGCGCGTAGGAAATATCTGAGTGCTCTTTAAGCGTCAATGAACTTGAGGACTGTTTATCTTTTACAAAAAAAAAACGTTTTTCCCTGTATTTTCGAGTTTTGTTTGTTGAAATTTTCGATTTTTTAGTCTGCATTTATTATCTTTAGGCCTGTGTTTTCAATGTACTGTCTAAATTTTCGATTTTCTCGCCAACATTACAGATTTTTTGTTTTAAATCTTTTGACCTAAATTTTTCTTTATTTTGACCTTACTTTTCGATGTAATTGTTAAAATTTTCGATTTTTTGACCAACATTGTGGATTTTTTGAAAATCTTTTGCCCTAAATTTTTATTTTTTTCTTATTTGTCTGTAGAAATTTTTCTTTCCTTGGTCCACCATTTTTATTATTAGGTCAGAATTTTCGATTTTTGCTCTCAAATTTTGGAGGCCAGAAATCGTATCTCGCGTTTTAAATAAACAAACACACATTCCATGCAGACATAATTAAACGAGAAAAGCATCGGTTCTCAAAATGTTTAAAAAACCTCGAAAAATTAGGAAAATTCAAAAATGTTTTTTCGAATAAATTTTGACGGAAATGGGTCTACAAATATTTTGTGTATCTGCCCTTAAATACCTGTTCGTTATTTCAAATACACCCTGTATACCTATCTGTATTGCTACCATGAGTCACCCTTCGAGCCGTCACTGTTCGAAAGTATTCAACTATAAAAAATATCACCGATCCGCCTGGCGAGGGCGTTGAGGGCGCTCGCCCACACCGACGAGCGCCTCCTCGCGGTGAGCAAAGAGCGGGGGTTTGGCACGTTTCCCTCCCGCAGGAGGGCTCACAAGATGGCGCACTTGTTCCTGTCGAGCGCGTCCTGCAGATTGTCCAGAATCGGGCTCTGGTCCCGGATCTCGATGTTGTCGATCATGTTGATCAGCTCCTTGAAGGCGGCGATCACCTTCCAGTTGTACTTCGCGCTGCACTCGGCGTAACCGCACTTCCAGTGCTTCTTCACCAGATTGGCGATGTCCTTGCGCTTCTCCTCCGCCCCTCCGGTGATCGCCTTTCCCGAAGATCCGCTCGGGGCGCCCTCTTCGCAGCTGATCAAATCCTGTTTGTTGCCTATGACCAGAATCGGAACGTTGGACATGTTCCTGCTCTCGCAGATTTGCTCGCGGAGGGTTCTTATGTACTGGAAGGTTTCCAGGTTGGAGAGGTCGAAGACGAGGACGTAGGCGGTCGCGCTACGCAATCCGTAGAATCGGAAATCTGTCCATTCGTAGTAGGAGTTTACCGGGAAATAGGGAATGACTGGAAGGTCGGAGATTTTGATTTCGTAGAGTCTTTCATTCGTGATCACTGATGGGTAGTACGTGTGTTTTCGATCTGTGGGTTGGTACTCTTCGCAGAAATCGTTCCATACAAATTGCTGCAATAAAAAAAAGAGATGTTAAGTTGATAATAGTAAAATTTATATCAAGGGATTGGTGCAAATTGTTTTAGGCAACCACCCCTCGCCCTTGTGGGCTCGGTACTGTTGCCAAACAATACGACTTCGTTTGTCGAAATCGCACAAACTTGTTACCGATAATTTCCAATGCACTTGTGCAATAACTGTTGAAAATTGACTTTCAGGGTAGAGCGTGAACATCTCTGTATGTGTATATATGAGATATTAGTACTTCCTTAATTTTTCTTTATTTATGTCGCGACCGGTTTCGGTTTGTTAGACCTTCATCAGGCGAAAGGTCTAACAAACCGAAACCGGTCGCGACATAAATAAAGAAAAATTAAGGAAGTACTAATATCTCATATATACAAATACCACACCTTAATACACTACAACATGAATCTCTGTATGTGTTTTTCAGGTAATGTTTACACTAGTTTATAATTGTAATGAAATATGTTGAACATTTTAATCAATTAATTTTTTAAATATAAAATCATGGATGCCATGAATTAATCTAAAACCTCTGTTTTCACTATTATTTCTAAAATTATTATACCGAGGGCTTACAAGATTGATTTTTTCTTTTTTGGTTAATAACCCTTCCGGGGGTTTCGCGTGTTACATACTAGAGGAAGAGGTTGGTTTGTTTACATTTATATTTTCTCGTCGCTACCCAATGCTCTTAAACTTCCCGTCTTTGATATTAAAGTTGCGCTAATGCGATTTTCCGTTCCCCGATTTCGTTTGGGTTGGCGTTTTGCAAAGTCAAAGGCGATTTCTCCGCGGGAAATTAAATTTTCATATCTGGATTGGGATTTCTGGCGTGGGATGGGGTCCTCCTATGCAAAATGCCAATAATCTCCACTCGCCCTTTAAAGAGATCAAGCACCAGCGAGGTGAGGACCTCTCGACCTCAAAAGCGTTTCACATCCCCTTCCCTTATCTCGTAAATAAATTTCCCTGTACATTTTTACGACCTCAATCCATCCCCGCGTTATCCCACCGCATGCATCACGGGATCATGACGGAAAACACACAGTCGTGGAACTGATACTGTCTGCCATTATATATTCTTAAAATTGATCGTTAAAATACTCTATTAAAGTTGAAACTAGACCCAACTAAACTTTATTATAAACACAGACAGAATTGATTTGATGTTACAAATACTTTTATCCTAATAAGTTATGAAATTTTTTTTGCAGTTGATTCTTCTTTTCTGAAAATGTACCTTACTTGTTCTATACACATATATTTAATTCAAAAAACAGGTTTGAATTGATGTCATAATATTTGCCAATTAAGGGCGCAGTACTTAAAATGCGAAGGCACTGTGCGCCATGTTGAACTACCACAGAATCCGCGCATTCTTCAGATGAAAACTTTTGATGTATTTTCTTATAAAGTCGTTTATGTATTTTATATTAAGTTATTTATTAAGAATTACTGATCCTCCATCAGCTTCACTTTAAATAATTACTTTATTATATTGGATCCGCCATTTTGTTCAGTTCAGATTCTCACTAGGCCTCTTAAAAAAATCCCTATATCCGAATTGCGCTATTTTTTTTTTAATTTTTAATTTCAGATTCTTAATTAGCAACCACGAAAAACCCTATATCCAAATTTTCATTAAAATATGATAATTTTTGTCCAGCATATTGGATCCGCCATTTTGTTATTCACATTTTTCATTTCATATTCTTAATCAGCGACCTCGAAAAGACCTATATCCAAATTTTCATGAAAATATGATAATTTTTGTCCAGCATATTGGATCCGCCATTTTGTTATTCAAATTTTTAATTTCATATTCTTAATCAGCGACCTCGAAAAGACATCCAAATTTTCATGAAAATATGATAATTTTTGTCCGCCATATTGGATCAGCCATTTTGTTATTTAAATTTTTAATTTCATATTCTTAACCAGCGACCTCGAAAAGAACTATATCCGAATTTTCATGAAAATATGATAATTTTTGTCCGCCATATTGGATCCGCCATTTTGTTATTCAAATTTTTAATTTCATTATCTTAATCAGCGACCTCGAAAAGACCTATATCCAAATTTTCATGAAAATATGATCATTTTTGTCCGCCATATTGGATCCGCCATTTTGTTATTCAAATTTTTAATTTCATATTCTTAATCAGCGACCTCGAAAAGACCTATATCCAAATTTTCATGAAAATATGATCATTTTTGTCCTCCATATTGGATCCGCCATTTTGTTATTTAAATTTTTAATTTCATATTCTTATTCAGCGACCTCGAAAAGACCTATATCCAAATTTTCATGAAAATATGATAATTTTTGTCCTCCATATTGGATCCGCCATTTTGTTATTTAAATTTTTAATTTCATATTCTTAATCAGCGACCTCGAAAAGACCTATATCCGAATTTTCATGAAAATTTGATAATTTTTGTCCGCCATATTGGATCCGCAATTTTGTTACTCAAATTTTTAATTTTATATTCTTAATCAGCGACATCGAAAAGACCTATATCCGAATTTTCATGAAAATTTGATAATTTTTGTCCGCCATATTGGATCCGCAATTTTGTTACTCAAATTTTTAATTTTATATTCTTAATCAGCGACATCGAAAAGACCTATATCCAAATTTTCATGAAAATATGATAATTTTTGTCCGCCATATTGGATCCGCCATTTTGTTATTCAAATTTTTAATTTCATATTCTTAATCAGCGACCTCGAAAAGACCTATATCCAAATTTTCATGAAAATATGATAATTTTTGTCCTCCATATTGGATCCGCCATTTTGTTATTCAAATTTTTAATTTCATATTCTTAATCAGCGACCTCGAAAAGACCCATATCCAAATTTTCATGAAAGTATGACAATTTCTATAATTTTTGTCCGCCATATTGGATCCGCCATTTTGTTTTTCAAGTTTTAAATTTCATATTCTTATTCAGCGACCTCAAAAAAAAACGATATACTCATTTACATAGAATTCGGATAATACCTTCATTTTTTGGCCCCGGCTCAAAAAACGTTTTCCAGGTAAAATAAATAAATAAATAAATAGGTATTTATTGCCCTATAGGAAATAAACTAAAAAACTGCCGCCTTATCGATTTTTTTTTTAATTTTAACAAAACATTTAGAACGCCTAAAGCTACGCGCACACTTGTCGCAATCGGACGGACGGCACGCATCAGAAAAAATTGCTTAATACAGTTGTAAACGAGTCAACGCACATTTATCGGTACGGCATGGAACGGAAGTTGGTAACACATAGTGAGGTTATGTTACATGTGGCATGTTCCTACTGATAAATTTATTTTCTGTGACAAATGACACAGAGAAGTCGTAGGGAATAAAAAAAATAACTTTCAACTGGAAACATTTTTTGCTGGTTGCTGTTAACCATTGTGACTACGGAATAATTGTGACTTTTAGAAAGATCGGGCGTTTTGTATGTCAATTCCTAACATATGTGCCAACTTTGATTTTTTTAAAAGTAAAAATCCCCTAAAATTTGAAATTCTATATTTTTCATTTAAAAAGGGCAAAATATAAGAAAAACAACTCCCATGATAAATCATTTTGCAAAATGCACACTTTCAACTAGATTTCTTCGAATTTTCCAAAAATCTCGCGAAGAATTTTAATAAAATTTTCAGGAAACATTCCAGACACATGTAGCTATAAAATAAAAGAAAAATATAAAATTGGGTTACCAATAGTTTTTCCGGAATTTCCCATGAAAATTTACAGTTTTGCAAAATGCACACTTCCGACTATATTTCTTCGAATTTTCCAAAAATCCCTCGATGAATTTTAATGACATTTTCAGAAAACATTCCAGACAAATGTAGCTTTCAAGCAAAAGAAAAATCCAAAAATGGGTTATCAATAGTTTTTCCGGAATTTCCCACGATGACTCGCAGTTTTGAAAAATGCACACTTTCGACTAGATTTTTTTGAATTTTCCAAAAATCCCTCAATGGATTTTAATTAAATTTTTAGGAAACATTCCAGACACACGTAGCTATAAAACAAAATAAAAATTCAAAATTGGGTTATCTATGGTTTTTCCAGAATTTTGCAGTTTTGAAAAATGCACACTCTTGACTAGATTTATTCGAATTTTTCAAAAATCCCTCTATGGGTTTTAATGAAATTAATTTTTTTTAACAAATATAAAAAGGATTATCGATACATAAATAATCAATCATTAAATATTAACTGATAGAAATATATTTCGATATTCTGTAAATTTTAATTTAACAGCATATATCTGTGAAGGTTTCGTCCTTCTGGACCGTTTCGTAGTTTATGCCCTTAAGGAAGGGACGCTGCAAATATTCAAGCGGGGGAAATTTAGCAAAGGGCGGCGAAGCTCTTTCCCAAGAAAATGTCTGTAAACAGACTTCACTTCAAAGTACACATCCTTTGAATTCGTTAATCACGTAAGCAAATAAACTGAAACAAGATAAGACGCGGAACTAAGGGATTGCATTTTCCATTGTTTTTAAGTAAAACAGATAAGAAATGGAAAAGTAATAATCATTATTTATAAATTCCCCCGTTCATGTGGGTAAAACATGAAACGGAGTTGAATTTTACAGTTTTTAGCATTTTCGAAATTTCCTGTAGATATTTTCATCTAGAGCCTTCCCAAAATATGGTGTCAAATTGCGCAGAGAAGGGGGACGCCGCTGCCGGAAACTCACAATTATTCAGCGAGCGCCGCGAGAACGTAATGTAAATATAATCATCGAAGTGATGATTCATCTTCAATTCTGTGATTCGGTACGCGTAGATTTGTTATCGCGTTCTCTCACTCTGCCCTAGCTGTACTCTCAGGTGCCACGACATTTTGGGATGGCTGGTGAAACATTGTTGTAGAACAATACAAAACATTTTGAAATCTTAGATTGTGTCAATGATTTATTAAGTGATATGGAGTTTCTTCACAACGAAGTACGAGAAAGTATACATTTTTGAAACTTACTGAAACCCCATTGTCCTTTATGTTCCAGTAAAAATATAATCACACGTAAACACAACGTTTCAATCGTAAAATTGCGCATTTTTCAAGTCGATATAAAAAATGAAAAAACAAATGCTATAAACTTGAAACTTTCAAATTTTACTCAAAACCCATTGAGCTTCATGTTTCCATAAAAATATGATAACACATTATCTATAATTTTTGAAATAATCGCAGGTAAACACAGTTTTTCATTCGTAAAATTGTTTATTTCGAATGTCGATGAAAAAAAAAATTAAAAACAAATGCCAAATATTTTTGTTTTTGTTTCTCAAAATTTACTCAAAATCAACTTAGCTTTACGCTTTAATCAAAATATGACAACACTTTATCCCTATTCTTCCAAATAATCACACGTAAGCATAATTTTTTCAATCGAATAATTACTCATGTTTCAAGTCGATGTAAAAAATTGAAAAACAAATGCCACAAATTTGAAACTTTCAAAATTTACTCAAAATCCATTGATCTTCATGTTTCCATAAAAATATGTTCTATAATTTTCTAAATAATCGCACGTAAACACCGTTTTTCATTCGTAAAATTGTCTATGAAAAAAATTTAAAAACAAATTTGAAACTCAAAATTTACTCAAAATCGAAAAAAAAATCAAAAATCAAAGTGATTCAGATTGAATGTAGCCTTCTAAGTTGCTTCTGATTTTTGCATAATTTTATATCGCCGTTTCATATTTTTTTATTAAAAAAAAAATGTTTTTTTCTTTTTTAACTTCCACAACCAAAATATTATTTTTAAACATTCATAACTTACTTAAAAATTTGGAATATTTTCAAAAACTAAAATAGTTTATATCGAGTGTGGCTTTCTGAGTTGTTTCTGATTTTGGCATAATTTTATTTCGGTGTTCCATATTTTTTCAATTTTTTTACTCTTTTACAACAAAAATATTTTTTTAATATTCATAACTTACTTTAAAATTTGAAAAATTTTCAAAACCCAAAATGATTTAAATCGAATGTAGCCTTTTAAGTTGCTTCTAATATTTTCAAAATTTTATTTCGATGTTTCATATTTTTTTTTAAATTCACTTTTTTCGCTTCCACAACTGAAATATTTTTTTAAACATTTATAACGTACTTGAAAATTTGGAATATTTTCAAAATCTAAAATAGTTTATATCGAGTGTGGCTTTCTCTATTTCGGCGTTTCATATTTTTGAAATTTTTTTTTACTTTTTTCGCTTCCACAATTGAAATATTTTTTTAAACATTCATAACTTGCTTGAAAATTTGAATTATTTTCAAAAACCAAAATGATTTAGATAGAATGTACCCTTCTAAGTACTTTCTGAATTTTGCATCATTTTATTTCGGCGTTTTATATTTTTTTAATTTTTTTTATTACTTTTTTCGCTTCCACAATTTAAATATTTTTTTAAACATTCACAACTTGCTTGAAAATTTGTAATATTTTCAAAAACCAAAATGATTTAGAAAGAATGTACCCTTCCAAGTTGTTTCTGATTTTTGCATCATTTTATTTCGGCGTTTCATATTTTTTTATTTATTTTTTTACTTTTTTCGCTTCCACAATTGAAATATTTTTTTAAACATTCATAACTTGCTTAAAAAATTGAAATATTTTCAAAAACCAAAATGATTTAGAAAGAATGTACCCTTCCAAGTTGTTTCTGATTTTTGCATCATTTTATTTCGGCGTTTCATATTTTTTTATTTATTTTTTTACTTTTTTCGCTTCCACAATTGAAATATTTTTTTAAACATTCATAACTTGCTTAAAAAATTGAAATATTTTCAAAAACCAAAATGATTTAGAAAGAATGTACCCTTCCAAGTTGTTTCTGATTTTTGCATCATTTTATTTCGGCGTTTCATATTTTTTTATTTATTTTTTTACTTTTTTCGCTTCCACAATTGAAATATTTTTTTAAACATTCATAACTTGCTTAAAAAATTGAAATATTTTCAAAAACCAAAATGATTTAGAAAGAATGTACCCTTCCAAGTTGTTTCTGATTTTTGCATCATTTTATTTCGGCGTTTCATATTTTTTTATTTATTTTTTTACTTTTTTCGCTTCCACAATTGAAATATTTTTTTAAACATTCATAACTTGCTTAAAAAATTTAAATATTTTCAAAAACCAAAATGATTTAGAAAGAATGTACCCTTCCAAGTTGTTTCTGATTTTTGCATCATTTTATTTCGGCGTTTCATATTTTTTTATTTATTTTTTTACTTTTTTCGCTTCCACAATTGAAATATTTTTTTAAACATTCATAACTTGCTTAAAAAATTTAAATATTTTCAAAAACCAAAATGATTTAGAAAGAATGTACCCTTCCAAGTTGTTTCTGATTTTTGCATCATTTTATTTCGGCGTTTCATATTTTTTTATTTATTTTTTTACTTTTTTCGCTTCCACAATTGAAATATTTTTTTAAACATTCATAACTTGCTTAAAAAATTTAAATATTTTCAAAAACCAAAATGATTTAGAAAGAATGTACCGTTCCAAGTTGTTTCTGATTTTTGCATCATTTTATTTCGGCGTTTCATATTTTTTTATTTATTTTTTTACTTTTTTCGCTTCCACAATTGAAATATTTTTTTAAACATTCATAACTTGCTTGAAAATTTGGAATATTTTCAAAAACCAAAATGATTTAGATAGAATGTGCACTTCTAAGTTGTTTCTGATTTTTGCATCATTTTATTTCGGCATTTCATATTTTTTTATTTTTTTTTATGCTTAAAATCGAATAAATATAGTTTGTTTTATTTAAAAAATTGGCCATACTGTAAATTTTACGACGGACCGAAATAAATCGAGGGATGCATTTTTGTTAAAGTTCTTTTCAAAATTTATTCATTAAGCTTGCTCGAACATAAAGAGTGTTTCGCGAACCTGAAAAAAAAGGTGGATTGATTTCCACACCACTTTGGCATTCCGGCGTTCCTCCCATTGAATTAAACATTTTTTCCCACTCGTATATCACCCACACAGCAAAACCGGAAACACTTTTCCATTTGTAAGAACGAACATTTGCAACCGATGAAACCTCGAAAAGTGAGGTCTGGCCCCCAATTTCTCCATTCATTCCCACGAAAAAAAAAAACGGGATCGCAGCAAGGGCCAATTTCCCGGGTGAATTCACCTTTTACGGAAATGCTAGAGTTGAGAATTTTCCAACAACGCAAAGAAAAAAAATCGTGTTACTCTCTCCGATTTGATGGTCTCATATTTATATTCACACTTTCATGGTTTATTTTCAATTGAAATGTATATCGAGCATTTTGTAGAATCAGATGATACTGACGTTTAAAACGTCAAAATATGAAACATTAAAATGACAAATTATACTTTAAATTCTATCAGTTTACTCAAAATCTAAAGAGATTTAAAAAAAAATATATAAATTATTAATAAATTATGTTTCTTTGCGTACGTAAATTTTAAAACGAATCTTACAGTCATAATTGAGACACCCTGTATGTTCGCGTATGTTTCTTTTCGTGTACACCCGTATGCAAATTACGGATTTAAACTTGAAACGATAGAAAGTCGAATAAAATATGTGGATGGATGCGAAAAATAAGCTTTGCAAATTTCCCAGAGGAGACGGACAGGATGATCCCCTCTCTATCCGAGCATCGAGAGAGGGAAATTAGGTGCGGATTTTCGCGACCGTTCGCATGAAAATGTTTCCCTTTTCAGCTTCCAGCGGAAACGGTTTTTCTTTTTTTTTTCGTGGAAATCGTTCCGTCGATTTTCCAAGGGATTTCCCGCCAAACCAAGAGGAGAATTTCCGCTTTTTTATCACACGTCAACGTGGAGGAAAATGTAAATGTAAATGAATTACACGGTTTCGTTTACATTGTTTTTATTTTACAATTTTAGTGCAGGCGTGAAAATTGATCGCTTTTATTGTTCTCACTGTTTTATGCTGCATTATTTTAATGCAGTTTCAAGCGTGGAAATTGAAAATCGTTTATTAAAAAAACCACCTCGTTGCACACCTCTTCTATACTGGGTGGTCGATATTCGATTTGTGCCAAACGTAATTCAATTTTGCGCCGTGATTGAATCGCGATAGGGCCGTTATTAATAAAACTCGATTTTTGGAAAATGTTTCACAGGAAAATACATATGCATAGAAAAATGAGCGATTGAGAGGGAATAGTATATTCTGTAACAAGGTTAGAATGGAAATTCGATGCGAGTGGAATATTCAGAGCGCGAGCCGTGAGGCGAGCGCGAGGAACCACGAGCATCTGAATTTCCATTCTTACCGAGTATCAGACTATACTTTCTCCTCGACCAGATTAATAGACTAATAAAGTAATGAACACAAAGAACTTACGTTTTATTATTACGTTTGTGGTTATGTTTATAGTATTTTGACAATTGTGATATCCAAGGCTAATTGTTTTATTCGAAACGATGTGAGAATATTCATTCTATCCCTTGTTATGGAATGAATTACATGCAAAACGCATAAGCGCATAGTGTTTTGTTCCATAACAAGGGTGAGAATGTGTAAGTTCTATAATCAAAATTGATTTCAGAATGCTTAAATTTTATGGTGGTCGTGGAGAAATATAGTTTTTTTTCGATTTCAAAGATTCCTGAAAAAAAATGTGTTTGTGTGTGGCTGTGTGTCCGTGTGTGTAACTGTGTGTCTGTCTGTCTGCTGTGTGTCTCTCTGTGTCTGTGCGAGGTGTTGTCTTAACAAATACAGAAATTAACACAAAAATTTGAACATAAGTTTTATTTCACAGTCGCAAGAACTGGAAAGCTTTTGGTAAAATTTGGTACTCCGGAAATGGGTGTTTACCTTATTTTTTTTGTTTTTTTCCAATAATTATTTAAATATGAAAAATATGAAAAAAAACCATTGTTTTCCAAAAAAATTTTTTTTGTCATTTTTGGTTAATAATTATGAGACGATAATAATTGCATCAAGCTTGTGAACTTTGAGTGCTTCCACTGACAAAATTACTTTAGAATTTACTATTCTTAAAGATTTCGATTGAATCGTTAAAATTCCTTCGCTAGAAACAAAATGGCGTCAGAATTGCAAATTGTATAACATTCGATTTCTTGCTGTCAAAAAGGTCAGCAGTTCCGACTGATAAAATTACTTTAGAATGTACTATTCTTAAAGATTTCGACAGAATCGTTTAAATTCCTTCGCTGGAAACAAAATGGCGTCGGTCAAAAGTCAAGAATTTGAATTGCAAATTGTATAAAATTCGATTTCTTGCTGTTAAAAATGTCTTGTAATAAAGCAGCGCGTTCCGACTGATAAAATTACTTTAGAAGGTACTATTCTTAAAGATTTTGACAGAACCGCTTAAATTCCTTCGCTGGAAACAAAATGGCGTCGGTCGAAAGTCAAGAATTTGAATTGCAAATTGTATAAAATTCGATTTCTTGCTGTTGAAAATGTCTTGTAAAAAAGCAGCTAGTTCCCACTCATAAAATCACATTAGAAGTGATTGTTAATAAAGATTTCGATAGAATCGTTCAAATTCCTTCGCTGGAAACAAAATGGCGTCGTTCGAAAGTCGAGAATTTGAATTGCAAATTGTTTAAAATTCGATTTTTAGCTGCCAAAAGATCTAGTAATAAAGCAGCTAGTTCCCATGCATAAAATCATTTTAGAAGTGATTGCTAATAAAGATTTCGATAGAATCGTTTAAATTCCTTCGTTGGAAACAAAATGGCGTCGTTCGAAAGTCAAGAATTTTAATTGAAAATTGTTTAAAATTCGATTCTTAGCTGCCAAAAGGTCTTGTAATAAAGCAGCTAGTTCTTACTCATAAAATCACTTTAGAAGTAATTGTTAATAAAGATTTCGACAGAATCGTTTAAATTTCTTCGCTGGAAACAAAATGGCGTCGTTCGAAAGTCAAGAATTTGAATTGCAAATTGTTTAAAATTCGATTTTTAGCTGCCAAAAAGGTCTGGTAATAAAGCAGCTAGTTCCCACTCATTACATCACTTTAGAAGTGATTGTTTATAAAGATTTCTACAGAATCGCTTAAATTCCTTCGCTGGAAACAAAATGGCGTCGGTCGAAAGTCGAGAATTTGAATTGCAAATTGTTTAAAATTCGATTTTTAGCTGCCAAAAGGTCTAGTAATAAAGCAGCTAGTTCCCACTCATAAAATCACTTTAGAAGTGATTGTTATTAAAGATTTCGACACAATCGTTTAAATTCCTTCGCTGGAAACAAAATGGCGTCGATCGAAAGTCAAGAATTTGAATTGCAAAATGTTTAAAATTCGATTTTTAGCTGCCAAAAAGGTCCAGTAATAAAGCAGCTAGTTCCCACTCATAAAATCACTTTAGGAGTAATTGTTAATAAAGATTTCGACTGAATCGTTTAAATTCCTTCGATAGAAACAAAATGGCGTCGGTCGAAAGTCAAGAACTTGAATTGCAAATTGTTTCAAATTCGATTTTTAGCTGCCAAAAAGGTCCAGTGATAAAGCAGCTAGTTCCCACTCATAAAATCACTTTAGAAGTGATTGTTATTTAAGATTTCGGCAGAATCGTTTAAATTCTTTTGCTAGAAACAAAATGGTGTCGTTCGAAAGTCAAGAATTTGAATTGCAAATTGTTTAAAATTCGATTTTTAGCTGCCAAAAAGGTCCAGTAATAAAGCAGCTAGTTCCCACTCATTAAATCACTTTAGAAGTCATTGTTAGTAAGATTTCGACAGAATCGCTTAAATTCCTTTCCTGGAAACAAAATGGCGTCGGTCGAAAGTCAAGAACTTGAATTGCAAATTGTTTCAAATTCGATTTTTAGCTGCCAAAAAGGTCCAGTGATAAAGCAGCTAGTTCCCACTCATAAAATCACTTTGGAAGTGATTGCTAATAAAGATTTCGACAGAATCGTTTAAATTCCTTCGCTGGAAACAAAATGGCGTCGGTCGAAAGTCAAGAATTTGAATTGCAAATTGTATAAAATTCGATTTCTTACTGTTAAAAATGTCTTTTAATAAAGCAGCGAGTTCCGACTGAGAAACATACTTAAGAATTTATTATTCTCACGGATTTTAACACAATCGTTTAAATTCGTTTGCTGGAAATGGCATATTGTGCTTATGTGCATTTTCATGTTTTTCATAAGTACTTAAACTAGTTTTTACATGCAACACACAGTAATAGAACTGTTATAAAATACATTAACCAAATTGAATTAAAAAAGATGAAAAAAATTGTAGATTAAAAGAAAGTGATATAATAAAATCATTTCACTATTTTTAGTTTCGATTTTTACATCATTTTCTAGGAACGGCTTACAGGAGGAAAATATTTTGTTCGTATTTCAGTAATATCCAAGAATTCAGGTAATAAGGGGCGGTCATAACGGGCGAGTTCCAGATATCGTCGTTATCGTTAACGACGTAAGCGCTTGAGGGCTTTGTTTATTTCCGAACCTTCCCTCGGATTTCAATCGCGGCCTTTACTACCCGAATGTAAAAACTAAGCCTAAGCTACAAAAAGATGATATTCCAATAAGACCCGTAAATAAAGATTGCATTCGCTGAATAATTTCACGGATCGTTTTCATGTTTTTCCGTTTTTTTTGATAGTTTTACAAGTTTCACGTAAATACGTTTGGATAACCTTTTAAAAACCAAATATTGTTTCCTCATGAGTTCACATACGGACCGGTTTCGATCTTTCAGGTCTCATCAGTGTGGGGAAACGGAAATTACTATTGGAATATAAATATTCCAAACACCGTTAAAGGTAGAAACGCCAAAGTGGCGGAATCTATTGCCTAATTTTTGTACTAATCCCAATCACAATAATTTAAAAAAATTATAATCAGCCACCATGTTTCCATTGACAAGAAAATGAGTAAATAAAAAAAAAGATCGAATTATTATTTACAGACAAGTATAGACCAAACTATAAAATAAAAGTTGTTAGTTTTGTTTTTCTATAAGTTTACAAAACGAAACATATTACGGCGGTCGCGGCCACTTAATGCAAGGTTAATTCTTGACAAAAAATAAGACTGGTATTTTTTTTTATTTTAAAACAAACAATTGATTTGTATGTAAACTTACATTCTGAATCCGAAAATGCAAAAATTATACAGGATGTGTCATTTTAAATTTCAAAAAACTAAGCTAAAGTTTTTGCACCATGAGATTTACATAAATTAATGCTGAAGAGAAACTGCGAATTCCATCAATCATACAAAGTTCTGACTGAAGGGCACCTGCCAAAGTCAAAAAAAAAATACAAATTTCCCGAAAACCTGATTTTCGAACAGCTGAAAGGGACTGATGTATGGAGGTGCAATACATTGTATTATTATTCATTTCTTCCCTAAAATATCTGCCTCATACTGTCATAAGTTAATTTGACGCATTTAATAGAAAATATAAAGTGTAACAGGTTCAGAAAATACGGAGTGATCAATCACAGTCAACTTTCACCGGGATGACTTTATATTCATCAGTCCCTGGTTTATTTATATATACAACATCTTTATTTCAGTAACTTTTATATATTTAAATTGTTACTATTTGGTTAGTAAGTCACTGTCTGGGCTATCGACCATCGGTCTTTCTGCCCTGGTTTATTTATTATCTCAGAATTAAATTTTTTGTTATGTTTAGAGTTTATACCTGAATAATACTCGTCTTTCCTACGGCGGGTGCTCCAAGGAGTATAACCTTAACTCTGTCCACACTTTCAGGACTGATCTCAATCGGACTCTGCAGATTATCCTGCTGCGGCGGCTTTTCATTTGCATTGCTCGCATTCTGGCGCTTTTCCAGAAAATCCAGGTCCAATTCTGCAAAAGAAAAACAGAAAGAAAACAATGAACATAAATTTACGTTAAATATAATGAACAAGATTTCAGAGCAATTATTAATTCTACGGGTACTTTATTACTCTCAATTTATCATACTCTTCACCGTTTCAGCTTTAATTCTGAAAAATGTAACGACCGGCTTTACCATGATCCAATGAAAAAGTGAGGTCATTAATAGATTTTTTTTTGTTGCATTATAATCTAACTAATATAAGTTCGACAAAAAATGAGACCGTTACTAGAGCTATCACAAAATTTGGTGTCATTTTGCGCAGTGAACATCTTAAATTTCAAGAGAGGGGACGCCGGAAAATCATAATTATTCAGTGAACATGATTTATTTATTTATTTCCCAATAATAGGGAAACATTGAAAGTATAATAATACATTAAATAATAATAATAACTACAGAAAAAAACAAATCTAAGAAATTAAACTAAGAGTTTATTTTAAATCAACTGAGAATTTCGACAACCTGAAAGACTATATAGACGCAGAATCGGTCGCGAAGTGAAGATTCATCTTCAATTTAGTGATGCGGCTACGTGTAGATTTGTTATCGCGTTCTCTCACTCTGTGGGAACTTTACCCCCAGGTGTCACGACATTTTGGGACGACTCTACGCGTTAATCCATAATTAAACTGAATTTAAAAATTCACATTGCTTAAATCATTTATTATTTGTGTTTAAAACATAGTGAATTTTTCAATTCAGCTTATTCATGTTGAGTTTTTGAGGAGTGCCTATTTTGCAAATTCCCGTTTTGAGAAATGAATAGCCCTTAATTCGTGCGTTTTATGGGGAAGTATTGTGCGCTCAAGTCGTATGTTTGTGATAAGGCCCTGAAAGTACATGATGATGACATCATTGCCCATTTCCCACACTCACGGTGCTCATCATTAAGTGAGCCCACGTCTACAGGCTTTTTATTAATGGATAATATCCTATACATCATCGTTGCTGTAAAAGCTAATGGTGCGTGAATCACGCATCGTGGACAGGCCATTGTACCGAATTTTTTGTTAACATAAACCTATCTCAGTTAAAATGTATCCCATTTAGTTTTACTCCAAGCTCCATCATTGCATTTATTGATCAAACTGCAACCATTCAGGGCTTTTATTTAAACACTAAACATACTATTATTAACGCCTATGTTCAATCATAAAATAATCATATCAACGCATGGCATTTAATTGAAATTGTTTGTACATTTTTTAATTTTTCTTTATTCTTCTTTCTTAGTTTTCTTTTCAAATTGTTCTCGTGTCACACTCCCTCTCCCCGCCCTCTAACCAAACACTCTTTCATTTCAAGTAGTTTTAGTGGTGCGTAGATATTGTGTGTAACCGAAGTATTTTATTTGCATAAGTTTCTGTAGATTTATTTAAGTAAAATCACAAACTATTATTTTTTATTGTTTGATGTATCGATAAAATTAACGTTCCTGCTTGTGATTATGGTAAGTTGGAATGTCGAAAAATTTTCAGTTCAGTTTAAAAAAAAAGCTGTGTCTAAGAGTTTTGAGTACATTTTCTAGTTAAATGGTGAAAATGCCACCTTTAATATTTACCACAATTTTTTTAATGATTGGCTGTTAAATAGTGAAAAAAATTGAAATAAGTTATCTTTGACATTTTTCGCAATTAAAAAAAGGTAGTTAAATGGTGAAAAAAATGCCATAATTGACATTTACCGCAATAAAAAAAATAGTGTTCAAAAATTGAAGTGTGTCATATTTGACATTTTTCGCAATTGAAAAAAACGATAGTTAAATGGTGAAAAAATGCCATATTTGACATTTACCGCAATTTAAAACAAATTGTCTGTTAAATAGTGTACAAAAATTGAAGTATGTCATCTTTGACATTTTTCGCAATTAAAAAAAAAATGATAGTTAAATGATGAAAAATGCCATATTTAACATTTACCGCAATTTAAAACAAATTGTCTGTTAAATAGTGTACAAAAATTGAAGTATGTCATCTTTGACATTTTCGCAATTAAAAAAAAAGATAGTTAAATGGTGAAAAATGCCATATTTAACATTTACCGTAATTTAAAACAAATTGTCTGTTAAATAGTGTACAAAAATTGAAGTATGTCATCTTTGACATTTTTCGCAATTGAAAAAAAATTGATAGTTAAATGGTGAAAAAATGCCATATTTAACATTTACCGCAATTTAAAACAAATTGTCTGTTAAATAGTGTACAAAAATTGAAGTATGTCATCTTTGACATTTTGCGCAATTAAAAAAAAAGTGATAGTTAAATGGTGAACAATGCCATATTTAACATTTACCGCAATTTAAAACAAATTGAATGTTAAATAGTGTACAAAAATTGAAGTATGTCATCTTTGACATTTTTCGCAATTAAAAAAAAATGATAGTTAAATGGTGAAAAATGCCATATTTAACATTTACCGCAATTTAAAACAAATTGTCTGTTAAATAGTGTACAAAAATTGAAGTATGTCATCTTTGACATTTTGCGCAATTAAAAAAAAGTGATAGTTAAATGGTGAAAAATGCCATATTTAACATTTACCGCAATTTAAAACAAATTGTCTGTTAAATAGTGTACAAAAATTGAAGTATGTCATCTTTGACATTTTTCGCAATTAAAAAAAAAATTATAGTTAAATGGTGAAAAATGCCATATTTAACATTTACCGCAATTTAAAACAAATTGTCTGTTAAATAGTGTACAAAAATTGAAGTATGTCATCTTTGACATTTTTCGCAATAAAAAAAAATTGTTAGTTAAATGGTAAAAAATGCCATTTTTGACATTTACCGCAATTTAAAACAAATTGTCTGTTAAATAGTGTACAAAAATTGAAGTATGTCATCTTTGACATTTTTCGCAATTAAAAAAAAATTGATCGTTAAATGGTAAAAAAATGCCATATTTGACATTTACCGCAATTTAAAACAAATTGTCTGTTAAATAGTGTACAAAAATTGAAGTATGTCATCTTTGACATTTTGCGCAATTAAAAAAAAAATTGATAGTTAAATGGTGAAAAAATGCCATATTTGACATTTACCGCAATTTAAAACAAATTGTCTGTTAAATAGTGTACAAAAATTGAAGTATGTCATCTTTGACATTTTGCGCAATTAAAAAAAAAATTGATAGTTAAATGGTGAAAAAATGCCATATTTGACATTTACCGCATTTTTTAAATGTTTGGCTGTTAAATAGTGGAAAAAATAAAATATGTCATATTTGACATTTTTTCGCAATTTAAAAAAAATATGTTAGTTAAAGTGTGAAAAAATGCCATAGTTGACATTAATCGCAATTAAAAAAAGATGCTTGGCTTGAAATATAGCAAAAATGTAAATATATTATTATTGACATTTTTCGAATTGTTTTCTATTTTGTGACAGTTAAATAGTGGCAAAAATTGAATTGTCATCTTCAATTTTTTTCCAATTATTTTTCAATTAAAGAAAAATGGCAGTTAAATAGTGAAAAAGTCCCATATTCGGCATTTATCGCGATTTAAAAAAAAATTGGCTGTTAATAGTGGAAAAATTTAAATGTCATCTTTGACATTTTCTGCAATAAAAAAAAAATTGGTGTTAAATGGTGAAATAATTCCAAATTAGACATTTAACGCAATTAAAAAAAATTGGGCTGTTAAATAGTGAAAAAATTTAAATATGTCATATTTGACATTTTTCGCAATTAAAAAAAAATGGTAGTTAAATGGTGACAAAATGCCATAGTTGACATTCATCGCAATTAAAATCGCAATTGGCTGAAATATGGAAAAAATTTAAATATATTATTATTGCCATTTTTCGCATTTTTTTATATTTTTTGACAGTTAAATAGTGGCAAAAATTGAATTGTCATCTTCAATTTTTTTTCAATTATTTTTCAATTAAAGAAAAATGGCAGTTAAATAGTGAAAAAGTCCCATATTCGGCATTTATCGCGATTAAAAAAAAAATTGGCATTTTCCGCAATTAAAAAAAAAATTGGTGTTAAATGGTGAAATCATTCCAAATTAGACATTTACCGCAATTAAAAAAAATTGGGCTGTTAAATAGTGAAAAAATTTAAATATGTCATATTTGATATTTTTCGCAATTAAAAAAAAATGGTAGTTAAATGGTGACAAAATGCCATAGTTGACATTCATCGCAATTAAAATCGCAATTGGCTTGAAATATGGCAAATATTTAAATATATTGTTATTGACATTTTTCGCAATTTTATAGTTAAATAGTGGCAAAAATTTAATTGTCATCTTCAAATTTTTTTTCAATTATTTTTTGGCAGTTAAATAGAACCAAAAACTAAAATATGTCATCTTTAACATTTATCGCAATGAAAAAAAATGGCATTACGTCAATGCAATTATTTTTTGCAGTTAAATAGTGGAAAATAATTGAAATATGTCATCTTTGACATATTTCGCAATTTTCTCAATTATTTTTTGGTCAGTTAAATAGTTGTGAAATTGAAATGTCATCTTTGGCATTTTTTGCAATTTAAAAAGAAATTGGTAGTTGAATAGTGAAAAAATGTCATCTTTGACATTTATAGCATTCTTTTTGTTTTGACAGTTACATAGTGGCAATTTTTGAGATTTTTCGCAATTTTTTTCAATTATTTGTTAGCACTTAAATAGTTGCAAAAAATTTGCAATTTCTGTCAATTATGTTATCTTTGCCAATTTTTGCAATGTCTGTCAATTATATTTTTGACAGTTAATATGTATATATGTCTCTCTGATATTGATAAATATTTTAATATTTTTTTTCTCCACTTGTTATGTACAATTTTTCAATACTACAGTGTCTTTTATTATTGTTTAAATTGTTTCGATGGATGGAAGTTGTCTGCTCGGGTATGCAACCGAAAACAAATCGAGTGCTGTTCCCGCTGTTATACCAATTAGTTATAAGTGTTCTTTCTTCGATGGTGTATACACACACACATACATTTTTATTAACACAATATTGACAATTAAATAAAACTGAGTAAGTATGGTTGCCTTGATGTGATTATTTTACGATTGAACATAGGCATTAATAATTCAGAGTTAAAATAAAAGCCCTGTATATAACCTTACGTTATTTAAATCAAGGAAAAAAGTTGAAAAGTAATTAAGAATGTAGTATATAAATCATAAAAAATCAGTGGTTAAAAAACATGGAAAATTGTGTTTCATTTATCTCATAAAATGAAATAACACATAGTATTGTCGTCACCATCGCATTTCTAACATAAACGAATAGTGGCGTTCACACGTACACTCTTTCGCGCGTTCCCAATACACGAAGGGAGCGTGGAGTTTCAATCAGGAGCATCCTATTAAGTGCCTCACACGTCCTCCATATCGCAGTAAATCACCCGAAAGAGAGGACTCAATGTTTATGATCCCTTCTAATTTTTATGGGTTGTTGCGGTGCACCGCAATCGAGCCCGTACCGCCGTGTGTAAAATTAGGAGATCGCTCCAGTGAATCATTAGCGGAGTTCACACGTACGCGCAATCCCGCACGCCTGGACTGACCCGTTCCAGTCCAGCGCGATTGAACGTTCGTGTGAATGCTAGAACATCGCACATTTTTCGTAATCTCATCGTTAACTTCTTGCCACGTGCTTGGAGCAAAAACGGAGGATAAAATTGTGTCCACTTTTGCTCATCGCTCATCTTGCATTCACACGCATGTTGGACTGGACCGGTTGGGATTGCGCTTACTCCGCTAATGATTCACTGGAGACTCATCAAATGATTGATTGGTTTCCGTCAGCCGGTGATCAATCAACAAATGTCTGCTTAATAATACACCAAAATACAGTCCGGAGTAATCGGTATTTTCAAAACTCCAGCGGGCGTAATTTTTCCTTGATAAACCGTCAGCAACTGTTAAACTTTAATCAAGCCCGAATTTGTGTCGGTCCGAGAGTAAATCCCAGCCGGCCCGACACAAACATACACTAATGAAGTTGCCAAGTGTCAGCTCTGGGTAGAATTAATTGTTTCGCCGAAGTTTCGAATTTCCACCGGGAAAACAACCGCTCGTTCGCTCGCGTGCGGTCAGCTCACGTATATTCATACGAATCCAAAACGGAAATCCAATAAACCTCCGCCGCCGCCTAATTGTTTATTTCCATTTGCAATCATTTTCTCACTGCCGAAAGTTCGAACTTTGTGTGCAATTTCAATACCCATAGCGTTAACTCTAAATTCAAATCGCGCGCAGAGTTGGCGGTGAACACAGACGTTCGTTTATCAAATGGCGTTAATTAAGGTTCGCAACCCACATCAAGGTGGGCTATGGAAGTGATTCCTAGGACAATGATATTAATTGAGATTTGCAGCAGAAGCGAGTCGTAACCTAATTAGTGAGGAAATTTGCTTATTCATTGTGTTACTTAATGTTTGGGCAATAAGGAAATTGCATGTGTAATTAAACATTTGCAAATATTTTAGAGTAAATAATTTGTTCAGAATATTAGTCTGCTTTCATCTACTCCCACTATTTTCACCAATCGTAAGCGACCTATTACGAATACATAGAGCACATAGAAATGTAAAATGTAACACATAAGTTGTATTTTTATTCCGCGATATTGTATACTCATTACCTGAGTTCCCCTTTATTCGTGTGTTCGTCTTTAAATATTAAAAGTGACAGTGACATTTAAAGATCGGATCACAAAATATTGGTTATAACACTAACTGATGCAATAAACTCCACGCGGCTCGTACGCAATTTCTTTCACTTGCGCGTTATTTGCTATTTACAACTCTGGTTATGTAATATACTATTAATGTCACTCTTAAGTTTCATAGCAATTTCTTTTAAAAATCAATACAAAATATTGATGTGGCCATCATGCAACTTTTTAATAGTCCAAACGGATTTTTGTATATTTTTCTAAAATATACTAAAAATTGATAAAATAAATAATTTACAAAACGCAGTTGTTGAATCTGAACTTTCAAAATAGAATTTTTGAAAACACTAATTCGGTAAAAGTTTAAAAAAGTAAAAATAAAAATTCACTTAACTCCTATTTTTTTAAAATATTTGAGCTTTTTTTAGAAGTAAAATCATGTAAAATTAAGTTAATTTGCAAAACTCCGTTCTTTCAAAATTATTTTAATTTTTGAAATTAAGGTTTCAAAATAGTGTTTTTAAAAGTTTTCTTTTAAAATACCAATTTGGATAACTTATTTTGAACCATTTTTTTAAATTTAAAGTATTTCAAAGTTTTCAAGTTTTTGAAGATACCAACTAAAAAAATAAAAAAAATCATGATACGCAGAGTTAAAATAATTAAGTTATTGTTTAAAATGCAAATTTTTCAGAGCTTTCAAAATAGTGTTTTTGAAATTTTTCTTTTAAAACACGAACTTGATAAAATAAAATAAAGAATGCACTTATTTCTAATCATTTTTTTTTTAATTTAAAGTTTTTTAAAGCTTTCAAGTTTTTGAAGATTCCAATAAAAAAAAAAGAAAAAAAAAACCATGAAACGCAAATTAAGTTATTGTTTAAAATGCCATTCTTTGAAACCTTTTTTGGTTTTTGAAAATGAGTTTTCTAAAAGAATGTTTAAAAGTTTTGTTAATAAACAAAAAATTGGTTAAAATTGTAACGAAGTAAAAATAAACATTCACCGATTTTGAAAAGTTTCTAAAAATATTTTAGCTTTCTTGTTTTTGAACATTTAAACTAAGAAATAAAAAAAGTCATGGAAAACGGTAAAGTAACATTATGCAACAATTAAATTCTGCCGTTTTTTGAAAATAATTTTAGCTTTTTTGAGTTTATAAAAAGTATTTTTGAATTTTTTTTTCGAGAAACCGTATATTTTAGTACGATTATACAAAATGAAAAATTAAAATTTGCTGGTTTTTTAACGTTTTTTAAAAATATTTCAGCTTTCAGTTTTTGAACATGTAAACTAAAAATTGAAAAGAAATTTGAAACGCATACATACAATTATACAAAATTAAATTATTTTACATGTCGTTTTTTATATTTTTTAATTTTTGAAATTGAGTTTTAAAAATAGTATTTTTTAAAGCTAAAAATTAAAAAAAATTAAATAAAAAATGGCAAAAATTAAAAAAAAATCACGCATCTTTAACTGAGGGAGAGAGAGCCAAATATATTTATTTGGACACTTTTTCAAATGACCTCAACAGGCAATTCAGCCTACTTTAACTTTTTTTTAATATTTTGGATTTTAAGTTTTTGTTTTTTTAATTTTTAAAATTGAGCTTTAAAAATCGTAAGTTTTTTTAAAGCCAAAAATGAAAAAAGAAAATTAAAAATTAGAAAAATTAAAAAAAATCACGCATCTTTAACTGAGAGAGAGAGAGAATACATTTATTGAGACACTTTTACAAATGACCTCAACAGGCAATTCACCAGAGGTCTTTTTTAGCCTACTTTAACTGATTTTTTTTTGTAATATTTTTGATTTTGGATTTGAAAGTTTTTGAACATTTAAACTAAAAATAAAGACAAAAATTTGGAACACGCAGGTAAAATTTATGCAAAAATTAAATATTATACAAATTGACGACGTTCTTTGAAAATAATTGTAGGTTTCGGAAATGAGTTTATAATTGTATTTTTGAAAATTTTGTTCTTAAAACAAAAAGATTTTGATGGAATTTATAATTATATACAATGTATAAATATACGTTGGTTGCTTAGCGAATATTACAATATTTTGGCTTTCGATTTTTGAATTTTTAAAGTAAAATTTAAAAAAATATGAACTGCGAACATAAGACTATGCAAAATAAAATTAATTTTCAAAATAGTATTTTTGAAAGATTTGTTCTTAAAGCACAAACTTGGATGGGATTTTAAAAAGTAAAACTAAAATTCACTGATCTTTAACCGATTGAAAACATATTTTCTTTCTTTAGTTTTTGAACATTTAAACTGAAATCTAAAAAAAAAATAATAGGGTAAAATTGAATTATTATACAAAATGTAGTTCTTTGAAAATTATTTTAGGTTTTGAAAATGAGTTTATAAAAACATATTTTTGAAAGTTTTTTACTGATGACAAAATATTTTGGTAAAACACATTTAAATTAAAAAATGAAAAAAATAAAAAATAGGGTAAAATTATGTAAAAATTAAATTATTATATAAAATGTAGTTCTTTGAAAATTATTTTAGCTTTTGAAAATCAGTTTATAAGAAAGTATTTTTGAAAGTTTTGTAAAAAATTAAACTACAAAATTAAAAAAAAAGAAAAACTGGCTAAAATTTTGCAAAAATTAAATCAATACACACAATGTACTTCTTTGAAAATTATTGTAGCTTTTGAAAATGAGTTTTAAAAAAAGTATTTTGCAAAGTTTTGGTTAGAAATATTTTTGTTTTCAAGTTCTTAAAAATCGACACTAAAAATAAAAAATGAACGATAAAACTATGCCAAATTAAAATGACGTTTTTACAAAATTCTTTCGATTTTTGAAATGCTATTTTTGTTTTTAAAACGCGTATCTGAATGGAATTAAAAAAGTAAAAATACTAATGTATTTATTTTTGATTTATTGCTTTTAAATATATTTTAGCTTTGAAGTTTTTTTATTTAATTTAAACAAAACAAATGAAAAAAAAATGTAAACGCTTATGCAAAAATTAAATTATTGTATAAAATATTATTTTATTTACACTCATGCATGAAATTCCTATTATATTTTTATCATATATGCGAACGATAATCAATGAACCGTGTTATATATAATTTGAGATCAAAGTGTTCATGAAACAATGAATCCACACAAAGGCAACTAGTCTGGATGTACAAAATTACACATTCACGCCTCGTGAGCGAATCCATGAATATTAATAGCGTGCCGAACAGCCTCCAATTGTTTTATTGAAAACAAAATTACCATATCACCCCCGGGATCAGCCCACCCTGATCAAGGTGCGCAGTCGACACAAAGGCTGCTCCCGAGGGGCCTAGGTGTGTTTGATGTTATCGTTTAGGTCTGCAATTAACAGACTTCAAAACATCCATTGTTATCGGTGTCGATCGTCCGCACTCGAACGTGACGGGAAACCGCAAACTTTCGATTAACCCCCCGAGGCAGACACTTCGGCTCCTTTCAATTTATTTTTATCCCGGCGCTTCCGCCAGAAATACTCGGCCAGGTGTTACTTGTTATGAAAATATGGGTGAGAGTTATTAAATTCCCGATTAATTTTTGCGGGGAAAGTCGGCTGGTTGGAGGGTTGATTAAAAAGCGGGGTTTTTTAATTAAAAGTTGCGGGGGAAAATTCCAGGTGGGATTGTATTAATTGGCGTTTCGCGCTTAATTTGCCGCCCGCTGACCGTGGCGCGTCTTCATTTCATGCAAATTTTATGCCGGGGTGTCTGTAAAGTTTGCAATTAAAACGCTTAATTTATGTAAAAAGTCCGAGTTGTTTCTAAATGGCTGTATTAAGAATTCCGAGTTTTATATGAAATTAAATTTTTAAGTGGGGAAAATACGCGATCACAGATCAAAGCGTTATTATTATTATTTTTTGTTGGGAATAACAGCGACTTAAATTAATAATGAATAAATAAGTGTTGTGAAAAAGTTAATGAAAACCTAATTTTTGTAAGCAGGGAGAGATGTTGATTTTCCTGTATTTTAACTGAAACATTCTTTATGATGATATTTTGTTCCTGCCAGATGCAACAGAATAAGGTAGCAATGACAATATTTTTAATGAAAAAAATTAAAATTCTAAATTAAGTATTACAATTTTTATTTAACAGATGTACATATCAAAATTCGAAATTAAGTATTACATTTTCTTTTTTGGTTCTATATAACAGATGTACATATCAAAATTTGAAATTAAGTATTACAATTTTTTTTTTGGTTTTATACAATAGATGTACATATCAAAGAGAGTTTCAGTTTTTTTTTTCAATTGCATGAAAAATAAATTAAACGTATTACAGCATGTTTTCAATTGACGAAACTCTGGCGAACTAAATCCAACACGTCGAGTAACGAAGGGCTTAATAATTAATATAGAAAAGCGACCTCTCGGTACTATCGTCGACATCAAAAAAAAAAAAAACAAATCAGGAGCTTGCAGTTATTACTTCAAAGCCGAGAGAGCCACTCTCGCTAATGACCAGCTCCAATGTTGTGAATTTCCACGGGGCACTCGTGCATTAATTAACGCGAACAAAACGCGTTTGTGAGAACGTAATGCGACCATAGGGCTTAATTGTCACCTGTAAATTTCCCACGCAGAAATAAATTCATCGGGCGTGTACGTATCGTACTATAAAGTGTGTTAATATTAATATGAGAAAAACCGGTGTGTTTATTGTAGAACATTTAATTTGAATGCTTTAAATAAAATGCAAATTAACGCGCGTTGCCCGGCGCATCCACCGGAAGTCTTTTCGCATGCAGAAAAATTATTAATTCTGTGCGCATCGTACTATAAATGAATTATAAAATAATTCATAAATATGAGAAAAATCGTTGTGTTTATTACCGATAATTCAGCTCATGTATAAAAAAGTGCATTTAAAACGGCGGACAGACAAAATTTGCAATTGGTTAAAAATTTATTTACCTTCACCATGACAACGATCTTTATATTAAGAATTTTAGTAAACAGCTAACTTCAGTTATTATTATTTTGATGCTTTAAATAAATTTTAAACAGCATCTACCAAAAAAAGGTCTCCACGTGCGTGTGCGTATTGTACCAAGCAATGCAAATAATTATTTTAATTAAAGAATATTCAATTATTGTAATATATAATATTTTCGTAATATTTAATAAGCGAATTAACGTGCGTTGTCCGGCGCTTCCACCAAATGTGTTTTAAGTTTAACTGTTGTTGTAATCGATAATATTGTTATTCCCATATACAATTGTATATTTATGGATTTTCCATTTTTATTAATCCAATATTTTAATTGGTTAAAAAAAATTCACTAAACCTGTTCGTAAAAAGTTAAATTTCAAAAGGACTAAAAATTTGTAATCTATAATTTTAATAATGCTTTAATGTATGTGTAAGATACAGAACGCCCTTTTCTATCGCAAAATTCCAAGATAATCGCCAACAATCTGTACATGGACACGTTCTGAAATTGTGCATCCTTCCGGGTGATTAAAAAAATATAATGACAATTGCCGCATAGTTGAAACTTATCTAATTTACACAAAACTGATTCTAGCTTAAAGTGCTTAAAGTTTACCGAAAATTAATTGCTAAATTCCGAGATAATCGCTCAAGATCTAAGCACACTCTCTGTTTACAAATGTTCGTTATTCAGGGCGATTAAAAAAAATGTGAAAACTGCCGCTGAAATTGACTCAAAATAATTTCCAGTTCATTATTTTGTCATTATTCTCCGAATTTAGAGAAACTTGCAAAGATCAGAACATGGTCTCATATCAAAATTTTGCACAATTCGGATCGATTAAAAAAATATGAAAACAATTGCCACAAAGTGTAAACTTCTCAAATTGACTCAAAATCATTTCCAGTTCGTTATTTTGTCAAAATCAGATGATATCCCTTCTCTGAATTTAGAGAAAATTGCAAAGATCTAAACATGGTCTTATATTAAAATTAAGAAACAATTGCCACAGAGTGTAAACTTCTCAAATTGACTCAAAATCATTTCAAGTTCATTATTTTGTCAAAATCAGATAAAATGTCTGCTCTAAATTTAGAGAAAATTGCAAAGAACTGAACATGGTCTCATATTAAAATTTTGCATAATTCAGAGCGATTAAAAAAATATGAAAACAATTGCCACAAAGTGCAAACTTCTCAAATTGACTCAAAATTATTTCCAGTTCATTATTTTGTCAAAATCAGAAAATATCTGCTCTAAATTTAGAGAAAATTGCATAGAACTTGAACATGGTCTCATATTAAAATTTTGCATTATTCACAGCGATTAAAAAAATATGAAAACAATTGCCACAAAGTGTAAACTTCCCTAATTGACTCAAAATGATTTCCTGTTCATTATTTTCGTAAAATCAGATTATACCCTGCTCTAACATCTAAATGTAACATTTCTTAAGACATTAATTAACAAATTTTTTTTTTTTTTAATTTAAGCTAAGATCGCCCAATTTTTGGTTTGTTGGTATTTATATTCAAATCATGCAATTAAAGTGCTTGAATTTCTCTGAAATTTGAAAGCGCATGATTTTCTGAAAGATTTTGTAAAACATAAATGTCCTCACTACTTTAATATTTTAAAAATTCAACGCTTTTTTCAAATTTAAGTGCTAAAATCGCCTAATTTTTGGTTTGATTGTATTTATTTTCAAACCATGTAATTTTTCTGAAATTTCAAAGAGCAATAATTTCGGAAATATTTTATAAAACAAAGTTCTCACCAGCTTAAAATCTTGAACAAATTAACGCCTCTTTCAAATTTAAGTGCTAAAATCGTTCAATTTTTGGTTTGCTGGTATTTATTTTCCAACTGTGTAATTAAAGTGCTTGTTTTTTTTTTAATTTGAAAGCGCATAAATTTCTGAAAGATTTTGTGAAACATAGAAGTTCTCACCAGCGCTCGAGAATTTGAAAAATGAACGCTTTTTGAAATTTAAGCGCTAAAATCGCCCAATTTTTAGTTTGTTTGTATTTATTTTCCAAAAATGCAATTAAAGTGCTTAAATTTTTTTGAAATTCGAAAGCGTATAACTTTCCGAAAGACTTTGTGAAACATAGAAGTCCTCACCAGCTTGAGATTTTGACAAATGAACGCCTTTTTCTTTAATTAAAGTGCTAATATCGCCCAATTTTTGGTTTGATGGTATTTATTTTCAAACGATGTAATTAAAGTGCTTGCATTTTTTTGAAATTTGAAAGCGCATAAATTTCTGAAAGATTTTGAAAACATAGAAGTTCTCACCAGCTCTTGAGAATTTGAAAAATAAACCCTTTTTTTAATTTAAGCGCTAAAATCGCCCAATTTTTAGTTTGATTGTATTTATTTTCCAAAAAATGTAATTAAAGTGCTTCATTTTTTTTAAATTTAAAAGCGCATACATTTCGGGAAAATTTTGTGAAACATAGAAATCCCCACTACTTTAGGATTTTGAAAAATCAACGCTTTTTTGAAATTTAAACGCTAAAAGTGCTCAATTTTTTTTGGTTTAATGGCGGTTAGTTATAAAATTGTATAATTACTTAAAATTACTTCTCGCTTATGATTTTGTTGAAACATAAATGTATCATTACGTTAAATTCCGCACGAAAGGCTGTGCACAATCTCGTTCTGAAATTATGGTTTGTTCAGAGCGACTGAAAAAATTCAAACGAATTAAAACTTCATAAACTATCTCAAAATTGAGAGATTGATGAGAGAGAGAGAGAAAGAATACATTTATTGAGACACTTCTACAAATGACCTCAACAGGCAATTGCCTCGTTTACATTTTAGTCAAAATGAGAAAAGATCAAATGAAACAAAAATGTGCCATGTACGGAGCGAATAAAAAAAAATGTGCCACATTTGCAACTTTCTTTAAAATTTAACCCAGTTTATATTTAACCTTTACATAACGAACGCTGGCGTATTCGCGACAATAAAAATATTCTCATAAGATCGAATACTCATACGTATTCGATCAGATAAAATCGTAAATGAGCTCATTTTAGTAGCAACCAGTATAAACTAATTTGTTAGCTGCGGGTTAACTTAAAATGGAATAAATTTTCATTGTTAATTACGAGATAATTGCAAAAGGTCAGAGCACAATCTCGTTCTTAAATTGTTTTCGGTAGCAATTAACAAATAGATAAAATAAATAAAATATCGCTTCTGGAATCAGCTTCAAAATTTCTAAAATTACCCAGAAATAATGCATTTTTGACATACTGTAAAACAATTGACGCATCCCAGCTGGAAACAAAGTGACAGCACTTGAAACTTGAATTTGGGGAAGAGAATATTTGCTTTCCGCGATTTGAAAAATTCTTATATAAAATATCACTTGTGGGATCAGTTTCAAAATTTCTAAAATTACCCAAAAATAATGCATTTTTGACATACTGTAAAATAATTGACGCATCCCAGCTGGAAACAAAATCACAGCACTTGAAACTTGAATTTAGGGAAGAGAATAATTGCTTTCCGCGATTTGAAAAATTCTTAAATAAAATATCACTTGCGGAATCAGCTTCAAACTTCTTAAATTTACTCAGAAATAATGTATTTTTGACATACTGTGAAACAATTGACGCATCCCAGCTGGAAACAAAATGACAACACTTGAAACTTGAATTTGGGGAAGAGAATATTTGCTTTCCGCGATTTGAAAAATTCTTAAATAAAATATCACTTGCGGAATCAGCTTCAAACTTCTTAAATTTACTCAGAAATAATGTATTTTTGACATACTGTGAAACAATTGACGCATCCCAGCTGGAAACAAAATGACAACACTTGAAACTTGAATTTGCTGAAGAGAATAGTTGCTTTCCGCGATTTGAAAAATTCTTAAATAAAATATCACTTGTGGGATCAGCTTCAAAATTTCTAAAATTACCCAGAAATTATGCATTTTTGACATACTGTAAAACAATTGACGCATCCCAGCTGGAAACAAAGTGACAGCACTTGAAACTTGAATTTGGGGAAGAGAATATTTGCTTTCCGCGATTTAAAAAATTCTTATATAAAATATCACTTGTGGGATCAGTTTCAAAATTTCTAAAATTACCCAAAAATAATGCATTTTTGACATACTGTAAAATAATTGACGCATCCCAGCTGGAAACAAAATCACAGCACTTGAAACTTGAATTTAGGGAAGAGAATAATTGCTTTCCGCGATTTGAAAAATTCTTAAATAAAATATCACTTGCGGAATCAGCTTCAAACTTCTTAAATTTACTCAGAAATAATGTATTTTTGACATACTGTGAAACAATTGACGCATCCCAGCTGGAAACAAAATGACAACACTTGAAACTTGAATTTGGGGAAGAGAATAATTGCTTTCCGCGATTTGAAAAATTCTTAAATAAAATATCACTTGTGGGATCAGCTTCAAAATTTCTAAAATTACCCAGAAATTATGCATTTTTGACATACTGTAAAACAATTGACGCATCCCAGCTGGAAACAAAGTGACAGCACTTGAAACTTGAATTTGGGGAAGAGAATATTTGCTTTCCGCGATTTAAAAAATTCTTAAATAAAATACCACTTGTGGGATCAGTTTCAAAATTTCTAAATCTGCCCAGAAATAATGCATTTTTGACATACTGTAAAACAATTGACGCATCCCAGCTGAAAACAAAATGACAACACTTGAAACTTAAATTTAGGGAAGAGAATTTTTGCTTTCCGTGATTTGAAAAATTCTTAAATAAAATATCACCTACGGAATCAGCTTCAAAATTTATAAATCTGCGCAGAAATAATGTATTTTGACATACTGTAAAACAATTGATGCACCCCAGCTGGAAACAAAATGACAACACTAGAAACTTGAATTTGGTGAAGAGAATTTTTGCTTTCCGTGATTTGAAAAAATTCCTAAACAAAATATCACCTGTAGAATCAGCTTAAAAATTTCTAAATCTACCCAAAAATAATGTATAAACAATTTCCACAAATTTACTATAAAATGTTTTACACAAAATTTCGAAATAATCGCACCAGATCGTAACACTGAAATTGTGTTACAAAGTACATTTAAGTGAATAACTTACGAAGGATGATCCTAACAGACCACACAAAATTAATGTTTGGGAGATCACTGGGGGGTCCAGATTTTTTTCATGAACTTTTTCTTTCTCAACGCTATCTACAACTTTTTCGCGATTCAGCCTTTCCAGATCTAATTTTATTTATTTATTTATTTATTGTTTATTCCTCGTATTTACATAACATGGCAAATCGTAAGTGTACAAAAAAATCAATCAAAATTCTGATCTACAACCTGAAAATTAACATTTCCACTCCGACATCTGGTTTCGGCAGGATTGAGCACCAACCCATTACGGACGATTTTTAAATACCCAACTTTAACATTAATCAGACGCCATAGAACTATAGAGAGGCCTTCGAATTATTCTTTTTGTGTTCATATGAAAATAATTTTCGCGAAAACTATTTTATCAAATTATTTTTTCACTCGAGAAAATTTCCGTAGTTATTCACTTGTTGCTGTACTTTCCGGTGAGTGCCGGCTGACATTTTTTTAGTGTCGTCCCTGCGGGATCGTAAGAGATATAATAAAGGTCCTCCCGAGAAGGGAAAATTACATTCCACGGCGACCTTTTCTCCTTCCTTGCGGAATTACGACCCAACCTTCCACTGTCATTACACGTGACCACGTTTTAAATTATCTCGCAGTGGCGCGCCTATTTGCCCACGCCTAGTAAATTAATTTTCACACATTACTGCAACCGCGGATTAAATAATACTCAAATTAATTCATATAATTAAATTTAATATTTGATGAAGTGAGAATGGCTGGAAACACTGAATTGTAATTAGTTGTGGTTAAAATTGTTCATTTTTCAATTCAGTGTAATAATTATTGAATTATTATCATTATTAATAATAAAAATATACTTCTTTATTCACTAACATAAGTATAAACACAGAAAAAATAACGTCAAATAAATATTTTTATTAATTTTAATGTTTTGCTTAAATGGATTAAAGTCACTGGATTAAAACATGAGTTAATACTTATTATAAAGAATAAAGCTAAATAAAAAAAAAAAATGTATAAACGGATTAAAGTTTCTTGGGGGTATTTATAACTTTATGTGGACGTTGAAAAGATAATTCAGCGAATTATCCCGGCCATAAAGTTCCCCAATTTCCACTAGGCGACATCATTTCAGACGTAATCGCTCCAATTTACGACCTTTTTCCAAATTACCACTGGGAAAATGATGATACCGTACCCGACTGGATATACCCAGAATTGCCGAATAAAACGAATTTTTATCACGTAATACCCGTATAACTGCACTGTGCCAATTTTATTACACGAAATAAGGAATACAGCCAATTACTGGAAATATTCCTTGGGTTACAAATTCTTAAGAACCGCAAGAAATCTTAATTTCAAATAAGCGTGTGTGCGTATTGTACTATACAGTGTGTTAATAATTAATTGTATTAATTAAATCGATTATCATGAGATGTAATGATTTTAGTAATATTTAATAAAGGAATTAAAGTTAATTTCCCGGCGCATCCACCAAAAGGGTCAACGCATTTTTTAAATTGGCTTACTCTAGCCTTGGCATTAATTATTGCCTTTGATCAAATTTGTGCATTTAATGCTAGTTGTAATAGAGTTAGCAACCAATAATATGGTTATTCTGATATCATTTTTTTTCAGCCCATGTGAGCCTGGCATAAAAATTTCTGACAACTAATTTTATAAATTTACATGTTCTATTTTATTAATCCATTAATTTTTCCTTGAAAATAATTACCATTAAGGTTTCTTCACCTTCTTTCTCGCCCTACGATGTTTTTAGTAATTTACGATACAAGTAACGTTATGAAGGTTTTTACATTACGAGAGAAAAGTTTGAAAGCACGAGCGACGTAGGAGTCAACCGTCAAAAAGAGAAATCATGTTTGTTTCCAATATTCCCATAGCAACGAGTTGCGTTAAGATAATATAACAACACTAGTGTTGTTAAGAATTTCTTAACAACACTAGTATTATTAAAGGTACCTTAACGTTACTCGTTGCTAAGGAGTTATTGGCATGTTAACATTATAGGATAAAATAAATAAATTTACATTCGTATTTATGGATTTCCTATTTTATCAATTCATTAATTTTCCTTTTAAAATAATTATTACCTTCTCTCTCACCCTACAATTATTCTTTCAGCAATTGTAGAGGTCAGAGCTGTTATCCTCTAGGGAAAAAGAAAAGACAAAAGCCGCGGAGGAAAATTTGCTGGCACATTCCGGCGCATTCACCATTTCAGGCGAGCTCTTTAATATTTCAGCGGTTCCTCGGGGACCCACTACATCTCGAGAACTATTTAGGAGAGTTTCCCTTTTTCTTTATATTCCAACTCCTCCGCGTCTCGCCGTGTTTACCTCGAGTTAGGACTCTTTCCTTAAAAATTATCCAAAGGTACGCGTAAAGTTTTAAATTGAATTGGAAAGTCCTCTGCAGCCGGAGATAATTTAGTTTTGTAATTGCATAATGAAATGCAGTTTTGTTTGAGTGTTTGTGGTGTTTTAACTAGGCTTTGTTTAATTGATGAGTGATTACGTCGTTCTGTTTTGAACCGGATGCAATGTTTTACGCTTTCACGGTCTACTATACCGGGAAACAGTGTTACCGGAAATTGGTAATGCTGAAGAAACGCGATGTACAAACAATATACTGGGTGATTTTTTAATATTGCTTTCGACACTAGTAACAGTTTAAAAAATCGGAGTGATCTTTCATTATTATATTATAGCACACTAGCAATTTTCATCTTAATTAAAAAAAAAATCAATTTTTTCAGACTTTGATCGGCCGTAGCGGGTAAACGAAAACTCCAAATTGAACGCGGTTTGCAAATCTGAGCTCATCGTACGTCAATTAGTCGGATTAGAAATTTTTAATTTTTGACGAAAACGTGAAAAAAAACACGAGTAAACCCCTTGGAACTTTTGTTAAAAAATGCAACTTTCCTAATAATCATCGTAGACTATTGAAGTATACCTTTTTTCTTCAGAAAGACGAGATTAATTGATTGGCGTTAAAAAATTTCAGCCATCTTCAATAGCAAAAAAATTAGTGTCACAAGAAAATATAAAAAAAAAACTATTGTTTCAGACTTTGATCGGCCGTAGCGGCTAAACGAAAACTCCAAATTGAACGCGGGTTTCCAATCTGTGCTTCTTGTATGTAGATTATAAGCAAATTTGGAAATTTTAAAGCAAATTCCGCGGGCGATATTTTTTTTAGATTTTTTTAAATTCAGTTCAAAGTGCTGACGTTTTGTTTACAAGCAAGATGCGTCAATTATTTTTTTATATTTAAAAAATTCCCGAGCGCATTCGAAAAATTTGAAGGTAATTCCGCGCGGGATTATATTTTTAGATTTTTTTTAATCAAGAGGTGCACATTTCGCTCACTAAAATTCAAGTTCAGAGTGCCGGGATTTTGTTTACAAGTCAACAATTTTTTGACATGTCAAAAATGTGTCATTTCTGAGCGCATTTGAAAAATTTTACGGTAATTCCACGTGCGATAAAATTTTTAGAATTTTTTTTAATCGCGGGGTGCACATTTCATTCACTCAAATTGAAGTTTAAGGTGCCGCTATTTTGTTCACAAGCAAGGTGCGTCGATTATTTTTTGGTATGTCAAAATTATGCATTTGAAAAATGTGTGAAGGTAATTCCACGTGACGATGATATTTTTAGAATTTTTTCAATCACGAGGTGACAATTCGCTCACTCAAATTAAAGTTCAGAGTGATAACATTTTGTTTCCAGGCGGATTGGGTCGAATATTTTCAAATTCGCCAACAAGAAGTATTTTTCGAAATTTTTTTTATTCCATCAAATCTGAGAAAGTCAAATTTCTTAACAAATTTGAAAAACGAAAATTGCAAGTGGAGGGTCCTGGGTTCGAATCCCGGCGAGGACATGGATGTTTGTGGATGTCTATTTTCATTTAATATGAATCAAATATTATAAAAAATCGGTTGTGGCTGAATGACCTACGTTGTCTAAGCCAATGTCCCATATCATCCATAATTCCCCAACCCAAATTTAGATTAGATTTATTTGCAGTATGACATGATGATCACGTATTACAAATGTCAGAACTAAAATTAGGACAAATAAAAAATACAAATTAAAAAATATTAAATTTCCATCAATCATCCTTCCTTTTTATATAAAAAAAAATTGCAAGTTTAAAATCATTTTGCCCAAAACTTTATTTAGATTGGGCGCTGACTAAAGATCATTTATGATGAAAGATTTAGGTCGACGATATTTGCAAACATATGCTGGGTGTTTCCTCAAAAGCAGCGCAAAACATGAATGTTATTTATAATTATGATAAGCGCTTCTAATTACAACTAGCAATCCATTACACGCACAAAGGTCGCAAAGCTTTAGAAATCCACAAGACAAAAACTAATCCTGTAATTTCCATTTCTAACGATGAGACTGGAGTTAATAATAGTTGATAGGTATCACACAGAAATAATTACAGTTTATGATTTTTTTTAGTCGGTTTTTGAATCTTTAAATTATATATATTCAGGGTGTTAAAAAATATCGCATATTTACCGGACCTAAAAATTTTTTAGTCGGTTTTTGAAACATTAAATTATTTATACAGGGTGTCTAAATTTTTCTGCGTCAGAAAAAAGCGCCACTCGAAAAATCGCGAAAAAACTCGATCGTCGTAACTTGGTTCAATTTGGTCGAAAATCGATGAATCTTTCAGTTTGGGGAAGATTCAAGTTTTAAGAATGTGTAGTTGATTTTGACCCCAACTCCAACCCATCCCCCGTAACAACGCGATGGAAAAAAAGCGCCACTCGAAAAATCGCAAAAGAACTCGATTTTTCAAACCGTCGTAACTTGGTTCAATTTGGTCGAAAATCGGTGAATCTTTCAGTTTGGGAAGGATTCAAGTTTTGTCTTTAAGAATGTTTAGTTGATTTTGACCCCAAGTCCAACCCACCCCCCGTAACAACGTGATGGAAGAAAATGTTTTTTTATGTAAAAAATTGTCCAACTTTGACAAGCTGTACCGTGCGCAAAAAAAATCGGCGGGAAATTTCACCATAATGGCAGAAAAATTTAATCAATTTCCTTCAAATGCCTTAAAAATTCGAGTGGTTTCGATGGTTTGGAGCAAAGTTATGAATTTTTGAAAAAAAAAGACATTGAAAATGAAAACAAGTTGTAAAAATTTAACATTTTTTGTCAATCCAAAACACTTTTTGTAGGGGTTTTCAGGGGGTCACGAAAGTCGAAAACTTCTTAGATCGCAAAATTCCATCGAGTTTCGTGCGAAATTCGCGTAGTTATGGCCAAAAAGGCGCAAAATGTATTTTTTTTTCAAAACTGCATAAATTTTCACCAAATCATCGCATCGACTTGAATTTTGGAGGAAATTGGAGCAAAATGAATGAACTTTATTGCCATGTTGACCGATTGCGTCCACGATTTTTTTTGCACACGGTGCAAGAAACCAAATTTGCACATTTAAACTTCAAAAACATTTTTTATCCTGTCGGGGGTGGCAGGGGGTGGAATCGGTTTAACAACAAAACAATTCACATGACGTTGAAGAGAAAATTTTAAACTGTTCAGACTGTAAAAGTTCATCGATTTTGGTGCAAAATTACTCAAGTTATGGCAAAAAAGTGAAAAATGTCATTTTTTTTTCAAAAATTCATAACTTTGCTCCAAATTATCGATACGACTCGAATTTTTAAGGCGTTTGAAGGAAATTGATTAAATTTTTCTGCCGCTGTAGTGAAATTTCCCGCCGATTTTTTTTGCGCACGGTACAGCCTGTCAAAGTTGTACAATTTCTTACATAAGAAACATTTTTTTCCATCGCGTTGTTACGGGGGGTGGGTTGGACTTGGGGTTAAAATCAACTACACATTCTTAAAGATAGAACTTGAATCTTTCCCAAACTGAAAGATTAATCGATTTTCGACCAAATTGAACCAAGTTACGACGGTTTGAAAAATCGAGTTTTCCGCGATTTTTCGAGTGGCGTTTTTTTTTGACGCCGAGTGTATTTACCTGATCTAAAAATTATTTTTTCTTCGTCCGTTAAAAAATGTACAGTTTTTTTCATTAATTTGCGTTCATAAAATATGTGTTTTCTGAAGCCTTCCGGAAGCGTGAAAAAAAGTGCCATAACAGTTCATTTTTTAACGCTACTAAAAAATCGTTTGCACAAAGTGTGTCATGAACACTTCGCAACTCGCCGCGACTTCTGCCGATAAATTCGTTTCCGATCAAGTAAACTTAATGATTATTATTATGTTTATCATTTAAAAGTATTATTACTTATAAAAATTGATTAAGGTTTTACCGAATTTATTTAAAGTTACGGACGTAGAAAAAATTTTGTATGAAACTCGAGAGTAAAGCAACTTTTTTTCACTTGTAGGAAATTGTCGCACGAGCCGCGGGCGAGTGCGGCAATCTTTCCTACTCGTGAAAAAAAGTATTACTTTACTCACTTGTTGCATAAATAACTATTCATAAAAGTTGTTTTCAGAACCACCGCATTACGGGATACTTTTTAAACACCCTTTATTTTATTTGTGCTGACAATCTGAAGAATAATTTCGTAATTATTTGTGAAAACGAATACGAATTTCCAGAAGAGGCTAACGCGGATTTATTTAATTCTGTCCATAAAAAGGGCAAAAAAACACGATAAGAAGACATTTTGTAAAATTTTCACTGACACTAGGGTGAGTGAAAGTGACATAAGTACTTTCACTTACTCGTTTCCTTAGCAACTGATTGAGTGGATACGCGTAAAGCCTTTGTCGTAGATAGTGCTTAAATTGACGGGAAACGTCTAAATATTGATAATTTTATTTATTTTATTTTTTCTAAAGGAAGGATAGTTGACGGGAACTCGGGTTGAGGAAGTGCGAATGATTTGGAATTGGCGTAAGCATCTAGCTATTCGTCCACTAACGATAATTAAGTTTTTGAGATTTCATTTTTAATAATGAATGGGGCATACACTAGAGATCCATGGACCCCCACGGTCACTTCTTCACTCCGAAAAAGTGACCGCACGGATGGGATTCGAACCCACGACCACCAGGCCCGCGAGCAGGTGCTCTACTCACTAGGCCACCGCGGCCCCGATTAAAAATTGTCCTCAAAAAAGTCCAAGAGCTCATTCTGAACACTCTTTGTCTATTAAAATTTATTTGTGGGACTTCCGGGAACGGAGATACGCAAAATGACTTTTATCTATAATAATAATAAAATAAGTTTTATTCAAAAAATGGCACAACATTTACATGTACATACAAAGAAATATTTTTAGATTAAGATTACTTTACTTCATAGAAATGTACATTTTAGTTATTTTCAAGGGCGATGTCCCGTTAATAAATGTATTATTGTTATTATTATTAAAGAATCAAATTTGAAAATTTTCTACGGAGGGAATTAAAAATTTCAATGGCAGGATTGAACAATCTAAATTAAAAAAATTGCCTGAAAATTTAATTTAATGCATCCGCAATAAGCGCGGTTTTCTCATGTTTATTTAATTATTAATCAAAATGACGAAGGAGTTCATTCAATTATTTTTGACTTAATACCCGCCTCCGATCTGTCATTCCTGTAACTAGATTATGATTAATATCCTTAATCCGAATCCACAAGATAATCTCGACTGTTGACTAATTTTAATTGCGATTAATAATCCGAGTTGGCAGTGGAAGTAATTAATTGTAGGGCTTAATCGGCGCCGACGAGGCGGAAACGGGGCGAACAAACAGGGGCGCCCCTTTCTCCTATCGCTCGCGTACTCACAACAACAACAATTAGTGCCTTCGTTCCGGGGAACTAATACACACTGAGGGGGTGGGGGGCGAGGGTGGCGGGGCCGCATACAAATGAGGCCTTTTTGCCTCGGGTACGGGCCGGCCCCGTTAATTCGTCCGCCGGGGGGCAGAATTTTTTTACGGCTGATTTAATTATGTATGTAAAGGACGCGCACTTACAATTTGGTAACTTGACGGAAGGGCAATCTAATTTTAAACCTGGGTCTTATAACGTTGAATAATTACGGCGAGAAATAGTTGAGACTTATTAATTGGCTGGAAAGTGTAAACAGAGATGTGAATACCTGATGTGTAGAAAAGTTACAATAATACCATGGTTTTTCATGGAATTAGGTAATGATTTGTTCATTGGTATACGAGGGCAATCCACAAAGTAACAGACAGACGTTTTGAAATAAAAAATTAACAAAGTGAAAAAACGAATTTTTAATTATTTTTCGCAAAAAAAATGTTTGGAAATTCTTTTCGATCACCATACTTTCTCGTAGTTTGCACGGAGAAAGTAAAAAATAAATATAACAGACATGCAGACATGCAGACACACAGACACACATTTTTTACAAAAATTGTCGGAATCTACGGAAATAAATTTTGCCACAAAAAAAATGTTTGGATTTTTTTACGATCACAATAGTTTCCCGTAGTTAGTATGGAGAAAGTAAAAAATAAATTTGACAGCCAGATATATACAAAGGCAGACTCGCATTTTTGTACAAAAATTGTCGGAATTGACGAAATGGATAATTTCGCAAAAAGAAATTTTTTGGAATTTTTTACGATCACAATAGTTTCCCGTCAATTGGCACACACCCTGTATAGTATAACTTATGGTTTTGGCCCGAGGGTGGAGAGTGCCACTGACTCGAAGCCTAGGGCCAAAAACCATTTTATTAATTAATCTGTGGTGATTTTTTGGTGCATTATTTTTTTTTAATATCATTAAGTTTTAATTTATAGAAAATTCTAATTACAATTTATACGAGAGAGTAGAACTAATTGTAATTTATATGACACGTTTATTTTGTTATTAACCATGGTAACAGGTATAAATATGAATGGAAGTTTTTCACTAATTTTGAAAATAATCATTAAATTGTTGTTAAAGTTGCGAATTTCTTCAGTGTGGCCAAATAAATGTAAAAACAATTGAGACCAACTTAAAATTTTCAAAATTTACTTGAAATGTATACCATTTTATGGTTTAAAAAAGACCTTCTACACACCCTGAATAAATTATAAAATAATCACAGAAGAGCTGGGTTTTCTAAAATATTAGATTTCTCCAGTGAAGACAATAATAATTTTATCAATTATGTCCGCCATATTGGATCCGCCATTTTGAATTTTTCAGTTTTGACATCAAATTCATAATCTACCCATTTATGTTAAAATTTATCAAGATTTAGACTTTTGGCCAGCTTTTTCGAATTCTGAACCACTGTGCGATGGTGACTTTTGGGGTAATTTTTTTGTTGGGTTATAGTAGCTGTCAGTTTTGACAAGTTGTCAGTTTATTCCATAAGATTACTCACAGCGTTGCAATATCAAAACGGTGGAAATATACAGGGCTTTTATTTTAACACTGAACATACGCATATGTTCAATTGTAAAATAATCACATCAACGCATGGCTTTTAATTGAAATTGTATGCAACCAAGTACACAAAGGTGACAGCGACACAGCTTGACGCATTACGAATAAAGTTTATTTATTTATTTATTTATTATTATTGGTGTGTTAACATACGTTTTACACAGGTCGACAATACATACATTAAATAACTTACAAACTAGAAACAGAGAGAAAAAAAAAGAACAAAAAAAAAAAGAAAAAGTAAGTTAGGTTAATTAAATTAAATACGGTTTCCGACTTAATTAAAATAATAAAATAATAATTGTCCTTAAAATAAGGATAACGATTGTCCCTAAAAGAACAAATACGAACCCAGGGGGGTGCAAATGGCGCGTAGGGGTACCAAAAATTTTGAAAAAATATTTTCTGCCGTCCCTAAAAGTTTCAGCTTTTCGACTTTAAAAGAAAAAAAATTAGTCCTTAAAAGAAGAAAAACAAACCCAAGGGGTGCAAATGATGCGGAGGGGTGGTTTAAAAAATTTTGAAAATATATATTCTTCCATCCCTGGCACTTTTAGTTTTTCGACTTTAAAAGAAAAAAATCGGTGCTTAAAAGAAAAACGAACCCAGGGGTGCAAATGGAGCGTAGGGGTAGTTCAAAATATTTTGAAAAAATATCTTCTACCATCCCTGAAACTTTCAGTTTTCCGACTTTGAATGAAAAAAATACGTCCTTGAAAGAAGAAAAACGAACTCAGAGGGCGCGTAGGGGTGGTTCCAAAAATTTTGAAAAAATTCCCAATGAGAGCCAGTTATCTCTTCTGCCATCCCTAAAGGTTTTAGCTTTTCTATTTAAAAAGGAAAAAATACGTCCTTAAAAGAAGAAAATCGAACCATCCCCTGGGTTGGTGGCGTTGGTGACGCGTAGGGGTGGTTCCAAAAATTTTGAAAAAATTCCCAATAAAAGCCAGTTATCCCTTCTGCCATCCCTAAAGGTTTCAGCTTTTCTATTTAAAAAGGAAAAAATACGTCCTTAAAAGAAGAAAAAAAATTTTTTTTACCCGGTTTTTAAAAAATCATATCTCGGAAACGGGGCAAAAATTTAAAAAAGTGGCTCGATCAATTTTAGATATTTTCTTTAAGATTATTTTAAGACATACCGGAATCGTTCAGCTCCGGCGGTTATGGAGGAGATATTTTTTTTTTGGAAACGTGCAAAAATCGAAAATTTGCGTTTGAAAAATGAAAACGACGGGACCGGCTTTAGAAGCTTGCCCGGTTATCTGGGCATCGATCTGCGCGCAAAAAATAACAAAATTTTAGCGAATAAGGCCCCGATAAGGGGTGAGGTTTAACCTTTAAGTTTCGGGGGACGCGATATTCAAAATCCTCCTCATATTTTTTGTGCTGGTCGGCCGACGCCCATTTATAGCGGGCGACTAAACATTTCTAACTCAATTAGTATATATAAAAAATATAATTTTGACAATTAAATAAAACCGCGTAAGTATGGTTGCCTACCTATTAATGCATTGATGTGATTATTTTACGATTGAACATTAACAATAATATGTTTAGAGTTAAAATAAAAGCCCTGTACATTAGTTTCTCAAGACGTAAGAATTCCCATTATTCATTCTGTCTGCATAACGTACGTCTTGTCATTGTCGACGATTTTATTTCCACAGAAGAAATGCACCGGGAATATTACAGCTGCATTTGCGATGAAAATTTTGACAGCCGACGAATGGAAATTAATGTGAAATGCGGGAATATTAGGGACGTTTACTGGATATTAAAATTTTCTCGGAAGCAGAGATACGCAGCCAAAAGGAAACGTAAATTGTAATAGGTCTGCTATAATGAATTTAATAAATTTTCACTTTTCTATAATTTTTACAGTATATTATTCAAAGAAAAAAACGTTTATCTTGTTATTATTATTATTATTAAACATATTTTATGTAAATTAAACGAAAGTACTTTCCAGTATAGGCATATACGTATTTTTATCTTCTAACCTTGTTATTATGAGATGAGATATGAATAAATGGTGAATGCGCCGGGAATATCATTGCAGTTATTAGACTCACGTTCGCGATGTCAATTTTCACAGCAGACAGATGTCGTCTGATCCGTCGAAAATAAGGTGAAACGCGGGGGAATCGGGGATTTGGCGTCGTTTACTGAATATTGAAATTTCCACCGACTTGGATCCGAAGCAGACGTCTGCAGCTAAATGGGGAACGGCGAACGTAAATTTCATGAATAATGCGGCGTCCAGATTTACACAATCAATGAAGAGAAAGATATTCGGGAAAGGATATTTATTGGAAAATTGCTTCTATCGCCCACTGTTTAGTATTTAAAAAGTAGGCTCGAAGAGGAAGCATTTTGCTAACTGATTATTTTAATAAGTGGTAGTAACTTAAATAATTGAAGATGATTGTTGCGACCGTTACTGTGTGGTAGTCCATCTTCAGATCGAAAGTCGAAAGTCGAAAGTTGTTTAATTCAAAGTTACCTTAAATAATCGAATTTTAAAAATAAAGTAAATAATGTGAGAATCACAGAACACATTATTTAATGGGAATGAAACATCGGCAAACGTTACACAAAAAATAAATATGATTACTACATCCAGGTATTTGTCGCGCATATTTTAAAAGATTGACAGTAATAGAAATTCGGGTTAGGGAAATGCGGATGTTATGAGAAATTGACGATTTTTTTAAATATATTTTAAAATATTCGTGCGGATGATATGAGATATTGGCGTAGACATCAAGTTTTTTTTTTTAAATATATTTTAAAACAACAAATTGCTACTTATCATTTCATCACCCTGTACATAACAAATCGAATTCATTGCTCAGTTTATCACTCTTATCAGGTATACAGTTTATCGTATTTTACATAAAATTACTCGTTGGCAGCACTGATTCTCTCAAAGTTCGATTACTTGAGAACTTTGCGGTTCTGTGGAGCTTTAATCATCCACCTCACCATTAAAGGGCGTTGTTAATTAATAGCGGCCTCTTCACGTCACCAGCACATCCTGTCTGTCCATGAACAACGCAAACAATAATCGATTGTGATATTAATAATACACCAAGCCCCCTCGAACACAAACTTTAATTAAGTTCGGTTAACTGGTATTTAGTATGTAACCGATATTAATATACATTTTTCAATCGTGATAAATACAGTTTCCTGACCATATTCAAGCCAGATCTGAAGTTGGATGGATCTTTCCACATATTGCGCCAAACAGGTAATCTCTCCGCGGATAATCGAGAATAAGAAATTCCTACTTTTTGTACAAAAAAATTGGATTTTTTGGGCGGTAACCTTTTCACAACTAAATAGTGTTTTTCTGGGATGGTAACTGAGCACTGCTAAACTTATTACTATCAATCACGAATCAGTAGAGCCAATAGAACATTTTGACTAGAAAATTAATGAGAAAATATATACCTAAAAAAATTAATCGTGGTCGTAACGTATTTTTTCAAATTTTGAAAGTTTATCATGTGAAATTTTACATTTCCAAATTGAAAATGTCATAAGTCGTTATAAAATTAAGTTAGAGTAAAATTTATTGAATGATATTGAATTCTATACATTTGTGGAGTATATTAATTTTATTTAATTTTTTACAGTGAAGTTTATATTTATTTTCAAATTTTGAAAGTTTATCATGTTAAATTTTACATTTCCAAATTGAAAACGTCACAAGTCGTTTCAAAATTAAGTTAGAGTAAAATTTATTGAATGATCTTGAATTCTAAACATTTGTGGAGTATATTGATTTTATTTAATTTTTTACAGTAAAATTTATAATTTTTTTCAAATTTTGAAAGTTTATCATGTTAAATTTTACATTTCTAAATTGAAAATGTCATAAGTCGTTTCAAAATTAAGTAAGAGTAAAATTTATTGAATGATCTTAAATTCTAAACATTTGTGGAGTATATTGATTTTATTTAATTTTTTACAGTGAAGTTTAATATTTTTTTTCAAATTTTGAAAGTTTATCATGTGAATTTTTACATTTCCAAATTGAAAATGTCATAAGTCGTTTCAAAATTAAGTTAGAGTAAAATTTATTGAATGATCTTCAATTCTAAACATTTGCGGAGTATATTGATTTTATTTAGTTTTTTACAGTGAGGTTTAATATTTTTTTTCAAATTTTGAAAGTTTATCATGTGAAATTTTACATTTCCAAGTTGAAAATGTCATAAGTCGTTATAAAATTAAGTTAGAGTAAAATTTATTAAAGAATCTTAAATTCTAAACCATTGTGGAGTATATTGATTTTATTTAATTTTTTATAGTGAGGTTTAATATTTTTTTTCAAATTTTGAAAGTTTATTATGTGAAATTTTACATTTCCAAATTGAAAACGTCATAAGTCGTTTCAAAATTAAGTTAGAGTAAAATTTATTCAATGATCTTCAATTCTGAACATTTGTGGCGTATATTGATTTTATTTAACTTTTTACAGTGTAATTTAATATTTTTTATTAATTTTGAAAGTTTATCATGTGAAATTTTACATTTCCAAATTGAAAATGTCATAAGTCGTTTTAAAATTAAGTTAGAGTAAAATTTTTTGAATGATCTTGAATTCTAAACATTTGTGGAGCATATTGATTTTATTTATTTTTTTACAGTGAAATTTAATATTTTTTTTAAATTTTGAAAGTTTATCATGTGAAATTCTACATTATCAAATTGAAAACGTCACAAGTCGTTATAAAATTAAGTTATAGTAAAATTTATTGAATGATCTTCAATTCTAAACATTTGTGGAGTATATTAATTTTATTTAATTTTTTACAGCGAAATTTAATATTTTTTTTAAATTTTGAAAGTTTATCATATGAAATTTTACATTTCCAAACTGAAAACATAAGTGGTTTCAAAATTAAGTTAGAGTTAAATTTATTAAAGAATCTTAATTTCTAAACATTAATGGAGTATATTAATTTTATTTAATTTTTTACAGTGAAATTTAATTTTTTTTTTCAAATTTTGAAAGTTTATCATGTGAAATTTTACTTTTCCAAATTGAAAACGTCACAACTCGTTATAAAATTAAGTTATAGTGAAATTTACTGAATGATCTTAAATTGTAAACATTTGTGGAGTATATTGATTTTATTTAATTTTTTACAGTAAAATTTAATATTTTTTTTCAAATTTTGAAAGTTTATCATGTGAAATTTTACATTTCCAAATTGAAAACGTCACAAGTCGTTTCAAAATTAAGTTAGAGTAAAATTTATCAAAGGATCTTAAATTATAAACATTTGTGGAGTATATTGATTTTATTTTATTTTTTACAGTGAGGTTTAATTTTTTTTTTCAAATTTTGAAAGTTTATCATGTGAAATTTTACATTTCCAAATTGAAAATGTCATAAGTCGTTATAAAATTAAGTTAGAGTAAAATTTATGAAAGAATATTAAATTATAAACATTTGTGGAGTATATTGATTTTATTTTATTTTTTACAGTGAGGTTTAATATTTTTTTTCAAATTTTGAAAGTTTATCATGTGAAATTTTACATTTCCAAATTGAAAATGTCACAAGTCGTTATAAAATTAAGTTAGAGTAAAATTTATTGGATGATATTGAATTCTAAACATTTGTGGAGTATATTAATTTTATTTAATTTTTTACAGTGAAGTTTATATTTATTTTCAAATTTTGAAAGTTTATCATGTTAAATTTTACATTTCCAAATTGAAAATGTCATAAGTCGTTTCAAAATTAAGTTAGAGTAAAATTTATTAAAGGATCTTAAATTCTAAACATTTGTGGAGTATATTGATTATATTTAATTTTTTACAGTGAAATTTAATTATTTTTTTCCCATCAGTGTACTACCGATTTCAAATATGTGCTATTGCTGTATTTGCGGGTATAACAATCCTTGTTATTCAAGAGGGGGTTTTACACAGTAATTTCATAAATTGAAATTTACATATTTCCGCAACGTTACACCCTCTCACCGCGGAAACAAATTACATAATGAGAATAAATGTAATGCGAACTGGTCATAAAATTGGAGTGTGGCGCCGGATTTGCATACGCACAACTGTATTAATTACTGGAAGCACCACCGCCCGTAAATATTTATGTATTAAACCCCCGCAACGCAACACCAGTTTCGTGCAATTACGAAATGCGCGAGAACCGCCCCTCGATTAAACTGCAAATAGATTTTACCGTGATACACATCGTTTTGATAAACAACTGTTAACCGTTAAAAACGGTTTTATTTTGTAATAATGTACATATTTAAAATCTGTGTTATGTTACAAAGCAAATAGTAGTTCATGTATTACGGGCATAATCAATAGATTTTGGCCCGAGGGAATGTTTATAATTCTACTACCTAAAATTATGCCCGTAGTACATATTGTGTGAGCCACAAAATTTTGTTATCATCTCATAGTTTTTTTTTTGGGTCATTTGAGCCACAAAATTTTGTTATCATCTGATGGTTTTTTTTGGGTCATTTGAGCCTGGCATAAGAAGCTTGTGTACAGCCAATCAGGTATTTAGTCGTATGGTACATCACATATCTAAAAAATTAAAATTATAACACTTGAAATCTCCCAAAGTAATCAAGTTAGCCATGATCTGTTAATGCTATTGTTATTATTAAATTAAAAAAGAGGTCATAACGTGTATATCAGATTTTTTCTAACTATCAAGGTTACCTACAAAAACATCAAATTTGGGACTAAATATTATTGCATTACAAATCCTCTTATAAAGTTCCGTTTTATTACATTAATTTCCACCCTGACTGCAGATAAATTACATCCATTTAATCTGACACTTTTCACTAGATTTATTAAAACTAATCTTAAGGAGGAGAATAACGTGTTGCATAGTTATTTCGCGCGTGCATTTTTAGCCGAGGATCAGTTTTGCATACAGTTATAAGATTAAACCGAGTGGACGTAATACCTTTAAGAGGGTGGATCTTGTCGGAACTTAACTAAGCGTATCGTTACGATAATACTGGATGTTAAGGGATGTAACTCACGCGAGATTCGTGTAGAATTTAGCCTTGCGTGTATAATAACGTTACTTCCTCGCGTTCAACACGAAGACATTCGTTTTCTTCGCGTTTTATTTGCGGTGTGGGAATACTTTTAAGTGAGTTTGACAAGGCACGAATGGGCAATTTGAAAAATTCAAAATGAAACATTTGTCGTAATGGTTTCGTTCAAATAATAACTAATGAACGATTTATCAAGAATAAGTTTTTTTTTTAATCTAACTAGTTGGGAAAAATCAATAATTAAATGTCCCAAAATCGAGATACGACCCTTAAGTTCAAATTTTCAAACGTGAACACCCATTTTTTGTTGCATTTATGGATTCTACGTAAAATTCTGAGTATTTTTCATGTAGCATACCCCATGTCGATATTCAGCTGTTTTCGAAGAAATGGCGTTTAAAAAAGTACTACTACTATTTTATTTCTGGTAAAAGATAACATGGTCTCATCGAAACATTTGAATTGATAAGGAAAAATTATTTTATTAAGTAAATAATGATTTTTGCTTATTAATTCCAATGTTTCGATCAACCATGTTATCTTTTCCCAGAAATAAAATAGTAGTAGTACTTTTTTAAAAGCCATTTCTTCGAAAACAGCTGAATATCGACATGGGGTACGCTACATGAAAAATACTCAGAATTTTACGTAGAATCCATAAATGCAACAAAAAATGGGTATTCACATTTGAAAATTATTACTTAGGGATCCTATCTCGATTTTGGGACACCCTGTACATTCGAATTTTATCTCAAAAATGCGCGTTAAAAAATTATAATACACGTGTCCGAGCATTTTTCTGAAAGAAAATGCCCTGAATTTTAATCGAATATATTCCTCACTTTATGTACACCGTGTATGTACATTATTTTTTAATAAAACTGTGTTTATTATTATTGTTATTATTGTTATTATTATAAAAAAACGTATGTAATTACTCACGAGCTTATTTATTTTCCTACTTACAATAAAACGCATGTAATTTCTCACGAGCTAATTTGTTTCCTTGTGGAATGTTTGATTTTTTATTTTAATAACTCGATCGACAATATTCCATTCGCTGAAAGTTGATTAAACGGGCTTTCGGGGAACAGGGGGGGTGGTTCTTGTAGCTTAATAATACAGCCGGGGTTGAGCTTTCTAGGGGAAGTCGAGAGTAATTAGCTCGTCGATGCGCGCCCCTGGGGGGCAAAATATCAATTAGCGTTTTCAAATTGAGTTTTATTGAGAAAGTTTACGGCGCGCGCGATTTTCTCGATTAATTGCAAGAACGAAAATTCCCCTCGCAAACCTCAAACAAAGCGCGCGATTCAATAGTTATTTGCCTATTACACGATGTACAGATTGAATCACCCAAGTGCGGCGAACGATGATCGAGAAAATCGATATTTAAGATTTTTGGTCGATAACATTCAACTCGTGTATAAAAATAGCGGTTTTACAATCGGAAAAAAGGTAGAAAAAATTGCAAGTGGATAAAAATATAGGTACAAATTTGCAAGTGGATAAAAAGTTTGCAAGTGGATGCATTTTCTTTACCTTCACCATGACAACGATCTGAACGACTTAAAATTATTATATAGTTTTGCTTTATTCGATAAATTACTGTACAACCATTTGTTAGGTTCTTAATTTTATTAACTGTACACTTATTCACGTAATGTTTAAACTATTTAATGTATTTGACTTGAGTAAAATGTTCTATAATGTTAACGCACCAATAAATTTGAATTGAATTATCTAAACAAATACCACTCGCGATGGCTGAAAGACCACTGGTCGATAACCAATTTAGCTTATATTGTTTAGTTTATCATTTCTGTTTATATGTTGTCTATAAATGTAAAAAGAAAATAGTTAAATAAAGATGTTACTACTACTACCACTCGCGATTATAATTTCTGCAGAATAAATTTTATTTTAAGTACTCATTTCATTGCAAATATCTCGAATGAATTGCGATTAGGTAAAATTCACTCGGGCAAAAGCCCTCGTGGATTTTTCCATCTCAATTCATTCTCGAAATTTGTATCGATTCAATTACTCGTTAAAAATCAAATTTATCCGGATAAATTATAACCTTTTGTGGTACTACCCCCGAATAATTTCATTCTTATACAGGGTGAGTTTTTTTCGACATCTAAAATTCACTCAGGCAAAAGCCCTCGTGGATTTTTCCATCTCAATTCATTCTCGAAATTTGTATCGATTCAATTACTCGTTCAAAATAAAATTTGTCCGGATAAATTATAACCTGTGGTACTACCCCCGAATAATTTCATTCTTATACAGGGTGAGTTTTTTTCGACATCTAAAATTCACTCAGGCAAAAGCCCTCGTGGATTTTTCCATCTCAATTCATTCTCGAAATTTGTTTCGATTCAATTACTCGTTCAAAATAAAATTTGTCCGGATAAATTATAACCTGTGGTACTACTCCCGAATAATTTCATTCTTATACAGGGTGAGTTTTTTTCGACATCTAAAATTCACTCAGGCAAAAGCCCTCGTGGATTTTTCCATCTCAATTCATTCTCGAAATTTGTTTCGATTCAATTACTTGTTCAAAATAAAATTTATCCGGATAAATTATAACCTCTTGTGGTACTACCCCAGAATAATTTCATATACAGGGTGAGTTTTTTTCGATGTTCTCTATGGGGATCTCGGAAACTATAAGAGACAGAGAAACCGTTAAATGGGCAAAGAAGTGCAGTTACTTTAAACTTTTCCATGGCCGACCATTTTTTGATTTATAATAAAACTTAAAAATGACTGTAACTCACTTATTTTTAGAAATAACTATGTCATGTCCAATATCGGTTTAAAGAGCAATAAACATGGCCAACTATGGTTTCCATTAAAAAAAAAATGTAAGTTGCATCATATCTCGGAAAATAATGGCGTTAAAAATTTTATGAATTTATTTTATTAATCAGCGTAAAATTATCACAACTTTATTCTATCTATCATAATAATCGAGATATATTTATTGGAAAAAATTGACACTTTTTTACATTTTTCAAAATATCTTTTTTTTTAAATCTTTGAAAGTGTTATTATATTAGGCTCGTAAAACTCCACTTCTTTGTCCATTCAACCGTTTCTCTATCTCTTATAGTTTCCGAGATCCCCATAGAGAACATCGAAAAAAATTCACCCTGTATAAGAATGAAATTATTCGGGAGTTATAATTTATCCGGATAAATTCTATTTTGAACGAGTAATTGAATCGACACAAATTTCGAGAATGAATTGAGATGGAAAAATCCACGAGGGCTTTCGTCCGAGTGAATTTTAGATGTCGAAAAAAACTCACCCTGTATATATAAGCATCTTTATTTGAAAACATATTTACAATTTTGATTTTTCTTCGCATTATTTATTTATTTAATGTCAATTATACAGGGTGTTTCAGAGCTCTGGGAACGGTCAATCACGTGCTTATTTGTCAAAATTTTGAAAACCGTTTAATACAAAAGTTGTGCAGAATAGTGCGAATAGTTTAAATTTATACAGGGTATCTCATAACAAAGTTACAGACCAAACTTATGTTTTTTTTAAACGGAACACCCTGTATATTTTAGCATTTTTGGATTCCTTCTTACTTGGAGATACCCCGGTCAGGGGTAAAAACAAGTTAAAATTTGACAAGAAGAGGAGAAACGTAAACTTTTTATAATATAACAATACTTCAATAGGCTATCGACCAGGAGGTCTTTCCGCCTTCTTATTCTTGTATCTTCGGATATGTTTTTTTATTGCGGTTTCATTCTTATTTTCCCGTCATCGACAACACTGGACCGATTCCGACGCACCGTTCTCTTCGGGACACTAGAATCGTTGACATAGAGTCACCGTGAAGATAGAAATCCTATCAAAGCGACATCTATTGTCGAAAATGTCGGCAAACTATACTCATTGACAGGGAAACGGATTTTCAGTATAGAGTTATAAAATAATCAAGTAACCGTAAAGATAGGAGAATTATCAAAGCGACATCTACCGTCGAAAATGTCGGCACACTAAATTCGTTGACAGGGAAACGTAATTTCACTATAGAGTTATAAAAAATCAAGTAATCGTGAAGATAGAAATCCTATCAAAGCGACATCTATTGTCTAAAACATCGACACACTGCGGTTGTTGACAGTGAAACGTAATTTCACTATAGAGTTATAAAAAATCAAGTAACCGTGAAGATAGAAATCTTATCAAAGTGACATCTATTGTCGAAAATATCGGCACACTACGGTCGTTGACAGAAAAACGTAATTTCACTATAGAGTTATAAAAAAATAGTAACCGTGAAGATAGAAATCCTCTCAAAGCGACATCTATTGTCGAAAATATCGGCACACTGCCGTCGTTAACAGGGAAACGTAATTTCACTATAGAGTTATAAAAAATCAAGTAACCGTGAAAATAGAAATCCTATCAAAGCGACATCTATTGTCGAAAATATCGGCACACTACGGTCATTGACAGCGAAACGTAATTTCACCATAGAGTTATAAAAAATCAAGTAATCGTGGAGATAGAAATCCTACCAAAGCGACATCTATTGTCGAAAATGTCGGCACACTACGGTCATTGACAGGGAAACGTAATTTCACTATAGAGTTATAAAAAATCAAGTAACCGTGAAGATAGAAATCCTATCAATGCGACATCTATTGTCAAAAATATCGGCACACTACCATCGTTGACAGGGAAACGTAATTTCACTATAGAGTTATAAAAAATCAAAGAACCATGTGTAGATGGAAGTTCTATCAAAGCGACATCTATTGTCGAAAATATCGGCACACCACAATCGTTGACAAGGAAACGTAATTTCACTATAGAGTTATAAAAAATCAAAGAACCATGTGTAGATGGAAGTCCTATCAAAGCGACATCTATTGTCGAAAATGTTGGAACACTGCAGTCATTGACAGGGAAACGTTATTTCACTATAGAGTTATAAAAAAATAAGTAATCGTGAAAATTGAAATCCTATTAAAGCGACATCTATTGTCGAAAATATCGGCACACTTTGGTCGTTGACAGGGAAACGTATTTTTACTACAGAGTTATAAAAAATCAAGTTATCGTGAAAATAGAAATCCTATCAAAGCGACATCTATTGTCGAAAATTTCGGCACACTACGGTCGTTGACAGGGAAAAGTAATTTCACTATAGATTTATAAAAATCAAGTAACTGTGAAGATATAAATCTTTTGTCGATAATTCAATTCATGTATAAAAATGTGTATTTACAACGGCGGAAAAAGTGGATAAAAATGTATTTACCTTCACCATGACAACGATCTTTATATTAACAATTTTAGTAAATAGCTTACTACAGCCGAGTTGTGGCAGTTCGTGTCAGTTCTGAATTTAATTTTTCACGCGTGAAAATTTTTTCACGTCATCCCGATCTACGTACCGGTTAAGTAAATATTGTCCTTTCACCAATTATACATTTAATTACGTACATTTGAAATTAAAGCCGGCGACAGTACCGCATTTCGTACTTCGGCCAAGTGACGTGAGATGTCGCAAGCGTGCGGTTAGCGCTGCTACGAGTGAAACGCCCGATGCGTGAATTGTAGAATTGGATTGCATTTAAAATCCATCTTGTTCGAATAGTATGAAATAAATAAAAATTCAAATTTTTTTTTTCATGAAAATATCCGTTTTGGGGTCCCTAGATGCCATTTCAGCAATTTTAAGAATTTTTTTTTTACTTTCTCCGTTACGAAGTACGAGAAAGTATTGTGATCGTGATAATTAAAAAAAAAATTTTTTCACGGAAATATCCATTTTGGGGTCCCTAGATGCCATTTCAAAAATTTCAAGAATTTTTACTTTCTCCGTTACGAAGTACAAGAAAGTATTGTGATCGTGATTTTTTTTCATTTTTTTTTACGGAAGTATCCGTTTTGGGGTCCCTAGATACCATTTCAACAATTTCTGGATTTTGTTTTTGTGTCTCTGTGTGCGCTGTATCTCAAAAACTAATAAAGCAATTGGTATGAAACTGTGAACATACGTCTTATTTGATAATCTGAAGAACTGAAAAGCTTCTGGTAAAATTTCGTACACCGGAAGTGGGCGTTTACGTTAACTGTTTTTTGTTTTTTGCCAATATTTTCTTAAATATTAAAAATATCACAAAAACATTTAAACAAACTTTGAAGACAACAAAGAAATAAACATCTTTTGCTTGAAAACATTTTCCATAAAATCATTTTTATTTGAGAAAAAAATGTATTATTATTTTTTTAATTTTTGGTTTATAATTATAAAACGATAACAGTTACAGCAAATTTATGTTAATAATAATTGTAGAGAATGCTAAAATGAACAACTTATAAGCAATACGATTTTTCGAAATCCCTCTAGTTTCTAGTAAACTAAGTTTTTGAATTTGAAGTAAACATTTTCCGTCTTTCATAATTTTGACGTTTTAAACGTCAGTTTAATCCGAGTCTACAAAACGCTCGACATACTTTTAAAATACGATTTTAATTGAAAATAAACCATGAAAGCATAAATGTAAATGATCACATCACCATTTTTTCAACAACCATTCATTACAGTAATGGTTGCAGAATTAATGGCCTTAATAATCGTGTGCATCCGCTCGCCATTCTCTTGAATTTATAATCATTTTAATACACCCTAAAAGGCTAGAGAATTGTTTACTTTTTTTTATGCAGAAGCTCCATGCGGCGTTATTGCAGCCCTCTAGATATTTTATTCGTTTTCTCTTTGCTGTATATAATAAAATTTCTTTTACGTCTGTATGTAATAAAAAAAATATTATCTGCAATTTAGATATGGAGAGGGTTATACTGAGTGACTTAAATATTAGATAACAAAAATGTAATTTAATTCATGTTGTTTTGCCAAGAAAGTAAAACAAGACTATACTCGGCGCACCGACCAGGTGGTATGATCACGTTGCGTTCACCCCGCGTCCTCGTGGTAGTTCGTCGAGACGTTATGAAAAGTCTGATTCACACAGCCTTGGCACATTTTAGTTATGTGCCGGAAAAATAAATCTTTCTACTTTAACCCACAAATACTAACTATTTACCACTTCCTAATTAATTGTAATTGAAAAAGGTTAATTTAAGGATAGAACGTAATCACTACATTTAAATAAGACAGAAAAACGAGAACACATGGCATACAACGGGCGTGATTAAAAGCGTTTGGGTTGACCAATCAGCAAACATCACGCGAAAATCACGCAAACCCATTATACCACCGATTCGGTGCGCCGAGTATAGTTACGTTAAACAAAGTTAATGTAGTAATGATAGGGGTTCAATGTTGAGTGTATTGGTAGGTTGCTTGTCGCGCAAATTAATTGAAACGTTACTATAATAATTAGTTGCGCAATTGGGATCCCGACTTGCAGTTAATTAATTTACATAAACGTTTACATTTATAAATCCTGATGTTTAATTAACAGCACAAACAAAATAATTGTTTTATTTAATTATGAAAATGTAATCTATTACATAAGTCAATATTTGAATAATTACAAAATTATGGCAGAAATCAACTGTCTAAAAAACAGCTCTTTTATTTTGTTACATTTACAATGATTAAAAATCCATATTTAATGCCCAAATTCATTTATTTTTTAGATTATTGCTATTCTGTTTCTAGTTAGAATAAAGCTATTATTTTTACAGGAAATGATAAATACAATGTTTCTTCACAGATCTCGAGCTTTTCAAGTAAATTCCTTGATTAATGAATTTTTTACAATTTTTAAAATCGTTGAGCGCATTTTTTCTTTTTTGCAGTTCAAGTTTAGCTTGTTGCTATTCTGTTTCTACTTAAGATATAGCAATTGTTTTCACAAGAAATGATAAATACAATGTTTCTTCATAAAAAACCAACCTATCATTACTGTATAACTAATCAAAGCTAATGGGGTTCTACGAGCTAGTACAATAAAACATCATCATTGTAATTATTATCATGGGAATGTGGAGCACAAAAGCGCCCCATATTACAGGGGGTGCGATTCCAATTAGTCGCGGCAATAATTATTGCGGAAGCCGAAATTTACGGTAACGTCGCGAAAAGGCTAATCGCCAATTAACTTTGATAAACAATGGCCAGAAACCCGGCAGTTGTGTTAATAAATAAATTCGGGGATTTTACGCATCACAGACATCCCGGCATGAACACGAATTCGCATCGAAATATGTGACGTGAGTGATTCGATAATAAATAATCAAACGAAATAAATCGGTGGATTAGTAATAAATTTCCGCATATTCTAAATTTATGTGTTAACAATCAGCAATATACAGATGTGGCAATAAAAAAACAGGACACTTTTTTTCCGCATATTCTGAATTTATGTGTTAACAATAAGCAATGTACAGATGGGGCAATAAAAAACAGGTCACTTTTTTCCCCGCATATTCTGAATTTATGTGTTAACAATAAACAATGTACAGATGCGGCAATACAAAACAGGACACTTTTTTTTGTCCTGTGTGAATCAAATTTGTATTTTAATAGTAAGCAGTGCATATCAATTTTATTTATAATATGAAAGCATGCAAGCTATTGTGAATGGCAAACTAAATAAATTAAAGACAACGTCGCTGTTGCAGAAGCATTAAATAAATTTAATGAAAACGAATATGTGAATGGCATACTTTTTTTTTACAGATATATTGACATTTAACAATAACTCAATAACGAACAAGACAATACACTGACAGGGACGGAAAGAAAGACTTATGGTCCGAAAAATTATGTATGCAAGATGTTTAATACAATGTAATAACTCAATTTACATGAATAAATTTTAAAAGTAAGACACGAACTAGATTACAAAGGTGTCCTGTTTTTTTATTAATATTTATGAATATTAAAAAGTGCTTACGGTTGGATTCGCGCAATTTTCTATGCAAAAAAAAACGAATGCTTCGAATACATTTTTTTTCTTAAAACTTATCTCGGGATAAATTGAAGGGCTCCTGAAAATCCTTTGAAGTGGTAAAGTTTCGCAACGCGAAAGCCTAATGATCCGTGCCCTCTCCAAGCAGGTGAATTCAGTTTCTTAAAGTTCCACCCCCGCACATCTCTCACCGCAGACATATATCCATCCGCAATTGTTGAAAAAATCCGGCCCACATATATTCATTCGTAATTGCTCAAAGCTCGAAGGGGGAAGAAAACGAAAAAAAGGGGATAACATAAATCGCTGGATTTCCCCCCCTAGCGAGAAGAAATGTGCACAAGCGGTACTAATGATCGGGAATCAGCAGATTTTTATACTCGAGGGAGGCGTTATGATAAGGGAGGATTAACTTAGAAAAAAAAACGATGATGATGTAGTCGTAAGGCGTTATGATAAGGGAGGATTAGATTAAAAAAAGAAAAAGAAAACGATGACGCTGGAGTCGTAAATTGTGTTATTCGAATGGAAAAACTGGGTAAATTTGTTAGTGAGTTCGAAAACTTTTGTGCGTTTTATTCAAATGTAAAATATGCTAAAGCATATCACAAAGGGCTCGCTGGAAAAGTTAGGGAATTGAAAGGTGTAGTTAGGTTTTCGACTCTCGAGTAGATTTTGTGCGTTTCTTTGTTGAAAATCAAGTTCTCTTCCATCACATAAAAAAATTTGCATCCAGAAAACACGAAAGTTTGAAAGTTTTATGTCTCCTGTGTTAATTCGGTTCCAAATACTAAAAAGAGCCCTGTGATTGTTTTTAGATATTTAAAATAAAATTTAGAGGTTGCGGATTGACCTCAATTAAAAAAAGGATAAGCCATCAATTTATTTTTTCGTATGTTATAAAAATAGTTTTCCGAGGTTCAGATAAATAAAAAAATTAATTGAATATTTTTTTTTATATTTCAATCCCAGTATCTTTAGAAATACCATAGCCAACAGACAAATCCGCAGTTTCAATAAATTTGCGAGCCTTGCGGACTTTTTAATAATAAATCTTACAAAGGGTCTCCGCATTGCGTTCAGAAAAAAAAAATACAATAACACCACCCCACAAAAAACTATCGGCATCCATGGCAAGCAATAAACTTAAAGAAATATACCCCTCGTAATTCTTTGTGTGTAAGAAAAAGGAAATTGGAAAACGCTTTACCGGGTCTGCTAATTAGCGAACAAAGGGATCGTAGACCGTGCGATGTCGTCACAAACAGGTGCCTCGCTCGCCGGCAAAGGGAGAGCCCTCATCCCTACGGCCATTTCTTTTCCTGCACTTAAAAGTCATCTCGCACTGCGAGCTTCCGAAACGCGGGGGGAGCTTAAAAGCTCACGCCCAAAAAACTTTAAGGGCGTCAAAAATATTAATCGCGAAAAAGTCGCTTTTAATAAGTACAAACGCGAGGGGCACTTGAAATATTTACAGTGTGATGAATATATGAACCAACATTGGAATATTTTTATGTTGGGTATTTTCATGAGCGATTAAAAAAAAAAAACAATTGCAATCAACGTAAATCTTTCCAAATTTCCTTAAAATGGTTTCTTCTTTATTGTTAATTCAAAATCTAGAAATGTCACTTATCTAGATTTTGTTAGAATCGCACGAGAATCGAGTTTATTGTAATTTTGAAGTTGGGTATTTTCATGAGCGATTAAAAAAAATATAAAAACAATTGCAATCAGCGTAAATCTTTCCAAATTTCCTCAAAATGGTGTCTTCTTTATTATTTATTCAAAATCTAGAAATGTCACTTATTTAGATTTTGTTAGAATCGCACGAGAATCGAGTTTATTGTAATTTTAAAGTTGGGCATTTTCATGAGCGATTAAAAAAAATATAAAAACCATTGCAATCAACGTAAATCTTTCCAAATTTCCTCAAAATGGTTTCTTCTTTATTATTAATTCAAAATCTAGAAATGTCACTTATCTAGATTTTGTTAGAATCGCACGAGAATCGAGTTTATTGTAATTTTAAAGTTGGGCATTTTCATGAGCGATTAAAAAAAATATAAAAACCATTGCAATCAACGTAAATCTTTCCAAATTTCCTCAAAATGGTTTCTTCTTTATTATTAATTCAAAATCTAGAAATGTCACTTATCTAGATTTTGTTAGAATCGCACGAGAATCGAGTTTATTGTAATTTTGAAATTGGGCATTTTCATGAGCGATTAAAAAAAATATAAAAACAATTGCAATCAGCGTAAATCTTTCCAAATTTCCTCAAAATGGTTTCTTCTTTATTGTTAATTCAAAATCTAGAAATGTCACTTATCTAGATTTTGTGAGAATCGCACGAGAATCGAGTTTGTTGTAATTTTGATTCCCGAGAATTCCCGGGAATGTGTTAAACAGTTGTCTCGTGTTTTCACATCTTTTTTTAATTAGTTTATGATTTGTTTTTTTTTAAATTTTTGTTGGAGCAGTTCGTAGCATTCCTGCTTACAGATATCGGGGTCGTGGGTTCGAATCCCATCCGGACAGTCACTTTTTTTAAATGAAAAATAACCTTGCGAGTCTAGTTGTCTAGTTTTCATTACAGAAGTATTTTTACTGAGCAAAGGCATTTATTTCTTGATCTATTTATTCACCTTACATTTTTACATTTTAAAAAGAAAACGATTTTACAACTTCAAGGGCAACACGATTTATTATAAAAGAAAGAACGTTCAGATAATTGAAGCACGATTTCACTTACATTTTTCGGAGTTATTACTCTCCGAAAATAAATGAAGTCGTGGAGACGTAATTTCCTAATTTGTTTCCATTTATTATTCGGAGGTTGCTTCTGTCCGAGACGTTCGCGTTTCCCTTTTCTAAGGGTATTTAGTCGCGCTTGATTTATTCGCAACATTCATAACGTTTAATTATATTAATAAATTTTCTTAAGTTCGCTAAGCCTGTATCTTTATAAAATATAATTACTTATGAGTAATTATAATTGTTTTAAAAGGAACATTGAATTTTAAAGGGTTTGTTATGAATATTTAGAAAAATTTAGTTCAAATTAAAATACTGGAAATCGTATAGAAAAAAATGTAAGTAAGTTTTATTTATACCAAAATTTATAATATTGACACTGCCATGAATATAATAGATTTTCTCAAGAAATAAAAATTACATTTACATTTAAACCAGTTATGGATATAAAATTAATTTGTACTTTCCATGAAATCTGCAGAAATTATTTTTAATGAAAAACACACATTATGTGTGTAAGTATTCAAAATTGTAAATTTTATAACGTCTCTGATTTCATTGAGTATGTCAGTGATTTAAAAACATCGAGCTGAAATGAAATTTTTATGTTATTTTGTATTTTATAGGAACATTAGTTGTAAAGCTGCATCATTGTTTATTTTATTTTATTTTATTTTAAGTATCGCTTTTAAATACTAAAATCATGACGTCTCTAATATTGTTTTATAAGCAATGAACATACTAATAAATTCTTATCTTATAATAAATATAAAAACATTTAGCCCCTAACAATGTATTAATAATTCCACGACTTATCTGTTACAACAAGCAATTTTTATTTTTTCCGTTACGAAAAACGGGAAGTATTGTGATGGTGAAAAAAAAATTTCAAATTTTTTTTAAGGCAATTTTAACGATTTTTCTTGAATCTTAGAGGCGTTTATTTTGTGGTACATTTTCAATTTCGGGGTAAAGAAAACACAACTTTTTTATACCACTTGTGAAACTAGTCACGCAAGTTAAATGAAAGTGGTATGTTTTATATCAACGATTTTTGAAAAAAAAAATTGTCATCAAATTTCACCACAAATATTTTTATCTATACTATTCATTCCAAAGTAAATCACATCAAATATTTGTTTAAACAGGGTGTCTCGTTTCGAGTGTCCCAAATGAAGACAGGAGGTGGATACTGTTACTCTGAACAAAAAAGTTCAAATAAATATATGTCCGATTTCTTATTTTTTTCGAAATAAATAATGTTAAAGATTTTTCGATCAATGTAAAATTTTTAATTTTTTTTTAGATTTCCGTGAATTTGAAGCAATTTTAGATGATTTGTCACTTGCACAAAGGCTTATCCATCACGAAATTGAATGTTTACCCAATTTCTGATATTTATTGCATAATGGGGTGGTGCTCCATCGTGTTGGAACCACATCCTAATCAAATCATCTAAAACTGCTTGAAATTCATGGAAATCTAAAAAAAAATTAAAAATTTTATATCCTTATATAACTGTAAGAAATCGGACATATGTTTATTTAATTTTTTCTCTTTAGAATAACATTATCCACTTCCTGTTTACGTTTGGCACACTCGAAACGAGACACCCTGTATATCTGTACTATTCACGAAATTTAAATAAAAGTTGTACAAAAAGTCGTTTATTTTACATCAACGATTTTTGGAGAAAAAAAATTGTCATCAAATTTTCTAATGCAAATATCTACGTATACTATTCATTACAAAGTAAATATGCCTTCAGTATTTACCCAATATATTTATCCTGAATCAAATTTTCCACACTCAACTGCAAACTTGTTTGTTTAGCAAAATTTCCAATCGACTCGTTTGTTTTCGTTTGCAGCGTTTCAGCCCTGTTATTTTACAATTTCAAACTTACATTACTCTAGGCCCTATGCACTCGACGAGAATTAATAAACCGCTCGTGGAGTTCGGGTACATTAATTAATATCCTGTATACGAGCGAAAATTCTCCCCTTAGGGGATTTCTCGCGCAGATTTATGGCGATATTAAGGAGAATTGCACCCGGCGGGAAATTGCTTGTAAAATAAAGTAACTTTTATTTTTCGGTTCGGAAAGTGAAGACGTTTATTAAAAGCATATTTCAAGAAAGGCGTCATTTTGCGGTCTTATTAATTGAGAAATTTCGAGCCCGGCGCCTCCGCCGGAAACGCGAACTTTTGCTAGTTCGCGCGAATTAAATTAAAATTGCAATTTGTGAGGTGTAAAATTTATTTGACACGTTTTATAAAATATTGGGAAAGTTGAATAAAACTGTTGACAATGATATTTTTAATTACAATGAAAAAAGGATCAATTTATTTTCGATGATTTCCCGAATTACGGAGTATTAATATAATTAAATAAATAATGGACGAAGATTGTTCGTATATAGCTGAATGGTTATAACTGGAGGTTGCAGGTTCGATCCCTGTCGGAGACATATTCACACTTTTGATTCAGCTGTATACGGAGAATCTTCGTCCATTATTTATTTAATTGTAGAATTTATTTATATTCAAATATACCGGGTGGCCCAAATTCGATGTTTTTATAGGCCTCTTTTTCTGAAATAATAACAAATTGATTCATTTGGGATTATTCAGGCTTAATTTAAAATAAATTGCAACGGAGGGTTGATACAAATGAGAAATGAACATTAATGGTGACGTTGATTTTAATTTGTGGTTATTTATTTATTTATATATTCATTTTATTTATTTTCCCAACAGACATAAAAAATCTAATTACAGGGAAAGTTCAAACTTAATACATATTTTAAAGCAATATATGAAATTACACATATATAGCAAAATTTATTTTTGAGGCTTGCAGTGTTGCCATTAATTATTCTAGCCATCTTGTATATTGATATTAGTTATGTAAGATGCTCGTGGCGATTACTAAAATTATCGCTAGCCTGCGATCATTATGATTTACAGCAGTGAAACTCGGTGGAAATTTTAATGCTGCCAAATCACTTATTTCGCCGCGTTTCACCTTATTTTGAACGGATCAGACAGGAGACACCCGTCTGCTGTGAAAATTGTCATTGCGAACGTGACTTTAATAACTGCACGGATATTCCCCGCGCATTCACCTTTTATCGCGATCTCTATTGAAATAAAACGGTAAGAGTATTTGTACTGTAAAATTAATAATCTGAAATTCAACGTGTTGAGAAACGAAGAGATTCGTGACAATTGATGAAATTTATTATCGCGGATCCGCTCTCGTTATAACTCACGTTTCCATTGGGAGATGTTTGCTTCAGATCAAAGTCTGTGAAAGTTTCAATATTCAATAAACGAATCTCTTATGTATCTGCAGTGAAAATTCTCATCGCAACGTGAAATAATTGAAAATGGCAAGTTAAGAGCTTTTGTCATCGATAAAATGTTGTAAGAATGAAGTGCAGTGTCAAGAAACAATTATTAACAACCTTTACAATTTATGTTATCTAGTTACAGATATTTCTCTTATTCAGCTTATTTTGCACGGGTCGGGTAAAACATTTTCAAGTCTAATAACTTCGATGCCGTTCCCGGCGCACCCACCAGAAATAAATAAATATATTCAAATATAACAAGCTAAAAGTTTTTGCACTGAAATTAATGAAATACCCGCGATCGTTATGATTTAATCCAAGTCTATTTTATCCATCCCCAGAAGGTTTTTGTTTTGCATGGCTCACATGGATAATGCCTGAAAATGTAGAAAACTTTTTGCAAGCCCCGAGGGAAAAATAAATACGTTAATAAATTTTCTGCGTTATTTCATGGTAATAAATTTACTGTTTTCGAGATGAATAATAAAAATGTTTTCATTTTGAATAAGGTAAATTTCCCTTAAATAACGAAAATATTTTCATAAAAGATGAAAAGGGAAGCTTTCATGACCGCAGTGAAAATTAATATATTAATATTCATAATGCGATATTGTCGATTCTCCAAACAACGACGGTAATGAAAGAGGGAGGCCGGCAGCTGGATGTCGTTAACGAAAGGCGCAGAATTACCGGAAAAAGAGAACAGAGAGGACAGATAAGATCATTAAAATCTGCTTTCAAAAGCTTCTCCACAATGTGAAGAGAAATCTCACCCGGGAGGGCACGGTGGACTTGGTGTCTTATCTCGAGGAAAAAAAAAACGCTTGATTAAAATTTCTCCGAACAAAAGAGAGCAATTTGAATGCGGCACATTAAATTTTAATTATTGAGACCGAGGTGAAATTCCATTATCAAATCATTAATGTTACAGTCGTGAGTAATCGTGGGGTATACTCCATCTACTCATAGATCAGACATCTTGAGTGACAGAAATCCCTGTAGATTGTTACAAAAAGTATTACTTCTAAATCGCACTCAAGAATCTTACCGAGGTGTATAGTTAGTTCGCCACATCATAACAATAACAAACTGTCAATAATGTGTCTGAGGAGTAATTTTCGTTTTAGCGGCTGGCGGATTTTCTAACGTAATTGTGTTGTATAGTTGAGAAAACTAGCGTAATTCAATTTAAATTTAAAAAAATAACTCACGGAAAAATTAATACATTTTCGAAAAATAAAGGTAGATGTTCTGCTAATATTTTAAAATATTTGAGGAACTCTTATCATATCAGACCTTATTTTATTTTCGAATTTGGTTTTGTTTAAGTGCTCAACAACTTAAAACATTAATTTTCAAAAATTCATAACTCAAAAAATTGACTAAGTTTCAAAAATCAAGATTAATTTTAAAGGTAAATGTATTATGATTGCATCAGAGTTTTTTTTATTGAATTCAATCAAAGCGATATGATTTTTTTTCTAGTTTTTCTTTGTTGAAAAAAGTGACACATTTTCAAAAATTAAAGTTAGTTTTAAAGGAAGATACATTTGTTTTCTTTCTGAATGCATCTTTTGCATATTTCTACACCCTGTAAGTTTAAGTTTTTTTTTATATCTATTATGACTCATATTTTGTTTTATTTATTGAAACCACTTATTTATATTATGTATATTGACCTATATAAACGTATTATTATTGGCACATTAAATAAATTAAATTAAATAGATGTTTTGTGAATATACCGGGTGTCCCAAAAGTTCCGGAACGGTTGAATATTTCGAAAACTTAACGACGGATCGTAAAGTTACAAAGCACGTGTTTCTTTATTTATTGGGAGGTATTTAACCGTGGCACTTGAAAACCCCCACCACCCCCAGGGGCGAGGGGGGGGGGGGTAACTTCGTAAACTTAAATGGGACCCCTCATTTTTTTTTGCAGTTTTGGATTCTCGACCGAAAACTTTTTATAAAAAACTCAAAACCCCAACCCCGTCGTTTAGTTTTCGAGATATTCAACCGTTCCGGAACTTTTGGGACACCCGGTATGAAAAAAAAATCGATTTTTTGTCTTCAACAACTTTAAACAATAATTTTCAAAAATTAATCTCACGCAAAAATTGATACATTTTCAAAAGTCTAAGTTGATTCTAAAGGCAGATGTTTTGTGAATAAACGTACTAAAATTTTTAAGAAATTCTATATCAGTTTTCTTTTGTTCAACAACTTGAAACGTTAATTTTCAAAACTCATCACTTACGGAAAAAAGTGACGCATTTAAAAAAATTACAGTAAGTTTTAAATGAAGATGTTTTGTGAGTGTATTAGAAAATTATTATTATTATTCAAGTCTTCGACAACTTTAAATATTAATTTTCAAAAATTCATAACACGCATTTTCAAAACTCAAAGCTTTTTTCTTTTTTTATATATTATGATTGCATTAAACGTTTTAAGGAATTCAATCATATCAGTATTTTTTTTTCTATTTTTTCTTTGTTCAAATATTCGACAAATTAAAAAAAACATAATTTGTTAACATTTATAACTCACGCATTTTCAAAAATTGAAGATAATTCAGATGTTTTGTGAATAAACTATTTTTTTTAATTTTTGATAAATTCTTGCATATCATGTAATAAATCAAGTGTCGGAAATGACCATTTTTAACTGCCAAAAATGACAATTTTCAACTGCCAAAAATGATAATTTTCAACTGCCAAAAATGCCAATTTTCAGCTGCCTAAAATGCCAATTTTCAACTGCCAAAAAATGACAATTTTCAACTGTAAAAAAATGCCAATTTTCAACTGCCAAAAAGGCCAATTTTTAAGTGTCAGAAACGACCATTTTTAACTGCCAAAAATGACAATTTTTAACTGCCAAAAAAGACAATTTTTAACTGCTAAAAATGATCATTTTTAACTGCCAAAAAGGCCAATTTTTAAGTGTCGAAAACGACCATTTTTTAACTGCCAAAAACGACAATTTTCAACTGCCAAAAATGACAATTTCTAACTGCCAAAAATGACAATTTCAATTGCCAAAAAGGCCAATTTTCAACTGCCAAAAAGGCCAATTTTCAAGTGTCGGAATCGACCATTTTAAGCGGCCAAAAATGACAATTTTCAACTGCCAAAATGCGAATTTTCAAGTGTCGGCAACGATAATTTTTAACTGCCAAAAGTGACAATTTTTAAGTACCAAAGAATGACAATTTTTAAGTGCCAAAAATGACAATTTCTAACTGCCAAAAATGACAATTTCAATTGCCAAAAATGACAATTTTCAACTGCCAAAAGGCCAATTTTCAAATGTCGGAAACGACCATTTTAAGCTGCCAAAAATGACAATTTTCAACTGCCAAAATGCGACTTTTTAAGTGTCGGCATCGACCATTTTTAACTGCCAAAAGTGACAATTTTTAACTACCAAAGAATGACAATTTTCAACTGCCAAAAAGGCCAATTTTCAAGTGTCAGCAACGACCATTTTTAACTGGCAAAAATGACAATTTTCAACTGCCAAAAATGACAATTTCAACTGCCAAAAACGACAATTTAAACCCCAAAAATGAACAGATTTTTAATAATAAAAGTTTTTTTGAAGGTACATAAATGTGTTATGATAGCATCGGACTTTTTAAAGAATTCAATCAATATCGATATTATTTTATTTTTCTATTTTATTTTAGTTCAAATATTTCAAAAATTAATAACTCACGCAGAAATTGGCAGAGCTAGTTAGTTTTAAAAGTAAATCAAAATTTTTGAGGAATTAGTATTATATCAGTATTTATGTTTTAGCCAAAATATTAATTTTCAAAAATTCATAACTCGCGCAAAAATCGACTCAATTTCAAAAATCAAGGTTAATTTTAAAAGTAAATGTATTATGATTTCATCAGAGTTTTTAAGGAATTCAATCATATCGATATGATTTTTTTTTTCTAGTTTTTCCTTGTAAAAATATTTGACCACTTAAAAATTAATTTAAAAAAATTTATAACTCAAAAATCAAAATTTATGTTAAATCTTGTGGATATATTAAAAATTTCGAGCATTAGAGTATTTATTTTCTCTAAATTTGTTCAATTGTTCGACAACTTACAAAAAATAATTTTCAAAAAATCATAACTCGGAGAGAAATTGGCGAATTTGCAAAAAAAATAGTTAGTTGTAAAGTAAAACTATTTTTTATTTAAATTCTAGTTTTTCCTTGTTTAAATATTCGACCATTTCAAAATTACTTTTAAAAAATTTATGACTCGAGCAGAAATTGACACATTTTCAAAAATTCAAGTGTATATTGAGGTAATTCCATCATATAATAATTTATTTCTATTTGTTCAACTGTTCAACAACTTAAAATATTACTTTTCAAAAATTCATATGAAATTGGCAAATTAAAAAAAAAATGTACAAAAGCATCTTTGTGAATATTTATTAACTATGTTACATCCATCTAAAGCTGATTTAATGTGCCGTTCAACAGATTTCAGGTTAATTCCGGCGCGTCCACCATTTATTCATTTCTGAATCTAAATAATGTCAAGCTAAAAGATTTTGCTTATCTAGGCGTTTCCAGTCGATTTAAGCACAATTTACGACAAAAGTCATTTTGCGTATCTCCGTTCATGGATGTTAAAAAAAATAATGGGCAAATGGTGTTTAAAATGAGTTCTTGGGCTTAAAAAACAAGAACATTTTTTTGAAGAAAAAAAATTCTTTGTTATTTTTGTAAATTATACAGGGTGTATTTGAAATAACGAACAGGCATTTAAGGGCACATGCACAAAATATTTGTTTACCCATTTCCGTCTAAATTTATTAGAAAAAAAAAATTTTGAATTTTACTAATTTTTCGAGGTTTTTTAAACATTTTGAGAACCGATGCTTTTTTAATTCGGTCTGCATGGAATGTGTGTTTGTTTATTTAAAACGCGAGATACGATTTCTTGCTTTCAAAATTTGAAGTGTTATCGCAACGTTTTTTTTTTTTTGTAAAAGATAAACAGTCCTCAAGTTCATTGACGCTTAAAGAGCACTCAGATATTTCCTACGCGCTTGTTGTAATTCGATATCTAAAGTCGATGCCGTTTAAAAATTAGGTCACATTACTACTGCCCCCAAATATGTTGCGTATTTTCACTCATTAACTTTAATAAATGTGGCTGAATGGTCAAACCTATATCAAAAAAACAAAAAAAAAAAACTTTAATAATTAATTGCGGGCTTTCTGTTACAGTTATAAACAAAATAATTGCGAATATTGTTTAAAAATAATATAATCTCTTTGTGGTTACGAGCCTGTTCGTTATTTCAAATACACCCTGTATAAAATTTTTTGAATTAAATCATATTTAATTTTTTTTTAGAAAAATATCGGTTAAGGTGCGTGAAAATTACCCTGTCGTTAAATACCTCCTCAGAAATACTTAGTAATCCCCAGTTAAGAAAAAAAAAACATGAATAAAACATGTTTGCCCTCCGAGTACTCTCTCACGAAGGTTATCACGTTCGACACGACAGGTAAACAAGGAGAGAACAAACAAAACGAACCTGTCACTCACGCACGTGAGAAAACCGAGGCAAATATTTACCGAAAAATAAAGGTTAACGATAAATCATTGTTTTTTTTCTTGTTTGTTATCCACATTTGTTTATTCGCCCTTCGCAGTCTGACGGACTAAGCTTCGCCAGGGGTGACTCGATTAACCCACGAAAGGGACGAGGATCCGGACGACTATATTTATATCTCCGTGACAGTACGGAATACGATTCCGGAAGTGAATAAATTTGATCGAGAAATATTCGTGATCGAATTCTAGAGTGTGTTAAACCAAGCCAACAACGTACTATTCACTATTGGCTTAATGAATTTCCGTGCACAGAACACGTTAATACCATTAACGGGTATAATTGGGTGTGAGAGTCAGTGGCGTAACAACGTCATCGAAAGGTTTGCCGCGGGCCGTCCAGCTTTGCTTTGAGTATGACAGAATAGTTTTAAACTAATTTGCGCCATTGCAAACGCAAACTTGTTCACGATCAAAAGAAAATTTAATTGGCAGTAAAGTCCAATTTTCCAATGATGGACAGAATTTCAAGATTCGTAAGTGAGTTTGATCAACATTTAATGATATACACAGAAATGATACAAAAAAGTTTTCTTTAATCCTTTTAAGGGTTGCCCCGCGAACGTAAGCCCTTCATGCTGGTTCGATGGAGCAAAATCTGTACTCCTCGGAGGACATCAATAGCGCCGAACCGAGGAAGAGCGATTGAAAAGTGTAGAGGATACATCTGTAACATTCTCGGAGGACTTTATTAAATTTTCAAAGGCCCTTTGTGTGTGTGTGTGTGAGTGTGTGCGTTTAAAATTTCAGTAGCTGTCCACTGTTCAGATTTAATTAAATTCCCACTCGCATCAGTGGCGCATCGAAAGGGGTCTCGTGGGATCCGGGAAGATTTAAACGTTCGTGGTTGTCATTTAGACAGTTAACGTTAAAAGTTAAAAGCCCTATAGAACATTTGTGGCCGAAAATATCGAACCTAAACTACGCCTAACGATGACTTTTGATTTTTTGAAAATTGACGAAATTTCGTAAAAGTGTCTGGGTAAATAATTATTTAAACAAAAATGAAGAATATGTGTCATTTTTTTAAACTTAAATATTGTAAACAAAGCCCTATAGAACATTTGTGGCCTAAAATATCGAACCTAAACTACGCCTAACGATGACTTTTGATTTTTTGAAAATTGACGAAATTTCGTAAAAGTATCTGGGTAAATAATTATTTAAACAAAAATGAAGAATATGTGTCATTTTTTTAAACTTAAATATTGTAAACAAAGCCCTATAGACCATTTGTGGCTGAAAATATCGAACCTAAACTACGACTAACGATGACTTTTGATTTTTTGAAAATTGACGAAATTTCGTAAAAGTATCTGGGTAAATAATTATTTAAAGAAAAATGAAGAATATGTGTCATTTTTTTAAACTTAAATATTGTAAACAAAGCCCTATAGACCATTTGTGGCTGAAAATATCGAACCTAAACTACGACTAACGATGACTTTTGATTTTTTGAAAATTGACGAAATTTCGTAAAAGTCACTGGGTAAATAATTATTTAAACAAAAATGAAGAATATGTGTAATATTTTAGTTTAAATATTGTAAACAAATCCTTATGGAACATTTGTGTGGCCGAAAATATCGAACCTAAACTACGCCTAACGATGACTTTTGATTGTTTGAAAATTGGCCATGTTTCGATAGATGTCTTTTCGAAAAATCGGGGTAAATCCTAAGTTAAAAGTTTATTGTTATTACCATGGTACTACAGCAATTGGATTAAGTAAATTAGTAGAGAAAACTTGGAAATTTACTTGAAGCAAAAATGGCGGAGGCGCCGGATTCGTGGCTGAAACTTCCAGTCGGTAATATTTTTAAAGTGACGTGTTCGTCGGAGCAAATATTTGCGGTGGTTACTCTCCCTGTTTGTCCTTCACGGGAGATTTTCCATTCATTTGAAACCAAAATTCCAACCGTGCTGGGATTTTCCCTTTCAAAGTTTATACGTGTGCGCCGGTGGGAATGAGTTTTCCCGTCGTCGGGGAAACTTTAATAGGAAAATTCCCGCGCCTCTAGATTTACATTTCTCTCACAATAGCGTCGAAAACTTCATTAACTAAGAGAAAATTCTCTCGGATGGAGATAATTAGTGAAGGCGGCAAGTATCGTATTCCTACCTTAAAAAAAATTATTTGCAAAGAATGTGAAGGATGAAAGGAATCAGTTGATTTGTTTTATTAAGAGACGCTTTAATTGGCAATTATATTAATATCAATAAGTTGTTGTTGTAACTTTAACTTGAGTACTTTCTCAGCTTTAGTAATTGTGTAATATTTAATTGGATATTTTTTTCTCGTCGACATTAAGGTCCCTTCCCACCAGCATCTTACTAAACAGTGTTTCTTTAAACCATAGACTGTCCCGGGATAAGATAGATGACTTGTTCGTTAAATTGAAGGATGCGTTGAGATGGTGAATGCGCCGGGAAGAGAGTGTACATTAATGCAACAACGCGAAATAAAATTAATACCACTTTTTGCTGCACAAGATTTCACACGTTTTAAATGGCCTAAGTGCATTTCTCCCAGTTGACTCTAGAAGTGTAAAAAATGAGGTGGAGATAGGTGGTTCATAGTTCGCGTCGTTATTCAGCTTAGTACATACATTTTGCGAAACAATATGTCACAACTTGCTGGAATTTGGTGGTTCAAATTGTAATCCGATATGCAGCAAAAATAAGATATACATTGGAGTAACGTAACAATTAGAATCAATAAGTAGAGTTCCATTTAATAATAAACTAAAACAATGAAAATGTAACAATTACAATCAATACGTAAAATCCTATTTAACAATAAACTGAATATACAGAACCTGAGAGGCGAAGAGGCCCATAAAACAAAGGATCTCATCGCTAGCCAATTTAAGGAAGTGGTTCTCCACTACACCCACCCAACCCTTCAGGATTGATGCGGGTAAGTTCGAACGTAATACGAACAAACACGTTTCTGAAATCGGCACTCAAATCAGAGATATTATTATTAAACAGCGCCGAACTCGCATTTTAATGCAGAGTCAACAAAATTATTGCAAATTGGGTTGCCTACAAATATAATATTTAATGATTTAATTAATTAATTAATTGATTTTATTTTTAAAAAGTCATATATTCAATATTACTGAGACAGTGCACATATGGAAGAATATTTAACAAATAAAATCTCTCAAAAATGGGCGAAAATGTTTTATAAGCGTTCAGGAAATTTTTCAAAATTTATTGAATCGGGGCTGACATTAAAAAAATCATAACTCCAATTCGGCATTTTTTTAATGCTTTCACTTACGCAGTGTCTTTCTGCAAGTATATTCAACGAATGCAATTTCTCAAAAATGCCTGAAAATGTTTCATAAGCGTTCAGGACATTTTTCAAAATTTATTGACATTAAAAAAATCATATCTCCAATTCGGCAATTTTTTTTTAATGCTTTTACTTATGTCGTATCTTTCTGCAAGTATATTCAACGAATGCAATTTCTCAAAAATGCCTGAAAATGTTTCATAAGCGTTCAGGAAATTTTTCAAAATTTATTGACATTAAAAAAATCACAGCTCCAATTCGGCAATTTTTTAAAATTATTTTACTTATGCAGTGTCTTTCTGCAAGTATATTTAAGGAATGCAATTACTCAAAAATGCCTGAAAATGTTTCATAAGCGTTCAGGAATTTTTTCAAAATTTATTGACATTAAAAAAATCACAGCTCCAATTCGGCAATTTTTTTTTATGCTTCTACTTATGTGGTGTTTTTCTGCAAGTATATTCAACGAATGCAATTTCTCAAAAATGCCTGAAAATGTTTCATAAGCGTTCAGGAAAATTTTCAAAATTTATTGACATTAAAAAAATCACAGCTCCAATTCGGCAATTTTTTTTAATGCTTTTACTTATGTAGTGTCTTTCTGCAAGTATATTAAACGAATGCAATTTCTCAAAAATGCCTGAAAATGTTTCATAGGCGTTCAGGAAATTTTTCAAAATTTATTGACATTAAAAAAATCACAGCTCCAATTCGGCATTTTTTTAATGCTTTCACTTACGCAGTGTCTTTCTGCAAGTATATTCAACGAATGCAATTTCTCAAAAATGCCTGAAAATGTTTCATAAGCGTTCAGGAAAATTTTCAAAATTTATTGACATTAAAAAAATCACAGCTCCAATTCGGCAATTTTTTAAAATTATTTTACTTATGCAGTGTCTTTCTGCAAGTATATTTAAGGAATGCAATTACTCAAAAATGCCTGAAAATGTTTCATAAGCGTTCAGGAATTTTTTCAAAATTTATTGACATTAAAAAAATCACAGCTCCAATTCGGCAATTTTTTTTTATGCTTCTACTTATGTGGTGTTTTTCTGCAAGTATATTCAACGAATGCAATTTCTCAAAAATGCCTGAAAATGTTTCATAAGCGTTCAGGAAATTTTTCAAAATTTATTGACATTAAAAAAATCACAGCTCCAATTCGGCAATTTTTTAAAATTATTTTACTTATGCAGTGTCTTTCTGCAAGTATATTTAAGGAATGCAATTACTCAAAAATGCCTGAAAATGTTTCATAAGCGTTCAGGAATTTTTTCAAAATTTATTGACATTAAAAAAATCACAGCTCCAATTCGGCAATTTTTTTTTATGCTTCTACTTATGTGGTGTTTTTCTGCAAGTATATTCAACGAATGCAATTTCTCAAAAATGCCTGAAAATGTTTCATAAGCGTTCAGGAAATTTTTCAAAATTTATTGACATTAAAAAAATCACAGCTCCAATTCGGCAATTTTTTAAAATTATTTTACTTATGCAGTGTCTTTCTGCAAGTATATTTAAGGAATGCAATTACTCAAAAATGCCTGAAAATGTTTCATAAGCGTTCAGGAATTTTTTCAAAATTTATTGACATTAAAAAAATCACAGCTCCAATTCGGCAATTTTTTTTTATGCTTCTACTTATGTGGTGTTTTTCTGCAAGTATATTCAACGAATGCAATTTCTCAAAAATGCCTGAAAATGTTTCATAAGCGTTCAGGAAAATTTTCAAAATTTATTGACATTAAAAAAATCACAGCTCCAATTCGGCAATTTTTTTTTATGCTTCTACTTATGTGGTGTTTTTCTGCAAGTATATTCAACGAATGCAATTTCTCAAAAATGCCTGAAAATGTTTCATAAGCGTTCAGGAAAATTTTCAAAATTTATTGACATTAAAAAAATCACAGCTCCAATTCGGCAATTTTTTTTTATGCTTCTACTTATGTGGTGTTTTTCTGCAAGTATATTCAACGAATGCAATTTCTCAAAAATGCCTGAAAATGTTTCATAAGCGTTCAGGAAAATTTTCAAAATTTATTGACATTCAAAAAATCACAGCTCCAATTCGGCAATTTTTTTTAATGCTTTTACTTATGTAGTGTCTTTCTGCAAGTATATTAAACGAATGCAATTTCTCAAAAATGCCTGAAAATGTTTCATAGGCGTTCAGGAAATTTTTCAAAATTTATTGACATTAAAAAAATCACAGCTCCAATTCGGCAATTTTTTTTAATGCTTTTACTTTTGTAGTATCTTTCTGCAAGTACATACAACGAATGCAATTTCTCAAAAATGCCTGAAAATGTTTCATAAGCGTTCAGGAAAATTTTCAAAATTTATTGACATTCAAAAAATCACAGCTCCAATTCGGCAATTTTTTTTAATGCTTTTACTTTTGTAGTATCTTTCTGCAAGTATATTCAACGAATGCAATTCCTCAAAAATGCCTGAAAATGTTTCATAAGCATTCAGGAAATTTTTCAAAATTTATTGACATTAAAAAAATCACAGCTCCAATTCGGCAATTTTTTTTAATGCTTTTACTTATGTAGTGTCTTTCTGCAAGTATATTCAACGAATGCAATTTCTCAAAAATGCCTGAAAATGTTTCATAGGCGTTCAGGAAATTTTTCAAAATTTATTGACATTAAAAAAATCACAGCTCCAATTCGGCATTTTTTTTTTTAATGCTTTTACTTTTGTAGTATCTTTCTGCAAGTACATACAACGAATGCAATTTCTCAAAAATGCCTGAAAATGTTTCATAAGCGTTCAGGAAATTTTTCAAAATTTATTGACATTAAAAAAATCATAACTCCAATTCGCCATTTTTTTTAAATGCTTTTACTTACGCAGTGTCTTTCTGCAAGTATATTCAACGAATGGAATCTCTCAAAAATGCCTGAAAATGTTTCATAAGCGTTCAGGAAATTTTTCAAAATTTATTGACATTAAAAAAATCACAGCTCCAATTCGGCAATTTTTTTTAATGCTTTTAGTTATGTAGTGTCTTTCTGCAAGTATATTCAACGAATGCAATTTCTCAAAAATGCCTGAAAATGTTTCATAGGCGTTCAGGAAATTTTTCAAAATTTATTGACATTAAAAAAATCACAGCTCCAATTCGGCATTTTTTTTTTAATGCTTTTACTTTTGTAGTATCTTTCTGCAAGTACATACAACGAATGCAATTTCTCAAAAATGCCTGAAAATGTTTCATAAGCGTTCAGGAAATTTTTCAAAATTTATTGACATTAAAAAAATCATAACTCCAATTCGCCATTTTTTTTAAATGCTTTTACTTACGCAGTGTCTTTCTGCAAGTATATTCAACGAATGGAATCTCTCAAAAATGCCTGAAAATGTTTCATAAGCGTTCAGGAAATTTTTCAAAATTTATTGACATTAAAAAAATCACAGCTCCAATTCGGCAATTTTTTTTAATGCTTTTAGTTATGTAGTGTCTTTCTGCAAGTATATTCAACGAATGCAATTTCTCAAAAATGCCTGAAAATGTTTCATAGGCGTTCAGGAAATTTTTCAAAATTTATTGACATTAAAAAAATCACAGCTCCAATTCGGCAATTTTTTTTATGCTTTTACTTATGCAGTATCTTTCTGCAAGTATATTCAACGAATGCAATTCCTCAAAAATGCCTGAAAATGTTTCATAGGCGTTCAGGAAATTTTTCAAAATTTATTGACATTAAAAAAATCACAGCTCCAATTCGGCAATTTTTTTTAATGCTTTTACTTATGTAGTGTCTTTCTGCAAGTATATTAAACGAATGCAATTTCTCAAAAATGCCTGAAAATGTTTCATAGGCGTTCAGGAAATTTTTCAAAATTTATTGACATTAAAAAAATCACAGCTCCAATTCGGCAATTTTTTTTAATGCTTTTACTTTTGTAGTATCTTTCTGCAAGTACATACAACGAATGCATGTAAAAAATATGGTGGAACCGCCGGGAAAATATGTAGCTGGTAAATCATGTCTACCTTCTCACCGGTAATTTGACTTTGTTATTTATTTTCGTTTTCTATCAGCATCAACTTCTCATGGATAGAAAATTGTAATTTCTCTACGTACATAAAATAAGGAGGTCCGTCTACAAGGAGTATAGATGGCAATAATGCTGTTAGTTTGTTTTCCTAATTCCATTACAAGGGGATGATGCACTTGAGTTAGTGGCGTAATCAAAATTTAATCAGTGCCGTATCCAATTTCCACGGCATTAATGGATATTGGTATATGACGTATCCGGTTCCGTTATTTGTTATTACAGACCGCAAAGCCTCACCGGAATAATTGCATTTTGATCTGTGTCCGACCGCATCAAAATCTACAAACAGTTTCGTTTCACAGATGCACGAATATCAAAGCGCGTTTTATGATGCACAATGGGACTATCAAAGCAGTTATCACGAGCACTTGAATTTCAAAGCGATGCGTGAAATTTTAACGTACACTGCAGTGGCAGCCAAACTTTTTACACGAATCTCGACGTCCTGAATGAATTCATGTTTCACCAAAGAGTCGTGTTGAATTATTTAACAAGTATACATAATGATAATAATAATAGAAGTTTATTGCCCAACGGAAAACATGTCCAATAGTACTATGATTCTGCAAAATACTTGTTAATATAAATTAAACCATTGATATATAATATCAGGAGAGCTATTTGTAGATAATTTTGCTTGGAGAAGCTTCGTCCAGCATGCAACATAAAATATAACCAACTTGTTAACTCGCATATACCTCATTCCAGACTGTATCCCTTAACGATCCCAATTACGATAACCGGAAGCGAATTACTTTGTCAATTTAGAAGACGTCTGCTGTTCAGAGCAATCCCCACTGATGGCAATAAATCCGGCGACGTACTTCCTTATCTCGCGACTCGATTCTTTGCCACCGGGCCGGAAGTGCACCATCGATCAATCGGTGATTTACTATGTTCCGGACATAATTCAACCCCCTGCATAAACTCCACCCCGTAATTAGTGGAGGGATTAGTGCTTGCGTGAAAATCACCGCGATCAAACTTGTCGCTCGTTGTAAGCCGCTTAAGGGTGATGGACGATTAGTTGAGTGGAAACAATTGAAGCTTTAAAAGTGGGTGAGATGGGAAATAATTGTTTCGCAAGTTTCAAACAAAACCCGAGATTTATAAGAAATAAATTAATTGATTTGTTTGTTAGCCGAAAAATTTATTCACAAAGTTTACGTTATTTACTGCGTAGATTAAATCTGAAAACTCCAGAATACTTTTCTTGGGAGATGGAAGTCAATGCAAAGTTGTTACATGGAAATACAGTTAAATATGTGGAACAACCATAACTTTATTCAGGTTCATCATCATAACCAGGCCATATTTCATGTTGAAGACGTCGTTGTTTTTGGTTTGCGTGAAAATAATATCTACACAACAAATATAAACTCGTATCACGTGAAAATTCAACCCTGTCGAATTAATTCCGACGTTCAGAATAAATACACTCGATTCGGCTTAAATTAAATATCGAACAACCCCTCGCAAACAAACCACCTAGCACGCTCAAAGGGCAGCACTGTAAAAACACAGTGTACACGAACAAAAAATTCAATCGAACGACTCGATGATTGGACCAAATAACAAAGGTTTACATTGTTAAAAGGAGGTCGCAATGTACACTTGCAGATCGTTATTATCCGTATTTAAAAAAAATCTACGCCGTGCAAAGCTAATGAAAATAAAAATACAGAGAGGAGAAATATGTTCCGGATTAAATATATACATTTGAAAAAAATCCTGTACAAATAAAACTTTATTTTCTTACAGTAAACAAAACAAAACATGACATACATAAAAAGGCCACTCCGTTTACATTACAGTACGCTCGCTTCCCGGCGCCTCCTCCATATCAATCCACTCCGAATTTGTGATGCGAAAGGGGGGCTGGGGGGCATTCTGACGTTAGCAGATTACATTTCCAATGATAAATTAAATTATGTACAAAGGGTCCGCCCTGTCGTTACGAACCGGGCACGCGTTTGCGTTTGTCTGCCACGTTATTAATAGGTTTACGTCGGCACGATCTGACAGAAAAAAGAATAAACGACACTGCGTTGGTGTTGTAGTTGATATTGAGGGTAAACATTACCATTGAAGAGCGGATTCGTAAAGCGAAGTAATTAATAATACTACTATCCGTTTCAAAAGGTCGGGTTCTACTGTTTACTCAAGAATAGGAAAGAAACGACGTCAAGCATTTTTATCCTAATTATTAAAGTCTCACTCACCTCAGATAACTTCTATTTTTGAATATCCAATAATTTTTAAGCGATTTACAAATTTTTTAAATTTTTGATTTTCACGACGCCAAACATTTGTACACCGAAGAAAGAAAAATTAATCAAAAAATAGTAAACGTATCGGAAAAATTTCGCAAAAATTTATCCTAATTACTAAAACCTCACTCTACTCAGATAACTTTGACTTTTGAAAATCCAATAATTTTCAAGCGAGTTACAGATTTTTGAAATTTTTGATTTTTACAACGTCAAACATTTGTGCATCGAAGATAGCAAAATTAAGAAAAAAATAGTAAACGTATCGGAAAAAATTCGCAAAAATTTATCCTGATTACTAAAACCTCACTCTACTCAGATAACTTCGATTTTTGAAAATCCAATAATTTTCGAGCGAGTTACAAATTTTTGAAATTTTTGATTTTCACGACGACCAACATTTGTGCATCGAAGAAAGAAAAATTGAGAAAAAAATACTAAACGTATCGGAAAAAATTCGTAAAAATTTATCCTGGTTATTAAAACCTCACTCTACTCAGATAACTTCGATTTTTGAAAATCCAATGATTTTTAAGCGATTTACAAATTTTTGAAATATTTGATTTTCACGACGTCAAAAATGTGTACACCGAAGAAAGAAAAATTAGGATAAAAATTGTAAACGTATCGGAGAAACTTTTGAAAATCCAATAATTTTCAAGCGATTTACAAATTTTTGAAATTTTTGATTTTCACGACGGCAAACCTTTGTGCATCGAAGAAAGAAAAATTAAGAAAAAAAAAATAGTAAACGAATCAGAAAAAAATCGCAAAAATATATCCTTGTTATTAAAGCCTTACTTTACTCAGATAACTTCAATTTTTGAAAATCCAATAATTTTCAAGCGATTTACAAATTTTTGAAATTTTTTATTTTCACGACGACCAACATTTGTGCATCGAAGAAAAAAAAATTAAGAAAAAAATAGTAAACGTATCGCAAAAATTTTGCAAAAATTTATCCTAATTATTAAAGCCTCCCTCTACTTAGATAACTTCGATTTTTGAAAATCCAATAATTTTCAAGCGATTTACAAATTTTTGAAATTTTTGATTTTCACGACGACCAACATTTGTGCATCGAAAAAAGGAAAATTAAGAAAAAAATAGTAAACGTATCGAAAAATATTCACAAAAATGTATCCTACTTATTGAAGCCTCGCTCTACTCAGATAACTTTGATTTTTGAAAATACAATAATTTTCAAGCGAGTTACAGATTTTTGAAATTTTTTGAAAATTTATGCATCGAAGAAAGTAAAATTAAGAAAAAAATAATAAAGGTATCGGAAAAATTTCGCAAAAATGTATCCTAATTACTAAAACCTCACTCTACTCAGATCATTTCGATTTTTGAAGATCCAATAATTTTCAAGCGATTTACAAATTTTTTAAATTTTTGATTTTCACGACGACAAACATTTGTGCATCGAAGAAAGAAAATTTAAGAAAAAAATAGTAAACGTATCGGTAAAAATTTGCAAAAATGTATCCTAATTATTAAAACCTCACTCTACTTAGATAAGTTCGATTTTTGAAAATACAATAATTTTCAAGCGAGTTACAGATTTTTGAAATTTTTTGAAAATTTGTGCATCGAAGAAAGAAAAATTAAGAAAAAAATAATAAAGGTATCGGAAAAATTTCACAAAAATTTATCCTTATTATTAAAACCTCACTCTACTCAGATAATTTCGATTTTTGAAAATCCAATAATTTTCAAGCGATTTACAATTTTTTTAAATTTTTGATTTTCACGACGACAAACATTTGTGCATCGAAGAAAGAAAATTTAAGAAAAAAATAGTAAACGTATCGGTAAAAATTCACAAAAATGTATCCTAATTACTAAAGCCTTACTCTACTCAGATAACTTCGATTTTTGAAAATCCAATAATTTTCAAGCAAGTTGCAGATTTTTTAAAAAGAAAAATTAAGAAAAAAATAGTAAACGTATCGGAAAAAATTCGCAAAAATTTATCCTCGTTATTAAAGCCTTACTTTACTCAGATAATTTTTTGAAAATCCAATAATTCAAGCGATTTACAAATTTTTGAAATTTTTGATTTTCACGACGTCAAACATTTGTACACCGAAGAAAGAAAAATTAAGAAAAAAATTGTAAACGTATCGGAGAAATTTCGCAAAAATGTATCCTAATTATTAAAGCTTCACTCTACTCAGATAACTTCGATTTTTGAAAATCCAATAATTTTCAAGCGATTTACAAATTTTTGAAATTTTTGATTTTCACGACGTCAAACATTTGTGTATCGAAGAAAGAACAATTAAGAAAAAAATAGTAAATGTATCGGAAAAATTTCGCAAAAATTGATCCTAGTTATTAAAACCTTACTCTACTCAGACAACTTCGATTTTTGAAAATCCAATAATTTTCAAACGATTTACAAATTTTTTAAATTTTTGATTTTCACGACGACAAACATTTATGCATCGAAGAAAGAAAAATTAAGAAAAAAATAGTAAACGTATCGGAGAAACTTCACAAAAATTTATCCTTATTATTAAAATCTCACTCTACTAAGATAACTTCGATTTTTTAAAATCCAATAATTTTCAAGCGAGTTACAAATTTTTGAATTTTTTGATTTTCACGACGTCAAACATTTGTGCATCGAAGAAAGAAAAATTAAGAAAAAAATAGTAAACGTATCGGAAAAATTTCGCAAAAATCTATCTTAATTATTAAAACCTCACTCTATTCAGATAACTTTGATTTTTAAAAATTCAATAATTTTCAAGCGATTTACAATTTTTTTAAATTTTTGATTTTCACGACGACTAACATTTGCGCATCGAAGAAAGAAAAATTAAGGAAAAAATATTAAACGTATCGGAAAAAATTCGCAAAAATTTATCCTAGTTATTAATACCTTACTCTACTTAGATGACTTCGATTTTTGAAAATCCAATAATTTTTAAGCGACTTACAGATTTTTGAAATTTTTGATTTTCACGTTGTAAACGTCGAATAAAGACAAATTAAGAAAAAAATAAATTTAAACAAAAAACAAACGACCAAAAGGTCACTTATGATGCATCTGTAAACTTAGAATTTAGAGACGAATTAAATTGTGTAAAAATATACAGGGTGTTACATATGAAATAGAAAAGTTAAAGTAAAGAAAAAATCGCGATTTTTTTTATGTAAAATACAGCTGGAAAATGAGAAAAAAAAAACATTTTCCAGTATTATAATGTTGCGAAGAATTATAATTATATACTTGACGCCATAAAATCCGAACAGCAGCTAAAACTAGCAAAACCCAAATGAAATGGGGTTTTGTTAGTTTCGATAAGTACTACGAGAAATTCCACACGAGAAGGAGTTTGCACTCGATGACTTCAAAAATATTGCACTGTGTAATTTATGTTAAAAAAGAAACTTGATGATAGTATAAGAATCCGGCCATAAAAAAAACAAAATTCAGGTTAAAAAATTCAAAATGAAGGGCAAAAAACCAGAACCTTGGTCCAGAAATCTCAAAAATGCCGTCAAAAAAATTTACGGATAAAAATCGATAATTCAAGTTGAAAAATTAAAAATTTCGCATAAAAATTCGGACCTAAAAATTAAAAAAGCGAAAATTTTAACAAAACAATTAATTTTAAAATGAGCTATTTTCAGGCAAGATAACACAAGAAAACTTGAAAAAATATGTATACGATTCAATGTAAGGGCACAAATCGTGTATTTTTCAAAATTTCATTACAATTTTTTATGCACAAATTCATTTTCCTTCCGCTTTTTCGCGCAGAAGATTGTTTTGACTCAAAAATCCCATATTTTCGATTTGCACGGTATTGCTTAATCCGCTTAAAACACCTGAGAAGCAATTGTCTTCTCGAATAGAGTCGAAAATTAGAAGAATTATTTTAAATCGACAAAATATAATTTCCTTTTTAAATTTTTTCAAGACGAAACGCCTCCGATATCAAATTTCAGCATTGTTAATGTACAAGTTGGCAGACCCTCTCCCGTTATTTAAATTCATTTCTCATGTTTCTCATTCCTTATTTCACGTCGGATGACGGCTGTCAGCCCGCGTTTTCCATTATTACCAAATTATTTCCTTCATTTTTCATTTTACACCATCCTTCAACCCGGAATGAATTAATACTCGATTGAGCGAGCGGAAAAAAATTGAATATATGCTAATGCGCGCCGGCATTCGTACTCCATTATGGATTCCCAATAAAAATTCTTTATTACTTCGGAACGAGTTCAGGGACGCTTCTATTATTAGTGAGCGGACGGAATTTCGAGTATTCCTTAAAAGTGTATGGATTTTTCTAAAATTGGTACTAAAATAAAAAGGCGGAAAGATGGATATAAATTCTACCAAATAAAAGCTCTGAATGTTCGGAAGTTCTCGGCTGGTTTCGCTTTATTATAATACAAACTGCCAATATGTAAATATCAGTGACGGTTCGCGGGGTTTTTTCTGGTACGGCCGAGGAACAAGAGGTGGTAATACAGATAGGTGCCGGTCTCTGCAACTGACCCTACCTATCTGTATTGCCACCCGCGAACCGTCACTGGTAAATATTAAAGCCTGATGATGGCATAATGCCAAAAATGGTTTTAAGGAAGTAATAAAACGTCACAACAACGTGAGTAAATTTTTGTGTTAAATTCTGAAAATGTTTTTGAAGCAATTTTACTGAAAACATTACCTTTTTTACTTTGCCATCAAAGTTTTTTTTTTTTTAGGGAAGAACATTTCTTTGATATATAAAATGAATAACAATTAAATGTCTAGAATTTTTGAAGAATCCAAAAATTGAACAATATATAGGGTGTTTAAAATAAACGTGCATTTAAAATAAGAAAGTTGGTAATGGCCTCTGTTACATGAGACGCCTTGTATAAAAAGTTTTTGTTGAAAAAAATGCGCAACTAAAAATACCAATGGAGGTGTCCGAGGGTTTCTTCGAACATGCCCTCATTTATTTATTATCGAATTTATTCCATTTGGCTGATACGCACTGTATGTGAATAAAGACATTATTCAATAAAATAAAAATTCCCTGACTTCTTGTAGAAAAATACAATAAAATGAGAATTTTACTATTTTACAGTGTTTCGTGTTTCTTATTTTAAAGAGATTATTATTATTATTAAAATATTATTTTTCTCCTAAAAACTCACCTAAATTCCTCTTAGAATTAGGCGTAATCGCGAGGTTTTGACCTCCTCCCCCGGTCGCCACTTTGACGAATTTCTGATGAAAAGTTCGAGAGTTAAAAATCACGGCGTCGCGACGCCTTTCAATGCACGCGCTCGCTCGTCATGTCGTCGAGAACGCGCTATTTATCGGCGTCGGGGCGGCAGCATCCGTTGCAATCGGGACGCGCGTCGAGACTGGAGCACGCGGCGCCGCGGCGTCGTGGCGTCGCGACGGCGCCTCCTCTCCCCGACCCACATACGTGTCTCGGTGTAAACACAGTGAAAATTTAATAAGGCCCCCCCCGTTTCTGTTTAAAGAGGACGCCCTCCTCCCCCCAACCCACCCGTTAAACGATTGAAATTGAATCCCTCTCCCGGCGATGATTAAATCGCAATTTACTATCACCACAATCCACCGCAAACTTACCTATTGTTTGAATTAATTATCTTCCCTTAATACCCTTACCTTATCACTTATACGTTTGATAATATGTAAATGTGCTAAGATAATTACATTTTTTTCTCGGTAACTTTGATCATTAAATTAGACTTTTTCATGAAGTTGACATCATGTACTTTTTTCAGCAGCCATCCCGAAAATAAAGCTTTCGGTATAATTTATTAAATCGAAAGTAACACTTTACTTAAATCGTACCGAAAGTACTTATTTTCGGGACGATTTTGTTTCACTTTCAGAACGATTTCTATACTTTCGGGACGCTTTTTTTACTTTGGGGATGATTTTGGGTATATATGTAGGCGGCTTTGACAAAAACATCAACTTCGTATTTAATTATGACAGCGCTTGTCATATAACCAGGGGCGGCTCGTTATATAGAGCCAAGGAGCCATGGCACTACCTCTAATTTCAAGCTCAGCAAGAATTTTTACAACATGTTTTCGCCAGTTACTTTAGTCTTGAAAAATAAATCGTTCTTTCTTTCTCAAAAAAAAACATGTTCCACGAGCTGCCACTGATTGAATGGATTTTTATATAATCATAATCTGAAATGTGTTTCAAGTGCATTTCAACAGTTTCAAGTCGATGGCAATTGTTTTTATATTTTTTTCAAAAGCGGGAAATTTTTACAAATTTTCTTAACTCTACGCTCGGTTCGTTACGAAAATTCAAAATGTACGGTTGGAGTATTAAATGGATTTTTACATAATCATAATCTAGAATGTGTTTTGCGTGAATTGAATGAGTTTCAAGTCGATGGCAATTGTTTTTATATTTTTTTCAAAAGCGGGAAATTTTTACAAATTTTTTTAACTTTACGCTCGGTTCGTTACGAAAATTCAAAATGTACGGTTGGAGTATTAAATGGATTTTTACATAATCATAATCTAGAATGTGTTTTGAGTGAATTTGAAGAGTTTCAAGTCGATGGCAATTGTTTTTATATTTTTTTCAACAGCAGGAAATTTTTACAAATTTTTTTTAATTTTACGCTCGGTTCGTTACGAAAATTCAAAATGTACGGTTGGAGTATTAAATGGATTTTTACATAATCATAATCTAAAATGTGTTTTGAGTGAATTTGAAGAGTTTCAAGTTGATGGCAATTGTTTTTATATTTTTTTCAACAGCAGGAAATGTTTACAAATTTTTTTAACTCTACGCTCGTTTCGTTACGAAAATTCAAAATGTACGGTTGGAGTATTAAATGGATTTTTACATAATCATAATCTAGAATGTGTTTTGAGTGAATTTGAAGAGTTTCAAGTCGATGGCAATTGTTTTTATATTTTTTTCAACAGCAGGAAATTTTTACAAATTTTTTTAATTTTACGCTCGGTTCGTTACGAAAATTCAAAATGTACGGTTGGAGTATTAAATGGATTTTTACATAAACATAATCTAGAATGTGTTTTGAGTGAATTTCATGAGTTTCAAGTCGATGGCAATTGTTTTTATATTTTTTTCAAAAGCGGGATTTTTTTACAATTTTTTTTAACTTTACGCTCGGTTCGTTACGAAAATTCAAAAGGTACGGTTGGAGTATTAAATGGATTTTTACATAATCATAATCTAGAATGTGTTTTGAGTGAATTTGAAGAGTTTCAAGTCGATGGCAATTGTTTTTATATTTTTTTCAACAGCGGGAAATTTTTACAAATTTTTTTAACTCTACGCTCGTTTCGTTACGAAAATTCAAAATGTACGGTTGGAGTATTAAATGGATTTTTACATCATAATCTAGAATGTCTTTTGAGTGAATTTAAAGAGTTTCAAGTCGATGGCAATTGTTTTTAAATTTTTTTCAAAAGCGGGAAATTTTTACAATTTTCTTAGCTCTACGCTCGGTTCGTTACGAAAATTCAAAATGCACGGTTGGAGTATTAAATGGATTTTTACATAATCATAATCTAGAATGTGTTTTGAGTGAATTTGATGAGTTTCAAGTCGATGGCAATTGTTTTTATATTTTTTTCAAAAGCGGGAAATTTTTACAAATTTTCTTAACTCTACGCTCGGTTCGTTACGAAAATTCAAAATGTACGGTTGGAGTATTAAATGGATTTTTACATAATCATAATCTAGAATGTGTTTTGAGTGAATTTGAAGAGTTTCAAGTCGATGGCAATTGTTTTTATATTTTTTTCAACAGCAGGAAATTTTTACAAATTTTTTTTAATTTTACGCTCGGTTCGTTACGAAAATTCAAAATGTACGGTTGAAGTCTTAAATGTATTTTTACATAATCATAATCTAGAATGTGTTTTGCGTGAATTTGATGAGTTTCAAGTCGATGGCAATTGTTTTTATATTTTTTTCAACAGCGGGAATTTTTTACAAATTTTCTTAACTTTACGCTCGTTTCGTTACGAAAATTCAAAATGTACGGTTAAAGTATTAAATGGATTTTTACATAATCATAATCTAGAATGTGTTTTGCGTGAATTTGAAGAGTCTCAAGTCGATGGCAATTGTTTTTATATTTTTTTCAACAGCGGGAAATTTTTACAAATTTTTTTAACTCTACGCTCGGTTCGTTACGAAAATTCAAAATGTACGGTTGGAGTAATTAATGGATTTTTATATAATCATAATCTAGAATGTGTTTTGAGTGAATTTGAAGAGTCTCAAGTCGATGGCAATTGTTTTTATATTTTGTTCAAAAGCGGGAAATTTTTACAAATTTTCTTAGCTCTACGCTCGGTTCGTTATGAAAATTCAAAATGTACGCTTGGAGTATTAAATGGATTTTTACATAATCATAATCTAGAATGTGTTTTGCGTGAATTTGAAGAGTCTCAAGTCGATGGCAATTGTTTTTATATTTTTTTCAACAGCGGGAAATTTTTACAAATTTTTTTAACTCTACGCTCGGTTCGTTACGAAAATTCAAAATGTACGGTTGGAGTAATTAATGGATTTTTATATAATCATAATCTAGAATGTGTTTTGCGTGAATTTGATGAGTTTCAAGTCGATGGCAATTGTTTTTATATTTTTTTCAACAGCGGGAAATTTTTACAAATTTTTTTAACTCTACGCTCGGTTCGTTACGAAAATTCAAAATGTACGGTTGGAGTAATTAATGGATTTTTACATAATCATAATCTAGAATGTGTTTTGAGTGAATTTAGAGAGTTTCAAGCCGATGGCAATTGTTTTCATATTTTTTTCAACAGCGGGAAATTTTTACAAATTGTTTTAACTTTACGCTCGGTTCGTTACGAAAATTCAAAATGTACGGTTGGAGTATTAAATGGATTTTTACATAATCATAATCTAGAATGTGTTTTGCGTGAATTTGATGAGTTTCAAGTCGATGGCAATTGTTTTTATATTTTTTTTCAAAAGCGGGAAATTTCTACAAATTTTCTTATCACTTTCGGAACTTCTTACGTAAATTACTATTACCGTATTTTCTTGAAAACCAATAGATTTATAATGAAAAGTTTATTTTGGTAGTCTTTACAATTCTTATTCATATAAAATTCATGTAACTCACAATCATAGACAAAAATAGATTTTTTTTTTAAAATCAAGAAGTTCATGAAAGACTCGTATTAACAAAAAGTGTTTTTAATTATCTTTAACATTTGTTTAAATAATTTTGTGATATTTTCATTATTCACAAAAATACCGGGAAAACGCCCTCTTCCGATCTTCTTAACTTTACCAAAAGCTTTTCCGTTCTTCATTTTGCGAATACAACCTTAAGTTTAAAGTTTCATTTAAAAAAGTGTATTCGTTTTTGAGCAACATTCACGGACCCAAGCGGATATTTCTCGATCGGAAAATGCCCGGACGAGGAATCGAACCCGCATGACTTGGAATCCAGCAGACAGACCTAAACTTACTTGCACATAATATTTTTTTGCTGGATTTATAACGGTTGCATCCCTCAAAGATGCTAAGATTTATGTCCATGTGCTCCCCGGTGAATTCAACGAATCAATTTCCGAATGCACTTTCCGAACACTGCAAGGAACGGAGGAAGTGGATCGACTGAATAAATGAACAGACTGACCTGACAGATCATTAATAATTCCAAATCCGACGATATATATCAATCGAACGCGAGGAATTTTCTATAAACGCCATGAACCATCAATCAAACACCGTCCGCAATTGTGAATACGCACAGTAGGCGTGGACAATCACAGCCGCGCCCACTAACCCATTCGCTACGTTACACCTGATGATGTAATCTCAAAAATATAGCGCGGTATAATATTCTCGGGTTGGCACGTATAAAATATTTTATGGGCGATAAAGGTGGCATTCTTAGGAATTATTTAATGCGGAAGTAACGGCTTTATTTCACAGACGTGGAGGTCATAAACGAAACATTAAACATAAATTTTGGTGTGTGAACCGCGTGGAGGCTCTTCGCAATTTACGTGTTACAAAAGGAGCATCAAGTTTTACGGCCGGCATCTGCGGCGGCTTGAACGAATGTCAGGGGCGGTTGCTACAAATGATAATCGTCGAGGGTAATGGGGGCTGATGCGGGGGTGCAATGAAATGCGATGCAAGCCGGGATTACTTCGATAAAATTTGAGAAGTGTGCCGTTTAATTGTTTAATTGCAAGTGATTTATAATTACCCGACCTCAAATTTTTATAACTTAGTTCTAATGACCGACGTGAAGTTAGCCATAAATTTCCAGCCATAGATTTTCCATTCATCAAAGGTGGGGTGCGGCCTTTTGACAGTTTATATACCTGCAGAAAAGGACTGCATAAATAAAATGTAAGAATCGCATTGTACTTTTGGTGGCTGCGCCGGGAAATGTAAACCTCTCGTCGGTGTGCTAGTGACCTTTTGATTCTCCTTCCATAACCGAATGATTTTTTGAGAAAACGAAATATTCATATTTATTTTTTACTTTCTCCGTTACGAAGTACGAGAAAGTATTGTGATCGTGAACATTTTTACAATTTTTTTTTGCGGAAATATCCGTTTTAAGGTGCCTAGAGGCGAATTCAAAGATTTATAGAAAAAAAAAATGTGTCTGAGTGTGTGTGTGCGCTGTATCTCAAAAACTAATACAGTAAACAATATGAAACTTGGAACATAAGAGTCTTATTTGATAATCCGAAGAACTGAGAAGCTTCTGGTAAAATTTCATACTCACGAAGTGGGTGTTTAACAGCCAAAAAATTTGCTTGCCAATATCTCCATACCAACGAGTTACGTTAAGATACATATAACAACACTAGTGTTGTTAAGAATTTCTTGACAATGTAACTTGGAGAGGAAGGGGTTTTGAACAACAAATTATATGAAAGACCTCCCTTCATTTTTTTGAGAAATCGCCCTTTAAAATCTTTTGCATCAATTTGGAAACACTCTGTATATACAGGGTGTATCTTGAAACCTGAGCAAAATGTAGGGTTCGGAGGAGGACATATGGTGGTGACCTTGAAAATGATCTTGGGGGCAATTTTCAAGGTTAAACGAAGATCAACTGTGATTTTTCAAATGGAACAACCTATTTTTTATTACGGGATCGCATTCTACAAGAAAAAATACAAACTTTTTGTAGGAAACGTTTTTTTTAAATGCTTTTTTTTTAAGAGTTTTTTCACGAATTTTGTCCGTCATGTTGTTTGAAATATCAGGCTGTGATTCATGCATTACCCTCGGCATTGGTGTCACCCAATGTACACCACGTGGAGGTTGCCGATGGGATTTTGCTGAAAAGGGCCGATGGTTTCAGTGGCTGTTGTATACGAGTCAACGCACATTTATCGTGCGTTGACTCTTTTGCAACTGTGTTAAGCAATTTTATCCGATGCGTGACGTCCGTCCGATTGCGACAAGTGTGCGCGTAGCTTAAGAGTAATTCGTGCGGCATGACCGACATCTCTGACTTTGTCCTCCCTATGGAAATCCACGAGACGCCGATGCACAGGTGGTAATTATCTGCAACCGACGCTACCAGCGGCGGCTCGTGGATTTTTGTAGAAAGGGCTAAGACAGAGATACCGCTCGTGCTGCACTACTTACTCCTATACAGGAATCAAATATTCCGCTTCTCTTTTACTCAATTTTTTTTCCGTGTAACATCCACGAGCCGCATTGTCACCTCTGCTACCTCAGCCGTACCATGAGTCACTGCCGTGCACGGTTACACAAACAACGGGTTTAAACTTGCATCGCGATGAAAAATTCAGCGCAATTGAAAGCGGCGACCCTCGTGAAAACGAGCGCGGGGCGTAAAAGCCCCTATCGGATTACGCGGCGCTGATGGCTTTTAGTTGCACGTGCCCGGGGGTGTTGAGGCACTCAACCGTCCGCGAGAGTGGCTGGTTGCAGCAGTAGCGGCGCGGTAATGAATAAATTTCGCGCGAAGACGTGATTCTTTTCGCGTCACGATCTCGACCGGGGGTTAAGTACTACGGGGCGGTAAAGGTCGACTGAAGGGGTGATTAATGGACTCGCGTTTGCCCGAAGACCTGTGTCACTGTCGGATGGTTGGTTATGCAGACATATTACATATTTAGAGGGTTTCACAGCGGTAACATAATAAATAAAACGCGTTTATACGTCACTTATTTATCACTCATCCTGTTATGCTCCAGCCTAAATGTATTCCGTGAGAATTAATAATTAGGTTGGGAAACGTAGAATAAAATTTTTTTTTTGTAATTTTTAAGTGATACCTTGAGATTTTGAGATGATTCCCAGGCTCCGCCCACTGTACGTTTCCGAATATTGCGATCTGAAGTTATATTTACGGAAGGCAAAGCAATATCATTTGAAAGGGCACACGGTTTCGAATGCAGCCCGCTTTTTTTTTCTCCGGAACTGAACAAAGATGTGTTGCGTTTTATCGAGCATCGGGGGTGGAAAATATATATATGTATATATAAAGGGTGGCCATCTAGACCGAATGTTGCCACCCTGGAGCCCTATTTATTAAAATGGCTATCGTTCAGACCGGCCGGGACGCTCGTAAAGATAATCGACGATTTATTCTGCGGCACGAGGAGGACGTTAAGGAATGATAAAGGAGGGGAACTATGTTTTGTTTTATGAGCAACCGTTTTTGTTAGAGGTAATTAGTTTATTTGTTGGTGGGTAATTCAAGAACAAAAAAAAAAACTTTCGAAAGAATCGCCCTCGGCATGTGTTACAACTTTCTATCAGATTTATCAAGCAAAATTTTTTCTTATCTTGGCATCAAGGCATCTGCCACCACCGTTATTTATACAGGATGGTGGTCTGTTTTTCATCTGCTTAAATATTGAAGATACAAAAAATATTTCGAAAATAAATTTGTCAAACGCAATCTGATCTACAAAATGTTTTTTCAATAGCCTTCCTATTTTCCGGAATAATTTCTACCATTATTTTTTTAATGAAATACTGTATATATATACAGGGTGCCCCCAAATATGTCGAAACCTGAGCAACATGGCAAAAAATATTTCAGATAAAAGTTGTAGGGTTCGGAGCGGGACACATGCTGGCGACCTTGAAAAAGACCTTGGCGTTAATTTTCAAGGTCAAACGAAAGTCAACTTTGATTTTTCAAATAGAACCCCCTATTTTTTATTGCGGGATCGCATTCTACGAGAAAAAATACAAACTTTTTGTAGAAAACGTTTTTTTTTTTTAAATTCTTTTTTAAAGAGTTTTTTCACGAATTTTGTTTGAAATCTTCAAGTAAACTTTCGCGGGTACTTCAAGTGCATTGACTTGATCGAGCAAGTGTCCATCCTCGTCAAGCACTTCAAGCAAGTCAATGGCAATTGTTTTTATGTTTTTCTTCGAGTCACCAAAATTATTGCAGTTTTTCCAAATTTATTTTAACTTAAAATTAAATAACTCCAAAATCTAGTTAAGAAATTAATTGAATTTTTTCGCTTATTTAATCTTCAATAAATTTTGAGTGATTTTGGAAATTTTCAAATCAATGGCAATTGTTTTTATATTTTTTTTGAGTCACCAAAATTATTGCAATTTTTCCAAATTTACTTTAACTTAAAATTAAATAACTCTAAAATCTAGTTAAGAAATTAATGCAATTTTTTCGCTTATTTAATCTTAAATAAATTTTGAGTCATTTTGGAAATTTTCAAGATGATGGCAATTGTTTTTATATTTTTTTGGAGTCACCAAAATTATTGCAATTTTTCCAAATTTACTTTAACTTAAAATTAAATAAATCTATTTAAGAAATTAATGCAATTTTTTCGCTTATTTAATCTTCATTAAATTTTGAGTGATTTTATAAATTTTCAAGTCAATGGCAATTATTTTTATATTTTTTTGGAGTAACCAAAATTATTGCAATTTTTTCAAATCTACTCAAAGTTAAATTTTTATAATTCCAAAATCTAGTAAATAAATTAATGGAATTTTTTCGCTTATTTAATCTTAAATAAATTTTGAGTAATTTTGGAAATTTTCAAATCGGTGGCAATTGTTTTTATATTTTTTTGGAGTCACCAAAATTATTGCATTTTTTTCAAATCTACTCAAAGTTAAATTTTTATAACTCCAAAATCTAGTTAATAAATGAATGCAATTTTTTCACTTATTTATATCTGAATAAATTTTGAATAATTTTGGAAATTTTCAAGTCGGTGACAATTGTTTTTATATTTTTTTGAGTCACCAAAATTATTGCAGTTTTTCCAAATTTATTTTAACTTAAAATTAAATAACTCGAAAATCTAGTTAAGAAATTAATGCATTTTCTTTGATTATTTAATCTTCAATAAATTTTGAGTAATTTTGGAAATTTTCAAGACGATGGCAATTGTTTTTATATTTTTTGGAGTCACCAAAATTATTGCAATTTTTCCAAATTTACTTTAACTTAAAATTAAATAACTCCAAAATCTAGTTAAGAAAGTAATGCATTTTTTTGGTTATTTAATCTTAAATAAATTTTGAGTCATTTTGGAAATTTTCAAGGCGTTGGCAATCGTTTTTATATTTTTTTGAGTCACCAAAATTATTGCAGTTTTTCCAAATTTATTTTAACTTAAAATTAAATAACTCGAAAATCTAGTTAAGAAATTAATGCATTTTCTTTGATTATTTAATCTTCAATAAATTTTGAGTAATTTTGGAAATTTTCAAGACGATGGCAATTGTTTTTATATTTTTTGGAGTCACCAAAATTATTGCAATTTTTCCAAATTTACTTTAACTTAAAATTAAATAACTCCAAAATCTAGTTAAGAAAGTAATGCATTTTTTTGATTATTTAATCTTAAATAAATTTTGAGTAATTTTGGAAATTTTCAAGTCGATGGCAATTGTTTTAATATTTTTTTGGAGTCACCAAAATTATTGCAATTTTTTCAAATCTACTCAAAGTTAAATTTTTATAACTTCAAAATCTAGTAAATAAATTAAAACAACTTAATGAATATTTGTTTAAATGGTTTTGTGATATTTTTCATATTAAAAAAATTATTGGAAAAAAACAAAAAACAGTTAAACACCCACTTCGTGTGTATGAAATTTTACCAAAAGCTTCTCAGTTCTTCGGATTGTCAAATAAGACTCTTATGTTCCAAGTTTCATGTTAATTGCTTTATTAGTTTTTTTCGTAACGGAGGAAATAAAAAATAAATATGAATATTTCGTTTTCTCAAAAAATCATTCGGTTATAGAAGGAGAATCAAAAGGTCATTAGCACACCGACGAGAGGTTTACGTTTCCCGGCGCATCCACCAAAAGTACAATGCGATTCTTACATTTTATTTATGCAGTCCTTTTCTGCGGGTATATAAACTGTCAAAAGGCTGCACCCACCTTTGATGAATGGAAAATCTATGGCTGGAAATTTATGGCTAACTTCACGTCGGTCATTAGAACTAAGTTATAAAAATTTGAGGTCAGGTAATTATAAATCACTTGCAATTAAACAATTAAACGGCACACTTCTCAAGTTTTATCGAAGTAATCCCGGCTTGCATCGCATTTCATTGCACCCCCGCATCAGCCCCCATTACCCTCGACGATTATCATTGACTCGTTTACAACTGTGTTAAGCAATTTTTGCCGATGCGTGCCGTCCGTCCGATTCCGACAAGTGTGCGCGTAGCTTTATAGGGGAATCAAATATTCCGCTGCTGTTTCGATTAAATTTTCCTCCGTTGCCCCACCGCCGAACATCCACTCGCCACTGCGTAACCTGTGTTACCTCGGCCGTACCGTGAGTCACCCCACGAGCCGTAGCTACCGTGCAGTTATCCCGGCGTTTGCACGTAGACCGTTCATCAAATGCATCCGACGTTGTTTACTTGTAGGTCTGTATAATGCACGCGTTGGGGTCGTAAATTGCCAATTCTGTATTCGAGGAAATCACGAACAAACGTCGTTTGTCAAGTGTTTGTCGCGTGGAAATTGCGCTAGCCGTTGCATCTGATATATCAGTAGGCGTGGTTGGACCGTGTAGTAGGCGTGTTTTACGGGACGGTGATATATTGTTTCTAATCTTTTGTTTTATGCTCACGTGATTGTTTATTGGTTTTTATTAATTAGTAAAAGATTTAATTTGCTTGTTTACATAGTTTCTGGATAATTGCACCCACATAACGCGCTTAAGTGGCAATAATTTTTTTTTACGTTAATTTCATTACGTTAGTACCGTGACTTATGTCATGAAATCACTCATCGACATTGTAGTTGTTGTAGCGGTATTCTACCGGCACTAAAAGTACAAATAAAATGGTTATTCTAGCGGCACTAAAAGTACTTTTAGTGCCGGTAATAAAGTTTGACTTTAATGGCATGCATTCAGTGATAAAATGGCTGTAGCAGTATCCTAGCGGCACTAAAAGTACTTTTAGTGTCGCTAGTTATTCTAGCGGCACTAAAAGTACTTTTAGTGCCGGTAATAAAGTTCGACTTTAATGTCATGCATTCAGTGATAAAGTGGTTCTAGCAGTATCCTAGCGGCACTAAAAGTACTTTTAGTGCCGCTAGAATATTAGTACCGCTAGTTATTCTAGCAGTATCCTAGCGGCACTTAAAGTACTTTTAGCGCCGCTAGAATATTAGTACCGCTGGTTATTCTAGCGGCACTAAACGTACTTTTAGTGCCGGTAATAAAGTTCGACTTTAATGTCATGCATTCAGTGATACAATGGTTGTAGCAGTATTCCAGCGGCACTAAAAGTACTTTTAGTGCCACTAGAATATTAGTGCACTAAAAGTACTTTTAGTTTTGGTAATAAAATTCGACTTTAATGCCATGCATTCAGTGATAAAATGGTTCTAGCAGTATCCTAGTGGCACTAAAAGTACTTTTAGTGCCGCTAGAATATTAGTGCCGCTAGTTATTCTAGCGGAACTAAACGTACTTTTAGTGCCGGTAATAAAGTTCGACTTTAATGGCATGCATTCAGTGATAAAATGGTTGTAGCAGTATTCCAGCGGCACTAAAAGTACTTTTAGTGCCGCTAGAATATTAGTGCCGCTAGAATATTAGTGCCGCTAGTTATTCTAGCGGCACTAAACGTACTTTTAGTGCCGGTAATAAAGTTAGACTTTAATGCCATGCATACAGTGATACAATGGTTCTAGCAGTATCCTAGCGGCACTAAAAGTACTTTTAGTGCCGCTAGAATATTAGTGCCGCTGGTTATTCCAGCGGCACTAAAAGTACTTTTAGTGCCGGTAATAAAGTTCGACTTTAATGCCATGCATCCAGTGATAAAATGTTAAACTTTACTGACGTTTGAAGAAAAAATGTTTTAAAATTGAAGTAAAGTATTGACAGCTGTCATTCAGTTTGTTTCATTTCCTTGAATCCGCTATAACCTTGCAATAATCCTGTTAAAGAAAAACTCTTAATTCCCGAGATGAAACAAAAACAAAACCCCAATGTTGATTCCTCACGTTTCCCCCACCGAAAACTAGAGGGAGTCACGAACACACGTGCACCACCACCATCTTATCACTAAAAGTATTTTTAGTGCCGGTAATAAAGTTCGACTTTAATGTCATACATTCAGTGATAAAATGGTTGTAGCAGTATCCTAGCGGCACTAAAAGTACTTTTAGTGCCGGTTATAAAGTTCGACTTTAATGCCATACATTCAGTGATAAAATGTTAAACTTTACTGACGTTTGATGAAAAAATGATTTAAAATTGAAGTAAGTAAAGTATTGACATCTGTCATTCAGTTTGTTTCATTTCCTCGAATCCGCTATTGCCTTGCAATAAACCTGTTAAAGAAAAACTCTTAATTCCCGAGATGAAACGAAAACAAAACCCCAATGTTGATTCCTCACGTTTCTCTCTCCGAAAACTAGAGGGAGTCACGTACACACGTGCACCACCACCATCTTATCACTAAAAGTACTTTTAGTACTAGCTAGAGCTTCTAGCGGTACTAAAAGTACTTTTAGTGCCGGTAATAAAGTTTGACTTTAATATCATGCATTCAGTGATAAAATGGTTCTAGCAGTATCCTAGCGGCACTAAAAGTACTTTTAGTGCTGGTAATAAAGTTTGACTTTAATGTCATGCATTCAGTGATAAAATGTTAAACTTTACTGACGTTTGAAGAAAAAATTATTTTAAATTGAAGTAAGTAAAGTATTGACCTAGATGGCGGTCGAATCAAACGTCATTGCCTTTTTTTACTTTACAGCGCTGAATTGGCGTTTTAAATATTAACAGGAAAAATAAAGGAAGAGTAGACATTAATGTTTAATTCCACAGCCACCCAGGACTACAATCATTGTTCCGCATTTTTGGTATTCCTAGATGGCGGTGGAATCCAAGGTCAATGTCATGTCTTACTTTGCAGCGTTAAATTGACGATTCAAATATTGACAGGAAAAATAAAGTAAGAGTAGACATTCATGTTTGATTCCACAGCCACCCAGGACTACAATCATTGTTGAGCAATTTTTTTTCATTTTCATTTCCCAGAATCCGCTATAGCCTTGCAATAATCCTGTTAAAGAAAAACTCTTAATTCCCGCGTTGAAACAAAAACAAAACCCCAATGTTGATTCCTCACGTTTCCCCCGCCGAAAACCAGAGGGAGTCACGTACACACGTGCACCACCACCCTCTAATTTCGTTTCCTGTTTGAAGATAACTCCCAGCCTCCCAGCACACCGTGATCAGTCCCACCCTCTAACTACGTGACGAACAATTGCACTCCTCTCCGAAAATCGATCTGTCACCTGTCAAAAATAACGATGCTGATTGATTCTGACGCGCGGGGCAACAACAATCGCGCCATCTATCATTTAACGCGTGGCGGCGACACAACACTAATGCATGATTACGTTCTTTATTCACTCACCGTTATTGCTTTGTTTCAGGCGGAAATGCTGAGGAAAAGTTCACTTGATTGTCACAATTATTGCCTTCCGTCGGTATTTGAGCAAAGGGTTTCGTTTCGTGTTATTGCTGGCGGTTATTGGTCGCGGGGTTTACACTAGGTCACGTATTTAATAAGCGGGGCTGCATCTCACTCGTGGGCGCCGCACTTTTGTTTTCTGTGTTGGAAACGGGGGTTGTTTTCGGGGCTGACTGGGCGGGCGGGGATAGATGGCGCCATTTGTGCGCGACCGGCGACATTGATTTTTTGGAGGTCACGGGATGCTGAGGCGAGCCGCTCCTCGCTCCTCGTTTTCTCGCAATTAACCGGAAAACGCTTTTTCATTATACCTTGTGTTCGTTTCTTTTTGATGACTTGCTGGAGAATAGTTAAATAGTCATCAAGCAACCCACCAATTTGAAAATAGTTTGTGGAACTTTAGTTGGTGCTCCTGTACTCTCCTTCCTCTCGCACGATCTTTATATCGCTTGACGTATTTTTGACATTCGACATTTTATTGCTGCTGTCAACCGCTAACACATAAATGATTTTTATCGTGGATGGCTGTATAAACACATGAATGCCAATTCATACTTCATAAATCGTGTCAATATTTGAGACGTCAATTCAACGATGCAAAGTAAGAAATGACGTTGACGTTCGATTCCACCGCCATCTAGGAGTACAAAAATTGCTCAATAATGATTATACTCCTGGGTGGCTGTGGAATCAAACATGGATGTCAAGTCTTACTTTATTTTTTCGTGTCAATATTTGAAACGTCAATTCAACGCTGCAAAATAAGAAATGACATTGACATTTGATTCCATCGCCATCTAGGAGTAGAAAAATTGTTGTAATTTTAAAGAAAAATGTCTTATTTCTTAATATCTTACGATATTGCACATATATCAACAAGATGGTGTTATTTTAAATTAAAAAAATAAATGATTTCACTTTATGCATCGCAGCTGTAAATTATCTACGTTGTGATCTATTGAATATGATTGTGTGCATTGGTGGTGCAGATATATAAGGGGATAACATCCCCGTATAATCCTTTAGTCTTGATACTGCAGATACTGCACCAGAATAAAGCATATCGGATTGTAGCGCACTGGAATCTGGAATAAAAGGGAACAATCATCCCTTAATCCTGAATGGGAAGTTCTAAAACGGCAAACTTTAATTGAAACTCATCCATTGTCTTACTTCATTATGTATTAATCGCTGTATAATTGAAGAATACGTTTATTTTGAATGGATTTTGTAATTTTGAAGCAAATTCCTGCAGAGATGATTTTTTTACAATTTCTCTTATCGCAGAATGCAATATTCATTTCCTTCGTTTAAGGTGTTGCTATTTTGTTACCAGCTGTGATATCTCAATTGTTTTGAAGGGATGTCAAAAATGGGTTTTTTGAAATTTTGAAGCGAATTCCTGCAGAGATGAATTTTTGACAATTTTTCTTATCACCGAATGCAATTTTTATTTCCTTCGTTTAAGTTTTCAGTGTTGCTATTTTGTTACCATCAGTGATATTTCAATTGTTTCGAAGGGATGTCAAAAATTGGTTTATTTTGAATGGATTTTGAAATTTTTAAGCAAATTCCTGCAGAGATGAATTTTTGACAATTTTTCTTACCACTGAATGCAATTTTCATTTCCTTCATTTAAGTTTTCAGTGTTGTTATTTTGTTACCAGCTGTGATATGTCAATTGTTTTGAAGGGATGTCAAAAATGGGTTTATTTTGGATGAATTTTGAAATTTTGAAGCGAATTCCTGCAGAAATTAATTTTTCACAATTTTTCTCATCACCGAATGTAAGATTTGAGTGTTGCCACTTTGTTTCTGGATGTGATATAACCCCTCAGCGTGGTCGCTTGTCGTAAGAGGTGACTAAAGAACCTTCTGCCCGAAGACCTTTCCTTTCCCCATCACAATAATCCACGGCAACACTCCGTTCAACGTGCCTTAACACCTTGACGGTATTTAAAAAACCATCCAAAGTTACGTTTTGTGCGTACCCGAACCAGGTTATAAAAGACGGACTTTAAAACCGTATCAGGTTACGTATTGTTCCTACCCGAACACGGTTATAAAGGTTTTATAACTATCAAGCTATGTATCAGTCGTACTCGAACAGAACTATCGAGGACCGGTTTTAAAACCGTGTCAGGTTAAGTATGTGTCGTACCCGAACACGGTTATAAAGGACAGATTTTATAACTCTCAGGCAATGTATCGGTCGTACTCGAACACGACTATCGACGACAAGGTTTAAAACCGTATCAGGTTAAGTATGTGTCGTACCCGAACATGGTTATAAAAGGTAGACTTTGTAACCATATCAGGTTACGTTTACGTCGTACCTAAACACGATTATAAAAGTCCTTTTCTCCAGATTACCTGATAATCGCACCAGTTAACGTATTATTCCTACCCGAATAAGGTTTCAGAAGACAGGCTTTAAAACCGTATCAGGTTACGTATTGTTCCTACCCGAACACGGTTATAAAGGACAGGTTTTATAACTCCCAGGCTATGTATCGGTCGTACCCGAACACGACTATCGAGGACCGGCTTTAAAACCGTATCAGGTTATGTGTCGTACCCGAACATGGTTACAAAAGGTAAGCTTTGAAACCATATCAGGCTACGTATATATCGTAAACACGATTTTAAAAGTACCTTTCCATGATAATGACACAAGAACAATTGTAACCTTGAAGTTGCGCCTTTCCTTGATCGATAGAAAAATACTAAAACAATCGCCGCACCTTCGGAACTTTCAAAAATTGACTCAAAATTGTTTGTACTTCATGCTTCAGGCAGAATCCAAAAAATCCTCTTCACCAGATTCCCAGAAAATCATACGAGAACAAAGCTAATTGTGATCCTGAAATTGCGCCTTTTCTTGATGGTAAAAAAAATACTAAAACTAAAACAATCGCCACACCTTTTTTTTGCAATTTAAAAAAATTATCCAAAATTGATTGTACTTCATGTTTCAGGCAAAATCTAAAAACTCCCCTTTGCTAGATTCTCAGATGATCATACGGGAACAAAGACAATTGCGATCATAAAATTGCGCCTTTTCTTGATCGTTGAAATTAAACTAAAATAATTGCCACACCTTTGAAACTTCAAAAAATTATCCAAAATTGATTGTACTTCATGTTCCAGAGATATATTTGTTTTTAACAAATTTGCTTATGTTTTGCGTGTTACTATTTTGTTACAAGCTGTGATATGTCGATTGTTTTAAAAGGATGTCAAAAATAGGTCTATTTTGGATTGATTTTGAAATTTTGAAGATAATTCCTGCAGAGATAAATTTTTCACAATTTTTCTAATCGCCGAATGCAATTTTTATCTCCTCCGTTTAAGTTTTGAGAGTTGCAGTTTTGTTACAAGCTGTGATATGTAAAGGAATGTCAAAAACAGGTTTATTTTGGATGGATTTTGAATATTTGAAGATCATTCCTGCAGAGATGAATTTTTTACAATTTTTTTTTATCGCCGAATGCAATTTTAATTTTCTTCGTTTAAGTTTTGAGTGTTGCTACTTTGTTACCAGCTGTGAAATTTCAATTGTTTTAGAGGGATGTCAAAATATAATTATTTTGAATTGATTTTGAAACTTTGAAGCTAATTCCTGCAGAGATTAATTGTTTGCAATTTTTCTTATCGCCGAATGCAATTTTTATTTCCTCTGTTTAAGTTTTGAGTGTTGCTATTTTGTTATCAGCTATGATATGTCAATTGTTTTAAAAGGATGTCAAAAATAGGTTTATTTTGGATGGATTTTGAAATTTTGAAGATAATTCCTGCAGAGATAAATTTTTTACAATTTTTTTCTTATCGCCGAATACAATTTTTATTTTATCCTTTATGTTTTGAGTATTGCTATTTTGTTTCCGGATGTGATATGTCATTTGTTTGAAAGAGATGTCAAAAAAGGTTTATTTTGGATGGATTTTGAAATTTTGAAGATCATTCCTGCAGAGATAATTTTTTACAATTTTTCGTATCGCCGAATGCAATTTTTATTTCCTCCGTTTAAGTTTTGAGATTTGCAGTTTTGTTACAAGCTATGATATGTCAATTGTTTTAAAGGAATGTCAAAAATAGGTTTTGGATGTATTTTGAAATTTTTAAGATTATTCCTGCAGAGATTAATGTTTTACAATTTTTCTTATCGCCGAATGCATTTTCATTTCTACTTTATGTCTTGAGTGTTGCTATTTTGTTTCCAGATGTGATATGTCATTTGTTTTAAAGGGATGTCAAAATTAGGTTAATTTTGGATGGATTTTAAAATTTTAAAGATAATTCCTGCAGAGATAATTTTTTTACATTTTTTCTTATCGCCGAATGCAATTTTCATTTCCTCAGTTTAAGTTTTGATAGTTGCTATTTTGTTATCAGCTGTGACATGTCATTTGTTTTAAAGGAAGGTCAAAATTAGGTTTATTTTGGATGGATTTTGAAATTTTGAAAATAATTCCTGAAGAGATCAATTTTTACAATTTTTTTTATCGCCGAATGCAATTTTTATTTCTTCCGTTTAGGAGATGTCGATGTGTCGATTGTTTTAAAGGGATGTTTCTTTGTCATCTCAAAGTTGTCGCAATTTTAAATTGTAATTTTAAACTTTTGTATTTTTATATTTTATTTTATATTTTGTTTTATATTTTATATTCTAATTAATACTTAAATGTACAGGGTGAATCCCGTTAAATACATTATTATTATTATGTCAAAGATGGGTTTATTTTGGACGGATTTTGAAATTTTGAAGATAATTCCAGCATAGAATTTTTTTTACAATTTCTTTTTTATCATAGACTGCAATTTTTATTTTTTACGTTTAAGTTTTGAGTGTTGCCATTTTGTTACACGCTGTGATATGTCAATTGTTTTAAAGGAATGTCAAAATTAGGTTTATTTTAGATGGATTTTGAAATCTTGAAGATAATTCCTGCAGAAATAATTTTTTTACAATTTTTCTTATCGCCGAATGCAATTTTCATTTCCTCCGTTTAAGTTTTGAGAGTTGCTATTTTGTTATCATCTGTGATATGTTAATTGTTTTAAAGGAATATCAAAAATAGGTTTATTTTGGATGATTTTTGAAGTTTTGAAGATAATTCCTGCAGAGATAAATTTTTTACAAATTTTTTTATCGCCGAATGCAATTTTTATTTCTTCCATTTAGGAGGTGTCGATGTGTCGATTGTTTTAAAGGGATGTCATCAATGGGTTTATTTTGGATGGATTTTGAAATTTTGAAGCTAGTTGCTGCTGAGATCAATTTTTTACAATTTTTCTTATCGTCGAATACAATTTTAATTTTCTTCTTTTAAGTTTTGAGTGTTGCTACTTTGTTACCAGCTGTGAAATTTTAATTGTTTTAAAGGGATATCAAAAATATAATTATTTTGAAATGATTTTGAAATTTTGAAGCTATTTCCTGCAGAGATGAAATATTTGCAATTTTTTTTTATCGCCGAATGCAATTTTCATTTCATTTCAGAATAATTTATGGATTTTGGTTTGGGATTATAAATGATAAATAAACATACTTTAAAATACACATTTATTTGTTACTAAAAATATTACAAAATTACTCCATGTGTCCGAAAATATACGGTAATGTAAATAAAAATAGTATTACTATCACATTGAGCAATCTCTAGGCCATCATCAGGTACAAATGATTTAATTCAATATATGGGTTGTTATTAAAAAAAGAAAAAAGAAAAACGGATATATTACTTTCATACTGTATACTGGTGGTAATCCATAATTAAAATTTCTTGAAAAATTCACAGTTTTTGATTATTAAAAAATAAATATGTATAACGTTAGAAAACAATCATATTTATCTATACAAAAACTTTAACTGTCTTCTCACGTTATATTATATGTTTCACTATCATTCATTGTGTTTAAAACACTGTTTTTTCAATCTAGTTCAAAGTATAATAATTTAAGTATTGCTGCTGTATCTAATTTTAAATCAAATTAATAATACCATTTAAGAATCGATTTTAATCGATTCAATTAGCCAATCCACATCGATATTTAAGAATAACTCTAAAACAGTGCCTTGGGAGCATTCCGCACCTTTACACATCACTTATTTTTGCAAAATTATATCAATTCACCTATTCTAGTAGTGTTAACGGAGATTACAAAAATATTTCTGGTGGCCTCTACAATAAAAATTAGAAATCTGTTTGCCATCGAAGTATCTTACGAATAAGTCAGTTTGATCTAGGTGCGAGATGATTAGTATATTCAGTTTGCGGTATCTAAAATTAACACTGAATATATCCAAAAGGTTTTTTTTTTGGTTTTGGTTTCTATAAGACACTTTAGAATGCACACGCCTACATTGCTTCCCGTTTTACCAAGAAACGATGGTGGAGTAAGTCGTTTAGTTGATGTAAAGTAGTCATCAGGATTTATTTGAGTTGTACCAACACCATGAAGTATGTGACCACAGCTCCAAGAACCTAAAACAAAAATGATTAAAATTAAAAACGCTCACTTGCTGGAAGTGTATAAGAAAAACCTCTTTATATCATCAAAGCAGAGGAGTTACACTATGATTCATATACAGGGTGTACATCGTATAGTATAATGACATGTTTTTAAAAGTTGGTTTTCGTACGACGTGTTGCATACGAAAAATATCAGAAAAATCATCTTCCGGAGGTCATATCAACATTTTTTTATTAAATGTATTTAACCCTTTCGGCCCTGGTGGTGGCAATTACTACGACAATCCATATTTTTGCTGTTTATCACTAGATGTCACTTCAACAAAGGCTCACTAATTAATTCCTATACTAATTAATCAAATGAGTTCAAATTTGGTATTTATGATCTTAAGAAGCTCCCCATCAATAATAATTGACAAACATTTTTTTTTTCAAATTTAAAATTCCAGGACTGAAAGGGTTAATGCAAAATTATTGTCAATTGTGATTACACTCACCGAAGCGAACAAATCCAAAGATATCGTAAAGAATTTGGCTCCACTGATGGACATCGGCTTCTGGCATTGCTGGCACACGATTTGGACGAAGGTTTTGGCTTCTTCGGATCCGTCATACCAATGGCAACTGTATGCAGCTTCCATCACCGAGGAACTCTGAACAAAATGCAATCGTTAGTGTGAATAATCCAACCACAGATTTTTTGATAAAGTTGTGAAAACGATAAAGCGCATTATAGGTTATTAACCCTTTGGGTCCCAAGGGTCGTTGGAAGTATTACATGGTCGATAAACGCCAAACAGCGCGGTAGCACTTATCTTTATTAATTGCGATGAGGCCCGACAAAAAATTCCAACAGCGCGACCGCACTGCTTGGGACTCGAAGGGTTAGGTCCCAATTCTTTTTTGCTGAACACCCAGAAATAATTATTCCCTTAAACTTACCTCCTCAATGAGCCTGTTTCCGAATATGCAGAATAGAAACACTTGAGCCAAAGCGTAGAAGAGATAACCAAGGACTGTAGCTGCATATTTGGTCACACCATCAATCTATATTTTGATGAAGATCATTGTTTAATTATTACGGAAATGATATCAAAGTTTTATTGCAATACCTTTGTAGCTTGATAGGCAAGCAACGTCAGCGTGATGGTTGAAGTCAACATGTGAAGTAGCAGCGCTATACCGTAGGCATCACCAATCGCCGTTACCAACCTTAAATAAACGCATTTTTATAAACTTATCCATACAAATTTGTTACTGCAAATTCTTTGCTTATTTTATTCACTGTCCTTTGAAAAAATCCATAAAACATATAAATAACACCTCCACCGAAATTTTGATCGCACATGAAAAAGTTCACATTCACCTGAATAGTTTCTTTACAGGAGAGCCTACTTTAGAATAAGTTTTAATTTTTAATTTTTAATGTTACCTAACGACGTGCTTATGTCTTTCCACCCAATACTTGATAGCAGACCGCACCATCATCTCCTGCTTTTTGGTCAAACCGTTCGGACCAATCCCCCCTCCGAAAGTCTGCAGCGCTCCGGATCTGTAATTCCCTCCCAATTCTTGTTGAGTGCTGTAAATTCCTCTGAGATCCAAAGCCTCGCTGTTCTTCATGTTATTGTAATCTGCGTTGTGCCAGAAGTTAAAGTAAGAATGCACAATAATTAATTTAACATGTTTTAAAATCGTATACACTCTGTATATACAGGGTGTCCCAGAAATCGACGTCAAGCCGAAATCTTTTAACAGACGTGAGAGTTATCAGAAAAATATTTAAAAAATCCAAATAATGTATTTAGAAAAATATGGCCATTTAAAAAAAAACGAGAAAATCTACAGCCTGTGACGGTCTTTGATTTATTACAAGCATAACAAATGTTTAACATCAATTAAAATTACAAAAGATGTTTAAACTGCCTTCCTTCAGCCTCAATACAGGCTCGACATGTTCTTAAAAATGATCTTGTTATCCGTCGGGCGAATCTTCCGTTCTTGATTGATTCAGCCGCTTGAGTTAATCTTTGCCTTAACTCAGCTAAATTTTCTACTGGCTTACAATAAATTTTCTCGTTTTTTTTTTTTAAATGGCCATAATTTTTTAAATACATTATTTGGATATTTTTAAATATTTTTGTGATAACTCTCATGACAGTCTTTTACAAGATTTCAGCTTGACGTCGACTTCTGGGACACCCTGTATAAAAAACTAAAGGAAGACGAACATTTCAAACACGGAGTTAATCAACTAAACTTTCAGAATATACGTCTTGGGGCTTTAGAAACATGGTGGCAAAGGAATTTTTATTGGCGACCTTTGCGAAGGTATTCAAAAGTGCTGAATAGGATGAAACTAGTCACAATACAGTGAAAAATTCGTGATAAAGTCTGGCCGCGCTATGATGGCATATGAGGTGATTAACTTGGACCAAAGTTATCTGTAACCTTTCAAAAACCACTGATTTATTAATAGAAGCACCAATAGTTAGCAAGTAAAGTGAAAACATCTGTGAGTGTAAAGTAACAAAATATCCAATCACTTCTGATGAGGGCGACCCTTCGTTAATCACCTCAGACGCCTTCATAGCGCGGCCAGAGTATATCAGCAAAGTGTTTTTATTTCAACCTCCTTCGTAGTGCTGAAACCAATTTGGCATTTCCAAAAATACGTCGGTAAAACAGGTTTCAAACAACATTTTCAATGACGCAAAATTGCGGAAAACCAATTTGGCTACTTTTTGGTCATTTCCAAAAAAATACATATTTTGGAAAAAAATGTTTCATGCAAAAGTGGTTGGATTTTCAATGACGCGTTAAATAACAGCATTCGTATGACCTTGAATAGCGAGTACAAGGTCATATGAAGGTCATCTGTTTTATGTTTACACAGTAGATTTTATACAAGACAACAACGGTACTGCAGCTTTCAGGTCTCATAACTTAAATGTACCTCATGATAATTATTATGTTTTGCAAATTCTTAAAATATCGTTAGTGACTACTCCAAAAACCTAAATGTTTTGCAAACTGCTGGAAGTAAACTATGAGAATATGTAATGAGAATTGAGAATGCCATTGAAGATGGTCTTCATATGACCTTGTACTTGCTAGTCACATGAATACTGTTATTTAACGCGTCATTGAAAATCCAACCACTTTTGCATGAAACATTTTTTTTCAAAATATGTATTTTTTGGAAATGACCAAAAAGTAGCCAAATTGGTTTTCCGCAATTTTGAATAGCTTTGCAAATGTTGCCAATAAAATTTCCTTGTTACCATGTTTCTAAATCTCAAAATTTCTCATGCAAGATTACTTGATTAACTTGTTTGAAATTTTCGTCGAAATTTACTTCTTCAATAAACATGATTTTTCGCATCTTATTCAATAATATTTACGTTGTTAAATCGGTTTTGACTGAAAAAGTTGCCCATTATTCGGCCGAATCATTTTCTCCACAGGTGACGTCCAATCAAATGATGGCGGTTTCATTGCCCAACAGGTTTCAGCCAATGACATGACGACAATTTTACATTCTCAACAGTTTAGTTGTTACTATGGTTACGATTTGTTTGTGAACACACGAATTCATAAATATCATAATTTTGTCAGTGAACTGCCGCAATTTCCAAATAGAAAAATTAGGTAATTATTTAATATGATGCAAAAAAGTATAGTATTCAACTCGTGAGCAAGTTGGCCATTGCCACGAGAGTGAAGTTTGCAATTCACCAGAGTTCACCACTCGTTTAATAATATACTATTACTTACTCGTGGTAATTAGGTCTGACTGTAATATCTTTTATCTTACCATTTTCGACTAAGTTGTCCTGAGAATTCGCACTGGCCGCCCTGAAGAGGTCAGCACTTTTTGGCACGTAAGTGTCCAACGTCGCCGACAGTTCCATGAGGGGTTTCATGATGCCCTTCAAGTGCTGCAATTGCTCGCAGGCAAAAATCAACCAAGAGCAGAAGACGACGTCCAACAGGTTGGCGTGTAGCATCGAGAAGATTACGTAATAAATCTATACGAAGATAATAAAAAATAAAGTCATTAATTAAATGTTTTTTAAAACCCCAAGTTTTGACGCACCATGAGATCCAAAAGTGGAAAATAGTTTTTTTTTTGTTATTTTGTTTTTTTGGCATTTTGGTTTGGAAAATAGTTGGCAGCACATATTTTAAATCCCCATAATAGTATATTTTATAGGTAGGTGAGTCGACTGAAAGAGCCAACTCTTAGAAGTGAGCGGAGCCTAGTGGAAATTTGCAGCTCAATTTGAAACTTCTTTTTCTGTTCATTAACATTTTTTCCGGACATAACTTTCACTTTTTCAAGAGAGTTATGAGCCGACTATTTTCACTGAGGCAACTCACAAAAAACATTCATTTCGCCCTCCTTTAGTACGTTGGCAGCATCTAGTTAGAAAGTGCAGCGCATGTGCACATTGTTTATTTTTCCTTATTTTGACATTACAATTCTCACCTTGTAGTACTGTTTTCTGATAATTTGTACATCTGCTGCCATAATCTGACTTGCAAAGTCATTATATACGAACGCTAGATTATTATTTACGAAATAGAAAAAATCTACCCTGGCGGGTAGAAGTGCCCGCCCATCTGCTCGTAAATTTATCACGGTATAACGAACAGGCTGTACATTATTTTTGAATAAAATTGATTTATTATTATTACTAATTTGGAATTGTAGCCTTTTGACAAATAAACAAGTAATTGACCGTTCCCAGAGCTCAGTATATGAAAATTTGACATTTTAGTTGGTCAAAACATAATCTTTTGACAGGACAGTTTACGGTATTGCCAGTTTCAAACTTATTTGAAAAATTCTTCCACCAATAGATTGCAACTACCAATACATGCCAATAAGATGAAAAACTAAAATTCTATCGTGTGAGCCACAAAATTTTGTTTCAGAGTTGGCTGTAAGATAAATGAGGTATGTCGCATATTAATACGTCATGAGACTATTGAAATAAAAAAATCTTCCTCCAATGGATTGCAACTATCAAATACAAGCCAATAAATTGCAAAAACAAAATTCGACTTTCAATTGTTTCGTATTGTTTTTACGATAACTCTTGAAAGAAAAATTAGATTTGAAAAATTCTCTCACCGATAGATTGCAACTATCAAATACATGCCTATACGGTGAAAAATAAAATTCGTTCTTCAATTGTTTTACATTGTTTTTGCGATAACTCTTGAAAGAATAACCATACAGGGTGTTTCAGAGCTCTGGGATCGGTCAATCACGTGCTTATTCGTCGAAATTTAAAAAAATGTTTTATACAAAAGTTGTGCAGAATAGTAAGCTGCCCGCCCTAAAAATATTTAAATTTATACAGGGTGTCTCATAACAAAGTTACAGACCTAACTTATGTTTTTTTTTTTAAATGGAACACCCTGTATATTTAATTCTTCTACCAATAGATTGCAATTTTCAAACTCATGCCAATAAGATAGCAAATAGAATTCGACCTTCAAATGTTTTGCATTGTTTTTATGATAACTTCTGAAAGGATGACCAAATTTGAAAAAATCTTCCGCCAATAGATTGCAACTATCAAATACATGAAAATAAGATGAACAAATTGAAATTGATGAAATTTTCATGAATTTTTATGTATTATACAAAAAAAATTCGACTTTCAATTGTTTTGTATTGTTTTTACGATAATTTTTTTTTCAGAACAATCTTTTTTGGAATTTTTTTTTGGTCTTTTTATGGAATTTCAAGACAATTTTTTTTAATTACATTTTTTCAGGGCTTTCTTAAAGTCTCTTTTAGGACTGTTTTAAGGACTTCTTTTTTTAAGTTTTTTAAAGATTTTTTAAGACTTTATTTTCAAAACTTTATTGCGTGCACTTTTACAAAACGTTTTCTTTTTTAGGACGAATTTCAAGACCTTTTCAGGATTTTTTTTCTGGACTTTCTTTGCAGGGCTGTTTTGAGGGCAATTTTTTTTCAGTAGTTTTTCACGTATTTTTAAGGAACTTAAAAAAAAATTGAGGACTCTCTTTTTTTCAAGAATTTTCTTTCAGGACTTTTTTTCGGGACATTTTTCCGGTTATTTTGAGAACATTTTTTTCAAGGCTCTTTTCTGGTCTTTTTTCGGAACCATTTTAAGAAAGTTTCTCAGGATATTTTTGTCAGGAATTTTTTGGGACTATTTTTGTCGGGAGTTTCTTCTCGATTTTTTCAGGACATTTTGTTCTGGACCTTTATTCACGACTATTTTTTAGGACTTTTTTTAATGATTGCTTTTTAGCATTTATTTCAAGATTCTTTTTGAGTGCTGTTTTTTTATAGGACTTTTTGTTCAGAAGCATTTATTTGGGACTTTTTTTCAGGATCTTTTATCTATTACACTTTCCTTCAGGAATATTTTTTCAGGCCATTTTTCAGCCTTTCTTCAAGATTTTAGAACCTTGAAGTCTTTTCAAAGGCCTTTTTCAGGTCTTAACAAAGGCCTTTTTTAGGACTTTTTTTTTTAGAACCTTTTTCAAGTCTTTTTAAAGGCCTTTTTTAGGTCTTAACAAAAGCCTTTTTTCAGGACTTTTTTTTAGAACCTTTTCCATGTCTTTTCAAAGGCCTTTTTCAGGTCTTAACAAAGGCCTTTTTTCAGGATTTTTTTTTAGAACCGTTTTCGAGTCTTTTCAAAGGCCTTTTTCAGGTCTTAACAAAGGCCTTTTTTCAGGACTTTTTTTACCTTTTTCAAGTCTTTTCAAAGGCCTTTTTCAGGTCTTAACAAAGGCCTTATTTCAGGACTCTTTTTTTAGAACCTTTTTCAAGTGTTTTCAAAGGCCTTTTCTTTGGTCTTAACAAAGGCCTTTCTTCAGGACTTTTTTTTATAACCTTTTTCAAGTCTTTTCAAACCTTTTTCAGGTCTTAACAAAGGCCTTTTTTCAGGACTTTTCTTTTTTCCTTTTTGGGGTTCGGGTAATTTTTTTCTAGAACTTTTTTAGGACTTTATCCGATTTGTTTTATGGACGTTGTCAGGACTAGAGATGGGTAAGTCATAAGTGATACGTCTAAAAACTCAGAATTTAGAGACGAATTAAATTATGTAAAAATATACAAGGTGTTCCATATGAAATAGAAAAGTTAAGGTAATATCCGGTTAAACCGGAAATAGAAGTTTTATATAATATAATTCGTCTCTAAATTATGAGTTGCTAGATGTTTCATAAGCGACCCTTTGGATTTTAGTTTTTTGTTTAAATTTAATTTAAAATTGTTTTTTGTTTAACTTGAATTTAAATTTAAACAAAAAACTAACAACCGAAAGTTCACTTATAATACATCTCTAGAATTTAGAGACGAATTAAAATATGTAATAATATACAGGGTATTGAATTTGAAATAGTAAAGTTAAGGTAATTTCCGCTTAAACCGGAAGTGGAATTTTTATTAAAAGTCCACATGTCTACACACTTTATTCCCTAGAAACACCATGGTAAATTTTATAAAGATATATGTAAAAATGCAAATGATACTAGAATTCAGTTTCACCCGGTATATTTAAGTTACTTATACAGGGTGTCCCATTTCAAATTTCCACCCCAAATATCTCGAAACCTGAGCAACATGACAAAAAATGTTTCGGATAAAAGTTGTAGGGTTCGGAGGGGAACATATGCTGGTGACCTTGAAACTGACCTTGGCGTTAATTATCAAGGTCAAACGAAGGTCAACTTTGATTTTTCAAATAGAACCCTATATTTTTATCGCGGCATTATATTCTACAGCAAAAAATACAAACTTTTTGTAGGAAACGTTTTTTTTTTTAATACTTTTTTAAGAGATTTTTCTCGAATTTTATGATGCCACTGAACTTTTGTAAGTTACTTAATTCGTTAAGGGCTGCCAACTATTTTCTACTTTTTCATCTGACAGCATACCTGATACGCGAGAGATAACATGTACGGCATTCCAGACATCGCGTTCCATGGATACCAAGACTTGATGAGCAACCTCGGTATTTCTTCGGTAATGGTTTCATTTTCATTTTCTGGATCCTTTCTGGTATGTGTACTGTCTCCAATGAATGTTATACCCGTCCAACCTAAAACGCAATTTTAACACATAATCGCATCGCCACTATCATCTTCACCCTTGGGCCGTAAGACTATAATTTTACGCCCCTAATACATAAATAACTATTTTAACGTTACGCCATTACTTGCAACCTTGAACGGATTGATTCGGAACTTTAAAATTTATGACGTGAACATCATCATTTAAAAAGACGAAAAGTCCATTAATCACATGTTCGTAACTTTGCAAACGACTGTAGTGAATATACAGGGTGTTTCAAAATTCATGCACCAAAAATTTTCTGCGTACTCCTCGTAGATAGAAAGAAAAAAATCCTTATGACAAATCTCGATATTCTACAAAAACCTCTTCGCAGAAATATTAAAGAGACGCCACTGTTCCCTATCAATGAATACTTTCATTCACGGGGTAGGTGCTGTAAAATGATATCCCTTTGTTACCCAAGGCACACAACACATTTTTAGAAAGTCCGTAAAAGCATCTGTGTTTCCAGGAAGACACAAATCGGTTTAAAAAATTCTATTTCCAAGTATTCATTGATAGGGAACAGTGGCGTATCTTTAATATTTCTGCGAAGGGGTTCAATCCACGTTATTTTGTGGAAAATCAAGATTTATCATAAGGATTTTTTTCTTTTTATCTACGAGGGGTAAGCAGAAAATTTTCGGTGCATGAATTTTGAAACACCCTGTATTGGTCGTATTAAACACATTTATTACTTTTGAAGTGATTTAAATTCTCTTTACATCCTCTACAATTATTTACCTAATAACAATTTTCAGATAGTGTCTGTTTTTAATTTGTAAAGCCTTATCATGAAGTTAGGCATCATCTTTCGAAAATTCTACTTCTTACAATATTTAATAAGCGATTTATAACTACCACTTCTTAAAGCTCGTCACTCACCAACAGTAGTAAAGTTTTTTTTTTAATACTCACATATAGCACTAAAAGCTGTTCCCAAGAGGACAATCAACAACACTCTCCTCATTTTCGATAAAGCAATCGCGTGATATCTGTTGTTGGACTCTGTGAACAACGGATGACTGTTTGCCTGATTCCATATACCAAAAGTCCTGTAAATAAATTTGATTTTTTTCGACAAAAGCCATGTGTATAGGGTGTCCCCAGCTACGCAAGACATACCTATAAAACAGCTTCGATCTCACCGCAAAGTAGACGAACTTTGTGATGCAGTGAGTGAAGAAGAGGACGGTGATGGTGTTCGCTGATAGGTCGTTCACGTCATCCGCCTCCTTGACGAGGTTTCCAAATGTGAAACTGTTGATGATTTAAAGGTTCTTACAATCCAATAAGATTTTTGTTTGTTTTCATCATAGGAGTGCGAACTTACCCAAATTGAAGTGTAACGAGTAGCAAATGCAAGCAAGAGTACATAACTCTGAGAGAGTGCAGTGCGCCACTGTTGTCTGCATGATAATTGAACATGAAGTGGCCGGTCGCTTGCATGAGCCTGATGTTGGGCATCATGTCGGCCACGAGGCCTTGCACCTTAAATTGCATCATCTGGAAGAAAGTATAAAATATTTTTTTTTTTTTTGGCGTCGACTGCGAGGTCATTTGCCACCACCGTTTGTGTTAATATCTCATATATCAGAATTATATCAATTGTTATAAAATAGTAAGTTGTTTTTTCCAGACTTTAAACGGCCGTAACGGCTCAACAAAGTCTTCAAATTGAACGCGGTTTGCAATTTGGTGCTCATTGTGTGCTAATTAGTCGTCTTTGATTAAAATTGGTGATTTGAAATTTTTCACGAAAAGTTGAAAAACTACCCTTCTTACTTTTGCTCAAAAATTGCATTTCAAATCTGTGCTCCTCGTCAATTAGTCAGATTCAATTAAAATTGGCGATTCAAAATTTTCGACGAAAACCTGAAAATCTACCCAAGGGTACCCCCTTCTTACTTTTACTAAAAAATTGGCTTTAAAATAATTTCTTCGAGAAACCACTGATTCGATTAGGGTTTTCTATAAGTCACTGTAAAGATCCCTTCAAGACCCTTCAGAAAATGTATTTGCCAAAGAATAAATGTCAATTTGAAGCCGGTGGCGCGTTCGCGAAGAAAACTCGAAAATGTGAAAAATCGGAAAAATTAACTTTTTCAATAATCATCGTAGAGCATTAAAGTATACTTTTTTTTCATCAGAAAACCGAGACAAATTGATTGGCGTTGAAATATTTCAGCTATCATAAGTAGAAAAAAAGTTGGCAAGTCACTTTGAAGATTTTAGAAAAAAATTCAGACTTTGAACGGCCGTAGCGGCTAAACGAGGAATCCAAATCGAACGCGGTTTTTAAATCTGTGCTCCTTGGGTGCAGATTAGTCGGATTTAATTAAAATTGGCGATTGTTAATTTTTGACAAAAACGTGAAAAACTACAGAAGTCAAAAATTGCATTTGAAATGATTTCCTGAAGAAATCAGTGGTTCGATTCAGAGTTTCTATACGTTACCGTAAAGATCTCTTCAAGGCGCATCAGAAAATGTACTTGCGCAAGAATAATTGTCAATTTGAAGTCAGTGGCGCGTTCTCGAAAATGTGAAAAATCGAAAAAAAAAACTTTTTCAATAATCATCGCAGACCATTAAAGAAAGTTTACCTTTTTTCATCAGAAAAATGAGACAGATCTATAGGCGTTAAAATATTTCATCTATCTTAAATAGCAAAATGTTGGCACTTTGAAGATTTTAGAAAATTTGGAAAAAGTGGATTTTTTTAGAATTTGAACGGCCGTAGTGGCTCAAGAAAAAAATGTCTATTTGAAGCCAGAAAAGCAAAAGTCGAAAATGTGAAAAATCGTAAAAATCAACTTTTTTAATAATTATCGTAGACCATTAAAGTGTACCTTTTTTTCAACAGAAAAACTAGACAAATCGGTTAGAGTTAATTTTTTTTAGCCATCTTACATAGCAAGTCACTTTGAATTTTTTTTTTTTTTTGAAAAATGTCGATTTTTCAGACTTTAAACGACCGTTGCCGCTAAGCAAATAATCCAAATCGAACGCAGTGCTCATTGGGTGCAAATTAGTCGGATTCAATTAAAATTGGCGATTGTTAATTTTTGACAAAAACGTGAAAAACTACAGAAGTGTCCCCTCTTCTTACTTTCGCTCAAATATTGCATTTGAAATGATTTCCTGAAGAAACCACTGGTTGGATTCAGAGTTACTGTACGTCGCCGTAAAGATCGCATTAAGACGCATAAGAAAATCTACTTGAACAAGAAGCAATGACAATTTAAATCCAGTGGCGCGTTCGCAAAGAAAACTCGAAAATGTGAAAAATCGGAAAAATCAACTTTTTCAATAATCATCGTAGACCAATAAAATATACCTTTTTTTCATCATAAAAACGAGACAAATCTATTAGGGTTAAAATATTTCAGCTGTCTTAAATAGAAAAAAAGTTGCCAAGTCACTTTAAAGATTTTAGAAAAAAATTTCAGACTTTGAAAGGCCGTAGCGTCTAAACGAAGAATCCAAATCGAACGCGGTTTTAAAATCTGTGCTCCCTGTGTGCAAATCAGTCGGATTCAATTAAAATTGGCGATTGTTAATTTTTCACAAAAATGTGAAAAACTACAGAAGTGTTCCCTCTTCTTACTTTTGCTCAAAAATTGCATTTGAAATGATTTTCTGAAGACACCACTGGTTGGATTCAGAGTTTCTATACGTTACCGTAAAGATCTCTTCAAGACGCATGCACAAAATGTTCTTGCACAAGAAGCAATGACAATTTAAAGCGAAGAAAACTCGAAAATGTGAAAAATCGGAAAAATCAACTTTTTCAATAATCATCGTAGAGCATTAAAGTATACCTTTTTTTCATCAGAAAATCAAGAGAAATCTATTGGCGTTAAAATATTTCAGCTACCTTAAATAGAAAAAAAGTTGGCAAGTCACTTTGAAGATTTTAGAAAAAAATTTCAGACTTTGAAAAGCCGTAGCGTCTAAACGAAGAATCCAAATCGAACGCGGTTTTAAAATCTGTGCTCCCTGTGTGTAAATTAGTCGAATTAAATTAAAATTGGCGATTGTTAATTTTTGACAAAAATGTGAAAAACTAGAGAAGTGTCCCCTCTTCTTACTTTTGCCCAAAAATTGCATTTGAAATGATTTCCTGAGAAAACCACTGATTCGATTCGTGTTTTCTATACATCACTGGAAAGATCCCTTCAAGACGCTTCAGAAAATGTACTTGCGCAAGAATAAATGTCAATTTGAAGCCAGTGGCGCGTTCGCGAAGAAAACTCGAAAATGTGAAAAATCGGAAAAATCAACTTTCTTAATAATCATCGTAGACTATTAAAGTATACCTTTTTTCCATCAGAAAAACGAGACAAATCTATTGGCGTTAAAATATTTCATCTGTAATAAATAGAAAAAAAGTTGGCAAGTCACTTTGAAGATTTTAGAAAAAAATTTCAGACTTTGAACGGCCGTAGAGGCTAAACGAGGAATCCAAATCGAACGCGGTTTCAAAATATGTACTCCTTGGGCGCATATGAGTCGGATTTAATTAAAATTGGTGATTGCTAATTTTTGACAAAAACGTGAAAAACTATAGAAGTGTCCCCTCTTCTTACTTTTGCTCAAAAATTGCATTCGAAATGATTTCCTGAAAAAACCATTGGTTGGATTCGGAGTTTCTATACGTTACCGTAAAGATCTCTTCAAGACGCATCAGAAAATGTACTTGCGCAAGAATAATTGTTAATTTGAAGTCAGTGGCGCGTTCTCGAAAATGTGAAAAATTGGAAAAATCAACTTTTTCAATAATCATCGTAGACCATTAAAGTATACCTTTTTATCATCAGAAAAACGAGACAAATCTATAGGCGTTAAAATATTTCATCTATCTTAAATAGCAAAAAAGTTGGCACTTTGAAGATTTTAGAAAATTTGGAAAAAGTCGATTTTTTTTACTCTTTGAACGACCGTTGTGGCTAAACGAAGAATCCAATCAAACGCGGTTTTCAAATCTGTGTTCATTGTGTGCAAATTAGTCGGATGCAATTAAAATTAGCGATTGTTAATTTTTGACGAAAACTAAGGGTTTCTTACTTTTGCTCAAAAATTGCATTTGAAATGATTTCCTGAAGAAACCACTGGTTGGATTCGCCGTAAAGACCTCATCAAGACGCATCACAAAATGTACTTGCACAAGAAGAAATATCAATTTAAAGCCAGTGGCGCGTTCACAAAGAAAACTCGAAAATGTGAAAAATCGAAAAAATCAACTTTTTTAATAATCATCATAGACCTTTTTTCATCAGAAGAACGTGGTAAATCCATTGACTTAAAAAAAAAGTTGGCAAGTCATTTTAGAAATTTTTGAAAAAGTCGATTTTTCAGACTTTGGACGGCTGTAGCGGCTGAACGAAGAATCCAAATCGAACGCGGTTTTCAAATCTGTGCTCCTTGTGTGCAGATTAGCCAGCTAACTCCCTCACCAATTTCCAAAACTTTTCGCTTCCGTTTTACAAAAAAATTCAAAATTCAAAAAATCCACCAGCCACTTACCTTGAAGGCCTTTGAGGAAACTTTGTAACTTTTACAACAAAAAAAATTAAAAAAACAATAACTAGTTCACGCGCGTCATCGCCGGTATCTCTGTACGGTCTGTGCAGACAGGTCTACAAACACTGCAAATATTCAAGTCTCTCCGGAGGCGATATTGGGGGGTCGAAATCGATGGGGGGTTCTTTCCCGGGGACGGCTAAAGCATCCGTTACATTTCTCACGGGCCTCCCTTATAATTTCCACCTAAATTATTCAGATAATGAAACAGATATATACGTGGCCCCCGATCCATTATTTAATTCCGTTATTAGAAACGCGCCGAGACGTATTAATTATTCATCACGTGGACAAATGATGATGTTACTCTATTAACAAGACTTTTACGGACACGATCAATACACATGGAATTATTGGTGACTTAATTAGTTTAAGAGCTTCTTCTTCTTCTTCCAGGATTTCAAGACCGATCCGTTTCCAGCAGTGACGGTTCGCGGGGTTTTTCTGGTACGGCCGAGAAACAAGAGGTGGTAATACAGATAGGTGCGGTCACGCAGCCAGCCATCTCTGCAACTGACCCTACCTATATGTATTACCACCTCTTGTTCCTCGGCCATACCAGAAAAAACCCCGCGAACCGTCACTGGTTTCCAGAGTGGCTCTGCAGGAATTTAACAAGGCTTTTTTCGAAGACGTCGACATCATGCCCTAGGACATCCAGTTAGCCAGACGCGGGCGTGAAGGGTGTTAACTCGCCACTCTCGGCCGCCGATGCTGAAGAAAGAAGAAACAAGAGTTATTTGTGGCCGTCACGAGAAACCGCCTCCCAAGAGAAGGTAGTCGACCACACCATCATCTTCTGAAGATATGACGACGGTGACTTATCGGGAAGCCTACTCCAAAAAACGGCCCTTTTAAGGGCCATGAAAACTAATTAATTCTATTGATTCTTCTTTGTCAATGATGAATGAATGAATGAATGCATGTGTAATTACTCTTTTCATTTCTGCGATCCTGTTACTCCTGATCCAAATTTTCGAGCAAAAATTGTGCGAAAAATATCAATAAAATTTTAAATTATTTTCCCGCCAAATTACTCTTTTCGTTTCTGCGATCCTGTTACTCCTGATCCAAATTTTCGAGCAAAAATTGTGCGAAATAATTCATTAAAATTTTAAATTATTTTCCCGCCAAATTACTCTTTTCGTTTCTGCGATCCTGTTACTCCTGATGGAAATTTTCAAGCAAAAATTGTGCGAAAAAATTCATAAAAATTTTAAATTATTTTCGCGCCAAATTACTCTTTTCGTTTCTGCGATCCTGTTACTCCTGATCCGAATTTTCGAGCAAAAATTGTGCGAAAATATTCATAAAAATTTTAAATTATTTTCCCGCCAAATTACTCTTTTCGTTTCTGCGATCCTGTTACTCCTGATCCGAATTTTCAAGCAAAAATTGTGCGAAAAAATTCATTAAAATTTTAAATTATTTTCCCGCCAAATTACTCTTTTCGTTTCTGCGATCCTGTTACTCCTGATCCAAATTTTCAAGCAAAAATTGTGCGAAAAAATTCATTAAAATTTTAAATTAATTTCCCGCCAAATTACTCTTTTCGTTTCTGCGATCCTGTTACTCCTGATCCAAATTTTCAAGCAAAAATTGTGCGAAAAAATTCATTAAAATTTTATATTATTTCCCGCCAAATTACTCTTTTCGTTTCTGCGATCCTGTTACTCCTGATCCAAATTTTCAAGCAAAAATTGTGCGAAAAAATTCATTAAAATTTTAAATTAATTTCCCGCCAAATTACTCTTTTCGTTTCTGCGATCCTGTTACTCCTGATCCAAATTTTCAAGCAAAAATTGTGCGAAAAAATTCATTAAAATTTTATATTATTTCCCGCCAAATTACTCTTTTCGTTTCTGCGATCCTGTTACTCCTGATCCAAATTTTCGAGCAAAAATTGTGCGAAATAATTCATTGAAATTTTAAATTATTTTCCCGCCAAATTACTCTTTTCGTTTCTGTGATCCTGTTACTCCTGATCCAAATTTTCGAGCAAAAATTGTGCGAAAATATTCATTAAAATTTTATATTATTTCCCGCCAAATTACTCTTTTCGTTTCTGCGATCCTGTTACTCCTGATCCAAATTTTCAAGCAAAAATTGTGCGAAAAAATTCATTAAAATTTTATATTATTTCCCGCCAAATTACTCTTTTCGTTTCTGCGATCCTGTTACTCCTGATCCAAATTTTCAAGCAAAAATTGTGCGAAAAAATTCATTAAAATTTTAAATTAATTTCCCGCCAAATTACTCTTTTCGTTTCTGCGATCCTGTTACTCCTGATCCAAATTTTCAAGCAAAAATTGTGCGAAAAAATTCATTAAAATTTTATATTATTTCCCGCCAAATTACTCTTTTCGTTTCTGCGATCCTGTTACTCCTGATCCAAATTTTCAAGCAAAAATTGTGCGAAAAAATTCATTAAAATTTTAAATTAATTTCCCGCCAAATTACTCTTTTCGTTTCTGCGATCCTGTTACTCCTGATCCAAATTTTCAAGCAAAAATTGTGCGAAAAAATTCATTAAAATTTTATATTATTTCCCGCCAAATTACTCTTTTCGTTTCTGCGATCCTGTTACTCCTGATCCAAATTTTCAAGCAAAAATTGTGCGAAAAAATTCATTAAAATTTTAAATTAATTTCCCGCCAAATTACTCTTTTCGTTTCTGCGATCCTGTTACTCCTGATCCAAATTTTCAAGCAAAAATTGTGCGAAAAAATTCATTAAAATTTTATATTATTTCCCGCCAAATTACTCTTTTCGTTTCTGCGATCCTGTTACTCCTGATCCAAATTTTCAAGCAAAAATTGTGCGAAAAAATTCATTAAAATTTTAAATTAATTTCCCGCCAAATTACTTTTTTCGTTTCTGCGATCCTGTTACTCCTGATCCAAATTTTCAAGCAAAAATTGTGCGAAAAAATTCATTAAAATTTTATATTATTTCCCGCCAAATTACTCTTTTCGTTTCTGCGATCCTGTTACTCCTGATCCAAATTTTCAAGCAAAAATTGTGCGAAAAAATTCATTAAAATTTTATATTATTTCCCGCCAAATTACTCTTTTCGTTTCTGCGATCCTGTTACTCCTGATCCAAATTTTCAAGCAAAAATTGTGCGAAAAAATTCATTAAAATTTTATATTATTTCCCGCCAAATTACTCTTTTCGTTTCTGCGATCCTGTTACTCCTGATCCAAATTTTCAAGCAAAAATTGTGCGAAAAAATTCATTAAAATTTTAAATTAATTTCCCGCCAAATTACTCTTTTCGTTTCTGCGATCCTGTTACTCCTGATCCAAATTTTCAAGCAAAAATTGTGCGAAAAAATTCATTAAAATTTTATATTATTTCCCGCCAAATTACTCTTTTCGTTTCTGCGATCCTGTTACTCCTGATCCAAATTTTCAAGCAAAAATTGTGCGAAAAAATTCATTAAAATTTTAAATTAATTTCCCGCCAAATTACTCTTTTCGTTTCTGCGATCCTGTTACTCCTGATCCAAATTTTCGAGCAAAAATTGTGCGAAATAATTCATTGAAATTTTAAATTATTTTCCCGCCAAATTACTCTTTTCGTTTCTGTGATCCTGTTACTCCTGATCCAAATTTTCGAGCAAAAATTGTGCGAAAATATTCATTAAAATTTTATATTATTTCCCGCCAAATTACTCTTTTCGTTTCTGCGATCCTGTTACTCCTGATCCAAATTTTCAAGCAAAAATTGTGCGAAAATATTCATTAAAATTTTATATTATTTCCCGCCAAATTACTCTTTTCGTTTCTGCGATCCTGTTACTCCTGATCCAAATTTTCAAGCAAAAATTGTGCGAAAAAATTCATTAAAATTTTATATTATTTCCCGCCAAATTACTCTTTTCGTTTCTGCGATCCTGTTACTCCTGATCCAAATTTTCAAGCAAAAATTGTGCGAAAAAATTCATTAAAATTTTATATTATTTCCCGCCAAATTACTCTTTTCGTTTCTGCGATCCTGTTACTCCTGATCCAAATTTTCGAGCAAAAATTGTGCGAAAATATTCATTAAAATTTTATATTATTTCCCGCCAAATTACTCTTTTCGTTTCTGCGATCCTGATCCAAATTTTCAAGCAAAAATTGTGCGAAAAAATTCATTAAAATTTTAAATTAATTTCCCGCCAAATTACTCTTTTCGTTTCTGCGATCCTGTTACTCCTGATCCAAATTTTCAAGCAAAAATTGTGCGAAAAAATTCATTAAAATTTTATATTATTTCCCGCCAAATTACTCTTTTCGTTTCTGCGATCCTGTTACTCCTGATCCAAATTTTCAAGCAAAAATTGTGCGAAAAAATTCATTAAAATTTTAAATTAATTTCCCGCCAAATTACTCTTTTCGTTTCTGCGATCCTGTTACTCCTGATCCAAATTTTCGAGCAAAAATTGTGCGAAATAATTCATTGAAATTTTAAATTATTTTCCCGCCAAATTACTCTTTTCGTTTCTGTGATCCTGTTACTCCTGATCCAAATTTTCGAGCAAAAATTGTGCGAAAATATTCATTAAAATTTTATATTATTTCCCGCCAAATTACTCTTTTCGTTTCTGCGATCCTGTTACTCCTGATCCAAATTTTCAAGCAAAAATTGTGCGAAAAAATTCATTAAAATTTTAAATTAATTTCCCGCCAAATTACTCTTTTCGTTTCTGCGATCCTGTTACTCCTGATCCAAATTTTCGAGCAAAAATTGTGCGAAAATATTCATTAAAATTTTATATTATTTCCCGCCAAATTACTCTTTTCGTTTCTGCGATCCTGTTACTCCTGATCCAAATTTTCAAGCAAAAATTGTGCGAAAAAATTCATTAAAATTTTATATTATTTCCCGCCAAATTACTCTTTTCGTTTCTGCGATCCTGTTACTCCTGATCCAAATTTTCAAGCAAAAATTGTGCGAAAAAATTCATTAAAATTTTATATTATTTCCCGCCAAATTACTCTTTTCGTTTCTGCGATCCTGTTACTCCTGATCCAAATTTTCGAGCAAAAATTGTGCGAAAATATTCATTAAAATTTTATATTATTTCCCGCCAAATTACTCTTTTCGTTTCTGCGATCCTGTTACTCCTGATCCAAATTTTCAAGCAAAAATTGTGTGAAAAAATTCATAAAAATTTTATATTATTTTCCCGCCAAATTACTCTTTTCGTTTCTGCGATCCTGTTACTCCTGGTCGAAATTTTCGAGCAAAAATTGTGCGAAAAAATTCATTAAAATTTTATATTATTTTCCCGCCAAATTACTCTTTTCGTCTCTGCGATCCTGTTACTCCTGATCCAAATTTTCAAGCAAAAATTGTGCGAAAAAATTCATTAAAATTTTAAATTAATTTCCCGCCAAATTACTCTTTTCGTTTCTGCGATCCTGTTACTCCTGGTCGAAATTTTCGAGCAAAAATTGTGCGAAAAAATTCATTAAAATTTTATATTATTTCCCGCCAAATTACTCTTTTCGTCTCTGCGATCCTGTTACTCCTGATCCAAATTTTCGAGCAAAAATTGTGCGAAAATATTCATTAAAATTTTAAATTATTTTCCCGCCAAATTACTCTTTTCGTTTCTGCGATCCTGTTACTTCTGATCCAAATTTTCGAGCAAAAATTGTGCGAAAATATTCATTAAAATTTTAAATTATTTTCCCGCCAAATTACTCTTTTCGTTTCTGCGATCCTGTTACTCCTGATCCAAATTTTCAAGCAAAAATTGTGTGAAAAAATTCATAAAAATTTTATATTAATTTCCCGCCAAATTACTCTTTTCGTTTCTGCGATCCTGTTACTCCTGATCCAAATTTTCGAGCAAAAATTGTGCGAAAATATTCATTAAAATTTTAAATTATTTTCCCGCCAAATTACTCTTTTCGTTTCTGCGATCCTGTTACTCCTGATCCAAATTTTCAAGCAAAAATTGTGTGAAAAAATTCATAAAAATTTTATATTAATTTCCCGCCAAATTACTCTTTTCGTTTCTGCGATCCTGTTACTCCTGATCCAAATTTTCGAGCAAAAATTGTGCGAAAATATTCATTAAAATTTTAAATTATTTTCCCGCCAAATTACTCTTTTCGTTTCTGCGATCCTGTTACTCCTGATCCAAATTTTCAAGCAAAAATTGTGTGAAAAAATTCATAAAAATTTTATATTAATTTCCCGCCAAATTACTCTTTTCGTTTCTGCGATCCTGTTATTCCTGATCCAAATTTTCGAGCAAAAATTGTGCGAGAAAATTCATTAAAATTTTAAATAATTTTCCCGCCAAATTACTCTTTTCGTTTCTGCGATCCTGTTACTCCTGATCCAAATTTTCAAGCAAAAATTGTGCGAAAAAATTCATAAAAATTTTATATTAATTTCCCGATAAATTACTCTTTTCGTTTCTGTGATCCTGTTACTCCTGATCCAAATTTTCAAGCAAAAATTGTGCGAAAAAATTCATAAAAATTTTATATTAATTTCCCGATAAATTACTCTTTTCGTTTCTGCGATCCTGTTACTCCTGATCCAAATTTTCAAGCAAAAATTGTGCGAAAAAATTCATAAAAATTTTATATTAATTTCCCGATAAATTACTCTTTTCGTTTCTGCGATCCTGTTACTCCTGATCCAAATTTTCAAGCAAAAATTGTGCGAAAAAATTCATAAAAATTTTATATTAATTTCCCGATAAATTACTCTTTTCATTTCTGCGATCCTGTTACTCCTGATCCAAATTTTCAAGCAAAAATTGTGCGAAAAAATTCATTAAAATTTTTAATTATTTTTCGCGCCAAATTACTCTTTTTGTTTCTGCGATCCTGTTACTCCTGATCCAAATTTTCAAGCAAAAATTGTGTGAAAAAATTCATAAAAATTTTATATTAATTTCCCGCCAAATTACTCTTTTCGTTTCTGCGATCCTGTTATTCCTGATCCAAATTTTCGAGCAAAAATTGTGCGAGAAAATTCATTAAAATTTTAAATAATTTTCCCGCCAAATTACTCTTTTCGTTTCTGCGATCCTGTTACTCCTGATCCAAATTTTCAAGCAAAAATTGTGCGAAAAAATTCATAAAAATTTTATATTAATTTCCCGCCAAATTACTCTTTTCGTTTCTGCGATCCTGTTACTCCTGATCCAAATTTTCAAGCAAAAATTGTGCGAAAAAATTCATAAAAATTTTATATTAATTTCCCGCCAAATTACTCTTTTCGTTTCTGCGATCCTGTTACTCCTGATCCAAATTTTCAAGCAAAAATTGTGTGAAAAAATTCATAAAAATTTTATATTAATTTCCCGCCAAATTACTCTTTTCGTTTCTGCGATCCTGTTATTCCTGATCCAAATTTTCGAGCAAAAATTGTGCGAGAAAATTCATTAAAATTTTAAATAATTTTCCCGCCAAATTACTCTTTTCGTTTCTGCGATCCTGTTACTCCTGATCCAAATTTTCAAGCAAAAATTGTGCGAAAAAATTCATAAAAATTTTATATTAATTTCCCGATAAATTACTCTTTTCGTTTCTGTGATCCTGTTACTCCTGATCCAAATTTTCAAGCAAAAATTGTGCGAAAAAATTCATAAAAATTTTATATTAATTTCCCGATAAATTACTCTTTTCGTTTCTGCGATCCTGTTACTCCTGATCCAAATTTTCAAGCAAAAATTGTGCGAAAAAATTCATTAAAATTTTTAATTATTTTTCGCGCCAAATTACTCTTTTCGTTTCTGCGATCCTGTTACTCCTGATCCAAATTTTCGAGCAAAAATTGTGCGAAAATATTCATTAAAATTTTAAATTATTTTCCCGCCAAATTACTCTTTTCGTTTCTGCGATCCTGTTACTCCCGATCCAAATTTTCAAGCAAAAATTGTGTGAAAAAATTCATAAAAATTTTATATTAATTTCCCGCCAAATTACTCTTTTCGTTTCTACGATCCTGTTACTCCTGATCCAAATTTTCGAGCAAAAATTGTGCGAAAATATTCATTAAAATTTTAAATTATTTTCCCGCCAAATTACTCTTTTCGTTTCTGCGATCCTGTTACTCCTGATCCAAATTTTCGAGCAAAAATTGTGCGAAAATATTCATTAAAATTTTAAATTATTTTCCCGCCAAATTACTCTTTTCGTTTCTGCGATCCTGTTACTCCTGATCCAAATTTTCGAGCAAAAATTGTGCGAAAATATTCATTAAAATTTTAAATTATTTTCCCGCCAAATTACTCTTTTCGTTTCTGCGATCCTGTTACTCCTGATCCAAATTTTCAAGCAAAAATTGTGTGAAAAAATTCATAAAAATTTTATATTAATTTCCCGCCAAATTACTCTTTTCGTTTCTGCGATCCTGTTACTCCTGATCCAAATTTTCGAGCAAAAATTGTGCGAAAATATTCATTAAAATTTTAAATTATTTTCCCGCCAAATTACTCTTTTCGTTTCTGCGATCCTGTTACTCCTGATCCAAATTTTCGAGCAAAAATTGTGCGAAAATATTCATTAAAATTTTAAATTATTTTCCCGCCAAATTACTCTTTTCGTTTCTGCGATCCTGTTACTCCTGATCCAAATTTTCAAGCAAAAATTGTGTGAAAAAATTCATAAAAATTTTATATTAATTTCCCGCCAAATTACTCTTTTCGTTTCTGCGATCCTGTTACTCCTGATCCAAATTTTCAAGCAAAAATTGTGCGAAAAAATTCATAAAAATTTTATATTAATTTCCCGCCAAATTACTCTTTTCGTTTCTGCGATCCTGTTACTCCTGATCCAAATTTTCGAGCAAAAATTGTGCGAGAAAATTCATTAAAATTTTAAATAATTTTCCCGCCAAATTACTCTTTTCGTTTCTGCGATCCTGTTACTCCTGATCCAAATTTTCAAGCAAAAATTGTGCGAAAAAATTCATAAAAATTTTATATTAATTTCCCGCCAAATTACTCTTTTCGTTTCTGCGATCCTGTTACTCCTGATCCAAATTTTCGAGCAAAAATTGTGCGAAAATATTCATTAAAATTTTAAATTATTTTCCCGCCAAATTACTCTTTTCGTTTCTGCGATCCTGTTACTCCTGATCCAAATTTTCGAGCAAAAATTGTGCGAAAATATTCATTAAAATTTTAAATTATTTTCCCGCCAAATTACTCTTTTCGTTTCTGCGATCCTGTTACTCCTGATCCAAATTTTCGAGCAAAAATTGTGCGAGAAAATTCATTAAAATTTTAAATAATTTTCCCGCCAAATTACTCTTTTCGTTTCTGCGATCCTGTTACTCCTGATCCAAATTTTCAAGCAAAAATTGTGCGAAAAAATTCATAAAAATTTTATATTAATTTCCCGATAAATTACTCTTTTTGTTTCTGCGATCCTGTTACTCCTGATCCAAATTTTCAAGCAAAAATTGTGCGAAAAAATTCATAAAAATTTTATATTAATTTCCCGATAAATTACTCTTTTCGTTTCTGCGATCCTGTTACTCCTGATCCAAATTTTCAAGCAAAAATTGTGCGAAAAAATTCATTAAAATTTTTAATTATTTTTCGCGCCAAATTACTCTTTTCGTTTCTGCGATCCTGTTACTCCTGATCCAAATTTTCAGGCAAAAATTGTGCGAAAAAATTCATTAAAATTTTAAATTAATTTCCCGCCAAATTACTCTTTTCGTTTCTGCGATCCTGTTACTCCTGATCCAAATTTTCGAGCAAAAATTGTGCGAAAAAATTCATTAAAATTTTATATTGTTTTCCCGCCAAATTACTCTTTTCGTTTCTGCGATCCTGTTACTCCTGATCCAAATTTTCGAGCAAAAATTGTGCAAAAAAATTCATTAAAATTTTAAATTATTTTCCCGCCAAATTACTCTTTTCGTTTCTGCGATCCTGTTACTCCTGATGGAAATTTTGAAGCGAAAATTGTGCGAAAAAATTCATAAAAATTTTATATTAATTTCCCGCCAAATTACTCTTTTCGTTTCTGCGATCCTGTTACTCCTGATCCGAATTTTCAAGCAAAAATTGTGCGAAAAAATTCATTAAAATTTTAAATTATTTTCCCGCCAAATTACTCTTTTCGTTTCTGCTATCCTGTTACTCCTGATCCGAATTTTCGAGCAAAAATTGTGCGAGAAATTCATAAAAATTTTAAATAAATTTCCCGTCAAATTACTCTTTTCGTTTCTGCGATCCTGTTACTCCTGATCCAAATTTTCGAGCAAAAATTGTGCAAAAATATTCATTAAAATTTTAAATAAATTTCCCGCCAAATTACTCTTTTCGTTTCTGCGATCCTGTTACTCCTGATCCAAATTTTCGAGCAAAAATTGTGCGAAAAAATTCATTAAAATTTTAAATTATTTTCCCGCCAAATTACTCTTTTCGTTTCTGCGATCCTGTTACTCCTGATCCAAATTTTCAAGCAAAAATTGTGCGAAAAAATTCATTAAAATTTTAAATTATTTTCCCGCTAAATTACTCTTTTCGTTTCTGCGATCCTGTTACTCCTGATCCAATTTTTCGAGCAAAAATTGTGCAAAAATATTCATTAAAATTTTAAATAAATTTCCCGCCAAATTACTCTTTTCGTTTTTGCGATCCTGTTACTCCTGATCCAAATTTTCAAGCAAAAATTGTGCGAAAAAATTCATTAAAATTTTATATTAATTTCCCGCCAAATTACTCTTTTCGTTTCTGCGATCCTGTTACTCCTGATCCAAATTTTCGAGCAAAAATTGTGCGAAAAAATTCATTAAAATTTTAAATTATTTTCCCGCCAAATTACTCTTTTCGTTTCTGCGATCCTGTTACTCCTGGTCCAAATTTTCGAGCAAAAATTGTGCGAAAAAATTCATAAAAATTTTATATTAATTTCCCGCCAAATTACTCTTTTCGTTTCTGCGATCCTGTTACTCCTGATCCAAATTTTCAAGCAAAAATTGTGTGAAAAAATTCATAAAAATTTTATATTAATTTCCCGCCAAATTACTCTTTTCGTTTCTGCGATCCTGTTATTCCTGATCCAAATTTTCGAGCAAAAATTGTGCGAGAAAATTCATTAAAATTTTAAATAATTTTCCCGCCAAATTACTCTTTTCGTTTTTGCGATCCTGTTACTCCTGATCCAAATTTTCAAGCAAAAATTGTGCGAAAAAATTCATAAAAATTTTATATTAATTTCCCGATAAATTACTCTTTTCGTTTCTGTGATCCTGTTACTCCTGATCCAAATTTTCAAGCAAAAATTGTGCGAAAAAATTCATAAAAATTTTATATTAATTTCCCGATAAATTACTCTTTTCGTTTCTGCGATCCTGTTACTCCTGATCCAAATTTTCAAGCAAAAATTGTGCGAAAAAATTCATTAAAATTTTTAATTATTTTTCGCGCCAAATTACTCTTTTCGTTTCTGCGATCCTGTTACTCCTGATCCAAATTTTCGAGCAAAAATTGTGCGAAAATATTCATTAAAATTTTAAATTATTTTCCCGCCAAATTACTCTTTTCGTTTCTGCGATCCTGTTACTCCCGATCTAAATTTTCAAGCAAAAATTGTGTGAAAAAATTCATAAAAATTTTATATTAATTTCCCGCCAAATTACTCTTTTCGTTTCTACGATCCTGTTACTCCTGATCCAAATTTTCGAGCAAAAATTGTGCGAAAATATTCATTAAAATTTTAAATTATTTTCCCGCCAAATTACTCTTTTCGTTTCTGCGATCCTGTTACTCCTGATCCAAATTTTCGAGCAAAAATTGTGCGAAAATATTCATTAAAATTTTAAATTATTTTCCCGCCAAATTACTCTTTTCGTTTCTGCGATCCTGTTACTCCTGATCCAAATTTTCAAGCAAAAATTGTGTGAAAAAATTCATAAAAATTTTATATTAATTTCCCGCCAAATTACTCTTTTCGTTTCTGCGATCCTGTTACTCCTGATCCAAATTTTCAAGCAAAAATTGTGCGAAAAAATTCATAAAAATTTTATATTAATTTCCCGCCAAATTACTCTTTTCGTTTCTGCGATCCTGTTACTCCTGATCCAAATTTTCGAGCAAAAATTGTGCGAGAAAATTAATTAAAATTTTAAATAATTTTCCCGCCAAATTACTCTTTTCGTTTCTGCGATCCTGTTACTCCTGATCCAAATTTTCAAGCAAAAATTGTGCGAAAAAATTCATAAAAATTTTATATTAATTTCCCGCCAAATTACTCTTTTCGTTTCTGCGATCCTGTTACTCCTGATCCAAATTTTCGAGCAAAAATTGTGCGAGAAAATTCATTAAAATTTTAAATAATTTTCCCGCCAAATTACTCTTTTCGTTTCTGCGATCCTGTTACTCCTGATCCAAATTTTCGAGCAAAAATTGTGCGAAAATATTCATTAAAATTTTAAATTATTTTCCCGCCAAATTACTCTTTTCGTTTCTGCGATCCTGTTACTCCTGATCCAAATTTTCGAGCAAAAATTGTGCGAAAATATTCATTAAAATTTTAAATTATTTTCCCGCCAAATTACTCTTTTCGTTTCTGCGATCCTGTTACTCCTGATCCAAATTTCCGAGCAAAAATTGTGCGAAAATATTCATTAAAATTTTAAATTATTTTCCCGCCAAATTACTCTTTTCGTTTCTGCGATCCTGTTACTCCTGATCCAAATTTTCGAGCAAAAATTGTGCGAAAATATTCATTAAAATTTTAAATTATTTTCCCGCCAAATTACTCTTTTCGTTTCTGCGATCCTGTTACTCCTGATCCAAATTTTCGAGCAAAAATTGTGCGAGAAAATTCATTAAAATTTTAAATAATTTTCCCGCCAAATTACTCTTTTCGTTTCTGCGATCCTGTTACTCCTGATCCAAATTTTCAAGCAAAAATTGTGCGAAAAAATTCATAAAAATTTCATATTAATTTCCCGATAAATTACTCTTTTTGTTTCTGCGATCCTGTTACTCCTGATCCAAATTTTCAAGCAAAAATTGTGCGAAAAAATTCATAAAAATTTTATATTAATTTCCCGATAAATTACTCTTTTCGTTTCTGCGATCCTGTTACTCCTGATCCAAATTTTCAAGCAAAAATTGTGCGAAAAAATTCATTAAAATTTTTAATTATTTTTCGCGCCAAATTACTCTTTTCGTTTCTGCGATCCTGTTACTCCTGATCCAAATTTTCAGGCAAAAATTGTGCGAAAAAATTCATTAAAATTTTTAATTATTTTTCCCGCCAAATTACTCTTTTCGTTTCTGCGATCCTGTTACTCCTGATCCAAATTTTCAAGCAAAAATTGTGCGAAAAAATTCATTAAAATTTTTAATTATTTTTCCCGCCAAATTACTCTTTTCGTTTCTGCGATCCTGTTACTCCTGATCCAAATTTTCAAGCAAAAATTGTGCGAAAAAATTCATTAAAATTTTTAATTATTTTTCGCGCCAAATTACTCTTTTCGTTTCTGCGATCCTGTTACTCCTGATCCAAATTTTCAGGCAAAAATTGTGCGAAAAAATTCATTAAAATTTTAAATTAATTTCCCGCCAAATTACTCTTTTCGTTTCTGCGATCCTGTTACTCCTGATCCAAATTTTCGAGCAAAAATTGTGCGAAAAAATTCATTAAAATTTTATATTGTTTTCCCGCCAAATTACTCTTTTCGTTTCTGCGATCCTGTTAGTCCTGATCCAAATTTTCGAGCAAAAATTGTGCAAAAAAATTCATTAAAATTTTAAATTATTTTCCCGCCAAATTACTCTTTTCGTTTCTGCGATCCTGTTACTCCTGATGGAAATTTTGAAGCGAAAATTGTGCGAAAAAATTCATAAAAATTTTATATTAATTTCCCGCCAAATTACTCTTTTCGTTTCTGCGATCCTGTTACTCCTGATCCGAATTTTCAAGCAAAAATTGTGCGAAAAAATTCATTAAAATTTTAAATTATTTTCCCGCCAAATTACTCTTTTCGTTTCTGCTATCCTGTTACTCCTGATCCGAATTTTCGAGCAAAAATTGTGCGAGAAATTCATAAAAATTTTAAATAAATTTCCCGTCAAATTACTCTTTTCGTTTCTGCGATCCTGTTACTCCTGATCCAAATTTTCGAGCAAAAATTGTGCAAAAATATTCATTAAAATTTTAAATAAATTTCCCGCCAAATTACTCTTTTCGTTTCTGCGATCCTGTTACTCCTGATCCAAATTTTCGAGCAAAAATTGTGCGAAAAAATTCATTAAAATTTTAAATTATTTTCCCGCCAAATTACTCTTTTCGTTTCTGCGATCCTGTTACTCCTGATCCAAATTTTCAAGCAAAAATTGTGCGAAAAAATTCATTAAAATTTTAAATTATTTTCCCGCTAAATTACTCTTTTCGTTTCTGCGATCCTGTTACTCCTGATCCAATTTTTCGAGCAAAAATTGTGCAAAAATATTCATTAAAATTTTAAATAAATTTCCCGCCAAATTACTCTTTTCGTTTTTGCGATCCTGTTACTCCTGATCCAAATTTTCAAGCAAAAATTGTGCGAAAAAATTCATTAAAATTTTATATTAATTTCCCGCCAAATTACTCTTTTCGTTTCTGCGATCCTGTTACTCCTGATCCAAATTTTCGAGCAAAAATTGTGCAAAAATATTCATTAAAATTTTAAATAAATTTCCCGCCAAATTACTCTTTTCGTTTCTGCGATCCTGTTACTCCTGATCCAAATTTTCGAGCAAAAATTGTGCGAAAAAATTCATTAAAATTTTAAATTATTTTCCCGCCAAATTACTCTTTTCGTTTCTGCGATCCTGTTACTCCTGGTCCAAATTTTCGAGCAAAAATTGTGCGAAAAAATTAATAAAATTTTAAATAATTTTCGCGCCAAATTACTCTTCTCGTTTCTGCGATCCTGTTACTCCTGGTCCAAATTTTCGAGCAAAAATTGTGCGAAAAAATTCATAAAAATTTTAAATAATTTTCTCGCCAAATTACTCTTTTTGTTTCTGCGATCCTGTTACTCCTGGTGGAAATTTTTAAGCAAAAATTGTGAGAAAAATTGTATGTAAAATTTAGGTTCTGCGATCCTGCTGAAGTGAAATATTACGAGCAAAATACCACCTTTCGTTCCTGGTCTCCTGATCCTCTCAGCTAAAATGTTTCAATATTTTAGTAGGGGAGAAATTTGGTCGTTCATTGTTTAAATACATTCATTCATTCATTCATTCATCTTTGACAATGAAGAACTTTAGAATTAATTAGTTTTTATGGCCCTTAAAAGGGCCGTTTGTTATATCTCCAGAAGATGGCGCAGTCGACTTCTTTTTCTTGGGAGGCGGTTTCTCATGACGGTCGGAAATACCTCCTGTATCTTCTTATCCTGTCACTCTTCATACAATTCTTGGATGCGTTTTCAATTAGTCCATTCGGTCACAAATATTTAGGTCGGGAATGATTAGGGTGTTAGATTACATTTATTTAATCCACCAACGCTTACAAACATAATAACAATAATAATAACTTTATTTACGGACAATATCCTTTTTACAAAAACATTAAGATAACAAAAACATAAAAAGCGCACGGTAAGGAAATATAAACTAATAAAAAAAACATTCAACTTAACTAATTACAATATTGTAATATGCAAGTAACTACAAAATCAAAGTATTATACCATTATAAACCGATATATCAAACATATCGAAACACTCAGGGTCTTTTTTTAACACAGAAGATATGATTGTTAATGTCTATGTTCTATGTTATAATAATCACATTAACGCATTGCAATGTATTGACAATGTAGGCAAACACACTTAGACTCAGTTTTATTTAATTGTCAAAATTGTGTTATTAATAAGTCGGCAACACACCGTATGGATAATAAAATCAACGATTATGAGAAAAAAATTTCTACGTTCGAGTCGATTTTTTCAGGCAAATAATCAAAATATAACAATTGTTTTGACATGTAAAAATAAACACATTCATCTAGTATCTAAAAAAGTATTGTTTATTTAAATTGCTGCTATATTCTAGGAGTTATGAGTCAGTAACACATCGTATGCATAATAAAATCATCGGGTATGGAAAATAAATTTTTACGTTTGGGTCGATTTTTCTCAGGTAAATAATCAAAATATAACAATTGTTTTGACATGTAAAAATAAACACATTCATCTAGTATCTAAAAAACTATTGTTTATTGGAATTGTTGCAATATTCTAGGAGTTATGAGTCGGTAACACATCGTATGCATAATAAAATCATCGGGTATGGAAAATAAATTTTTACGTTTGGGTCGATTTTTCTCAGGTAAATAATCAAAATAGAACAATTCTTTTGATATGTAAAAATAAACACATTCATCTAGTATCTAAAAAAACTATTGTTTATTGGAATTGTTGCAATATCCTAGGAGTTATGAGTCAGTAACCCATCGCATGCATAATAAAATCATCGAGTATGGAAAATACATTTTTACGTTTGGGTCGATTTTTTTCAGGTAAATAATCAAAATAGAACAATTATTTTGACATGTAAAAATAAACACATTCATCTAGTTTCTAAAAAACTATTGTTTATTGGAATTGTTGCAATATTCTAGGAGTTATGAGTCAATAACACATCGTATGCGTAATAAAATCATCGTGTATGGAAAATAATTTTTTACGTTTGGGTCGATTTTTCTCAGGTAAATAATCAAAATATAACAATTCTTTTGATATGTAAAAATAAACACATTCATCTAGTATCTAAAAAAAATATTGTTTATTGGAATTGTTGCATTATTCTAGGAGTTATGAGTCAGTAACACATCATATGCATAATAAAATCATCGGGTATGGAAAATAATTTGTTACGTTTGGGTCGATTTTTCTCAGGCAAATAATTAAAATATAACAATTGTTTTGACATGTAAAAATAAACACATTCATCTAGTATCTAGACAAGTATTGTTCATAAGAATTGTTGCAATATCCTAGGAGTTATGAGTCCGTAACACATCGTATGCATAATAAAATCAACGATTGCGAGAAAAAAATTTCTACGTCTGGGACGATTTTTTGAGGTAAATAATCAAAACAGAACAAATATTTTGACGTGTTAAAATAAACGCATTTATCTAGTATCTAAACCACTATTGTTTATTGCAATTGTTGCAATATCCTAGGAGTTATGAGTCAGAAACGCTGTGTGCTACTAATTAATATGAATTATCAATACAAAAAAAAATAATCGTGAACGGTTTTAAATATTTCGTACACGTGTGTCTCTCTAATTTCATCGTTACAATAATTAAAACTATCGCAAGAAATACATTTACGCCATTATAAAATTTCTAACAATTATACCACCTGTACGTTGTTATTTTTTTTCTAATTTCTTCTAGAGTGTGGCGTTTTCTCGGATTAATTATAAATTGCTTCATCCACGTCAGCTACTATCGATTATGGTCACGTGATCTAATATCGAAGCAAACATTTGTGTTTCATTACAAAAATATTAGACATTAAATTTTTGGTACCAGCTTAAAAATTTTATCATTGCCAACTGGAAATCTTAAAAAGTTGACATGGGATTGTTCTAATATTTTGCGCACGTATCGACTATATTCTTGGCGACGCGGTGAGGAAATTTGATAATTTTTTGACCAATCTTAATGGAAATAGACACATTATTATTATTTATTTGTTCCTAATTCCTTTATTAATTATGATCTTTCGTTCAAATTACTTCATTGCGTAGATGTATGTATTGGTAAGCTACATGTGGAATTTAACTGTTGTTACTTACTTAGATCTGCAATATATTTGTTTACCCGATGCGTGCCGTCCGTGCGATTCTGAAAAGTGTGCGCTTACCTTAAGGCGGAGAAAATTATATATTCCGTTTATTTATTTTTCATTTCCCCGGTGATCCTTGACTTCTCGTTCCTTGATCCGATTTCTTAATGATCCGCGTTCGTGGTGCGCGCTACAATATTATAAAAATTCAACCAAAACCTAAAGACAGAAATAATTGCTTAATAATACGACTTTTATTTGGTACAAAATGAATAAACATTTTAAAATTTTCAGTACCTTTTAATTGAAGATTATTACCGCCCGGTCCAATTACGAGCGGAATAATATATTTTTTTTAAACGCATTATTCGAACGCGGCAATTATTCAATAAATTAAAAAAAATATATATATAATTGTGCCGCGTTTATTCACCGTCGTGTAACATTTTAATTGTCATGATTCCGTTTAATTAATCTGAAAAACAAACGTCAGAAACAAATGGCGCAAAGAACACGTTTTTGGCGGAATTGGCCTTCATTACCGCAATTAACGCGCACCGTTTATTTCATGATTGATTAGACATAGTGTGACTAATAACAATTAAAATTGACTCAGAGGTTCAAAGTGTGGATTTAATGCAAATGTAGAATGTGGCGAAAACTGATTTTGGTTTTTTACGACGCGACGTAAAAATTTTGTGAAAATTTTTGAGCGAAATAAATTAATTAAAAGCAAAAAATAAATGTTTTAACTTTAGAATACAACAGAAACTATTGGTTTTTGTTCAAATTTTTGAAAATTGAACGAAATAAATAAATTAGAAATTTTAAATTTATATTTTTATTTGTACAATACAGAATACAGCCGAAACTACTGTTTTTTTCGTCGTGCAAATTTTTGAAAATATTCGAGCACTTGAACGAAATAAATAAATTAGAAGCAAAAAATATATTCAATTAAAGTTTTACCTTTATATTTTTATTTGTACAAAACGGAATACAGTGGAAAATATGAGTTTTTTTTTACAACGTATAAATTTTCGAGAATTTTTGAGCACTTGAACGAGAAATAAATTAATTAGAAGCAAAAAATATATTCAATTAATGTTTTAACTTTATATTTTTATTTGTACAAAACGGAATACAGTGGAAATTATTTGGTTTTTTTTACAACGTACAAATTTTCGAGAATTTTTGAGCACGTGAACGAAATAAATAAATTAGAAGCAAAAAATATATTTAATCAATGTTTTAACTTTATATTTTTATTTGTACAAAACGGAATACAGTGGAAATTATTTGTTTTTTTTTACAACGTACAAATTTTCGAGAATTTTTGAGCACGTGAACGAAATAAATAAATTAGAAGCAAAAAATATATTCAATCAATGTTTTAACTTTATATTTTTATTTGTACAAAACGGAATACAGCGGAAATTATTTGTTTTTTTTACAACGTAGAAATTTTTGAGAATTTTTAAGCACTCGAACGAAATAAATAAATTAGAAGCAAAAAAATATATTCAATTAACGTTTTACCTTTATATCATTATTTGTCAATAATGAATTCTCCCTCCAGTATAGTTCTCAGGGGCTGTGGCCTGAAACGGAATAAAAATTAATTACTGCAGTAATTGGCGTTTGTAACGCTAAACTGATTCCCAGTTACACAAATTTTACAATTACGGAGAAATTAAGAAATCATTATTCATGCTATTTATTTATTTGTACTAATTATAACCTATTTTCTTATATATTTTAGTAATTATAGGAATGGGAATGTTAAACAGCAACTTTACAAACGAATTAAGAAGCTGTTTAGAAATTTTAATATTAAAATTAAAAATTCGAATACGTTAGCGGGCCAGAACTATTACGGGGGTCCTGGGTTCGAATCCAGAATGGCCGTCCATTTAAATTTTTTTAATAAGTTCAATTTCTTCATCAGTATTTACATAAAATAATTAATGTCTCATTTTCGTCCTTCTTGTAATTGTTAAATATGATATATGCAGTGTCCGGCAGAATGTTACACAGTGTTGAAATGAAAAATGTTTTATTATTAACTTTTATGTGTCTGAATTAATAACCATTTAATTTTTTTTTCTTTCATTTTTTAAATTACACTCGGCGTCAAGAAAAAGCGCCACTCGAAAAATCGCGAAAAAACTCGATTTTTCAAACCGTCGTAACTTGGTTCAATTTCCTCAAAAATCGATGAATCTTTCAGTTTTTTTAAAGATTTAAGTTTTATCTTTGAGAATGTGTAGTTGATTTTGACCCCAAGTCCAACCCACCCCCCTTAACAACGCGATGGAAAAAAAATGTTTTTTTTATGTAAAAAATTGTCCAACTTTAACAAGCTGTACCGTGCGCAAAAAATTTCACCACAATGGCAGAAAAATTTAATCAATTTCCTTAAAATGCCTTAAAAATTCGAGTGGTTTCGACGATTTATTATTCCACCAATTTCTAAACTCTCATTGAAAGAAATCAGCAATTTGAATTTTTAATTTTTTTTTCGTATTCTTTTCGCAACGATAATTTTTGCCGAAACCGCCACGCGCTGTTAAATCGAACGATTCAATTTCGACAATTACGTCCAAAACTTTTTTTAAATTTTATTTTCGTTTCGAAATTGTCATAATTAATTAGCACCGAGCACACAGAGAGTTTATATCGCTCTGTTTTTTTAACGAGCGCTTTCGGCGCCATTTTATTGCTTCCGCACTAATTGCGAAACTTTGTGGCAGCTAATTAGATTTGTTAAGGAAATTGCACTGTTAAACAGCAAAACGAGTGACACTGAAATGTGTACAAAAGACAATTAGAAATTATCAGGATAAACGCACCAGACTTACCGATATATTTTTTTGTCGTTCAACAGATAAAATAAGAAAAAAATTTAAATGCCAATAGCTTATAATCTTTTGACATTTAAAATACAACCGACGAGAAGTTAGCCACAACTTTCGAATTTGTCAGAATAAACGCACCAGACTTAACGATATTTTTTTACAAATAAAATAAAATAAAATTTTAAATGCCAAAAGCTTATAATCTTTTGGCATTTGAAATACAACCGACGAGAAGTTAGCCACAATTTTCGAATTTGTCAGAATAAACGCACCAGACTTAACGATATTTTTTTTGGTCGTTCAACAGATAAAATAAAATCAAATTTTAATTGCCAAAAGTTTATAATCTTTTGGCGTTTAAAATACAACCAACGAGAAGTTAGCCACAACTTTCTAGCCACGAATTTTAGAGTCTCCGCCATCATCCGATTTTTTTTCCAAAACACTTATCCGAAGACAAGTTTCATTTAAAAAATTTAAAAGTTAGTGTTTGACATCCTTTAGAAATCACTTTAATAGCCACAAATATTCTCCATAGTGCTATTAACAACCATAAATAATAACTACATGACTGCTTTTTTTCCATTTTGTTTAAATAATATTTTTCCTGAAACGAATATCCGAAAAAATGGTTAATTTGAAAATGACAAGTTATTGTTTGACCTCATTAAGAAATTATTCTAATCGCCATAAGTATTCTTCGTGATCTTATTAACAATATTAAAACATAATTAGACAAGAATTTTTCTTCCATTTTGTTTAAACAATTTTTTTTCTGAAACGCATAATATTCGAAAATTTAAAAAATTCAAAAGTTAGTGTTGGGCCTTATTTAAAAATTATTTTAATAGCTACAAATATTCTTCGTGGTCTTATTAACAATATCAAAAAATAATTGGACAAGAGTTTTTCTTCCATTTTATTTAAACAATTTTTTCCTGCTGAAACGCATAATATTCGAAAATTAAAAAAAATCAAAAGTTAGTGTTGGGCCTTATTTAAAAATTATTTTAATAGCTACAAATATTCTTCGTGGTCTTATTAACAATATTAAATAATAATTAGAGTAGAGTTTCTTTTCTAATTTGTTTAAACATTTTTTTCCTGAAATGTATAATAATCGAAAATTTAAAAAATTCAAAAGATTGTGTTTGTCGTTATTTTAAAATTATTTTAATGGCCACACATATTCTTCATGGTCTTATTAACGATATTAAAAAATAATTAGAGAAGAATTTTTCTTCCATTTTGTTTAAACATTTTTTTTTTCCGAAACGCATAAAATTCGAAAATTAAAAAAAAATTGAAAATGTAGTGTTAGACCTTTTTTAGAAATTATTTTAATAGCCATAAATATTCTTTATGAGCTTACTAACAATATTAAAAAATAATTAGACAAGAATTTGTCTTCCATTTTGTTTAAACAATTTTTTTCCCGAAACGCATTATATTCGAAAATTTAAAAAAATTCAAAATGTAGTGTTGGGCCTTATTTAAAAATTATTTTAATAGCTACAAATATTCTTTGTGATCTAATTAACAATATTAAAAAATAATTACACAAGAGTTTTTCTTCCATTTTGTTTAAACAATTTTTTCCTGCTGAAACGCCTAATATTCCAAAATTTTAAAAAATTAAAAGTTAGTGTTGGGCCTTATTTAAAAATTATTTTAATAGCTACAAATATTCTTCGTGATCTTATTAACAATGTTAAATAATAATTAGAGTAGAGTTTATTTTCCAATTTGTTTAAACATTCTCTTTTCCTGAAATGTATAATATTCCAAAACTAAAAAAAATCAAAAGATAGTGTTTGGCGTTATTTTGAAATGATTTTAATGGCCATAAATATTCTTCGTGGTCTTATTAACGATATTAAAAAATAATTAGAGAAGAATTTTTCTTCCATTTTGTTTAAACAATTTTTTTCCCGAAACGCATAAAATTGGAAAATTAAAAAAATTCAAAAGGTAGTGTTAGACCTTATTTAGAAATTATTTTAATGGCTAGAAATATTATTCATGGGCTTACTAACGATATTAAAAAATAATTAGACAAGAATTTGTTTTCCATTTTGTTTAAACCATTTTTTTCCCAAAACGCATAATATTCGAAAATTTAAAAAAAATCAGAATGTAGTGTTGGGCCTTATTTAAAAATTATTTTAATAGCTACAAATATTCTTTGTAATCTAATTAACAATATTAAAAAATAATTACACAAGAGTTTTTCTTCTATTTTGTTTAAACAATTTTTTCCTGCTGAAACGCATAATATTCGAAAATTTAAAAAAAATCAAAAGTTAATGTTGGGCCTTCTTTAAAAATTATTTTAACAGCCAGAAACATTCTTCACAGTCTTATTAACAATATTAAAAAATAATTGGAGGACAGTTTTTACTCCTTTTTGTTTAAAATTTTTTTTCCCTGAAACGCATAATAAGCGAAAATTTACAAAAAATCAAAAATTAGTGTTTGGCCTTGTTTAGAAATTATTTTAACAGCCACAAACATTCTTTATAGTCTTATTAACAATATTAAAAAATAATTAGAGGACAGTTTTTACTCAATTTTGTTTAAACAATTTTTTCCCTGAAACGCATAATATGCGAATATTTAAAAAAAATCAAAAGTTAATGTTGGGCCTTCTTTAAAAATTATTTTAACAGCCAGAAACATTCTTCACAGCCTTATTAACAATATTAAAAAATAATTGGAGGACAGTTTTTACTCAATTTTGTTTAAACAATTTTTTCCCTGAAACGCATAATATGCGAATATTTAAAAAAAATCAAAAGTTAATGTTGGGCCTTCTTTAAAAATTATTTTAACAGCCAGAAACATTCTTCACAGCCTTATTAACAATATTAAAAAATAATTAGAGGACAGTTTTTACTCAATTTTGTTTAAACAATTTTTTCCCTGAAACGCATAATATGCGAATATTTAAAAAAAAATCAAAAGTTAGTGTTTGGCCTTATTTAGAAATTATTTTAACAGCCACAAACATTCTTCACAGCCTTATTAACAATATTAAAAAATAATTAGAGGACAGTTTTTACTCAATTTTGTTTAAACAATTTTTTCCCTGAAACGCATAATATGCGAAAATTTAAAAAAAATCAAAATTTAGTGTTTGGCCTTATTTAGAAATTATTTTAACAGCCACAAACATTCTTCGTAGTCTTATTAACAATATTAAACATTAGTTAGAGAAACAGATTATCTTAGGTATTTCTTGTTCCAGTGTTCTCTTGTTCCACCTTTTGTCTCTCTTGTTTCTTCCATCCTTTTTAGTTATTGTCGTTTGATTAATGTTTCAAATCAAATTAATTATCTATTTCATCAAGTTTACTGATTAATTTCTGAATATATCTCTTTTGTTTGAATGAATTTTTTTATCTCAATTAAATTATTTGCGATTAGTAATTACAAAAAAAACTTCTTTCTTTTCGATTCTTCATAATTACTAAGATGCACTTGTTAGATGTCGTAAACTTTTGTTTACAAATCGCATAGGAAACGCGTACAAAGGTTACCGCCAAGATAATTGTTCTTAATTAACAGCGGCGCGTACCGGCGCGCGGGCAGAGTCACGTGACCGGCGATCGGGCGCCCCGATTGGTCGAAAGTAAAGTCAGAAACCGTAAAAGATAGTATAAGACAAGGTGCAGACCACTGACCCGACAGTCGAGCCGTGGATCTCGAACACACTCTAATAACAACTGTGATACATATTTTTTTTTTGTTACTCGTTTTAATTAATTTCGTGAGTTTTCCCTTTCCGGATTTTTTGGAAAGTGCACTACAGAGTTTTGTGAAAGGAGCATTACACGCAAAGAAGTAAGTTTGTACACCGTCGAAGAATTTATCTGACAAAAGATATAAACATGTCCATAAGTTAATCTCAAAATTTTATTTCAAATTTAAAATTAGTTGCGCGCATGCTCACAGTTGAAAATCTATAGTTTGCCCAGAATTATAATTTTGAATGTATTTTGAGTAAATTTGGAAAATTTCAAGTCGATGGCAATTGTTTCTATATTTATTTTAGTCACCAAGATTGTTACAGATTATCAAGAAATTATGCTTTGTTCGCAAAAATTTATCTTAAGATCCATGCATGGGATATTTGAAATTTTAATGGAATTATCACCCTGAATTAATTTTGAGTAAATTTGGAAAATTTGTAGTCGGTGGCGATAGTTTTTTAAGTCATCAGTGAGCAGTTTCTTGATGAACACAAACTGCATTCTCGTGTGATTATCTCGAAATCTAGTGAAGGGGTGTTTTTGGATTTGGATTGAATTTTAAAGCAAAATCTATTTTGAGTAATTTTGGAAAGTTTCAAGACGCTGGCGTTTGTTTTTACATTTTTTTCAAGCCATCAGACAGTGAGCAGTTTCTTCATGAACAAAAACTGCATTTTCGTGTGATTACCTCGAAATTTGGTGAAGGGGTGTTTTGAGATTTTGATTGAATTTTACAGCAAAATCTATTTTGAGTAATTCTGGAAAGTTTTACGATGCCGGCGATTGTTTTTATATTTTTTTCAAGTCATCAGACAGTGAGCAGTTTCTTCATGAACACAAACTGCATTCTCGTGTGATTATCTCGAAATCTATTGAAGGGGTGTTTTGAGATTTTGATTAAATTTTAAAGCTAAATCTATTTTGAGTAATTTTGGAAAGTTTAAAGATGCTGGCGATTGTTTTTATATTTTTTTCAAGCCATCAGACAGTGAGCAGTTTTTTCTTGACCACAGAATGCATTTTCGTGTGATTATTTCGAAATCTAGTGAAGGGGTGTTTTGAGATTTTGATTGAATTTTAAAGCCAAATCTATTTTGAGTAATTTTGGAAAGTTTCAAGATGCTGGCAATTGTTTTTTTTTTTTTCGAACAAACAGTGAGCAGTTTCTTCATGAACACAAACTGCTTTCTCGTGTGATTATCTCGAAATCTGTTAAAGGGATGTTTTGAGATTTTGACTGAATTTTAAAGCAAAATCTATTTTGAGTAATTTTGGAAAGTTTCTAGATGCTGGCGATTGTTTTTATATTTTTTTCAAGCCATCAGACAGTGAGCAGTTTTTCATGAACACAAACTGCATTTTCGTGTGATTATCTCGAAATCTGTTAAAGGGATGTTTTGAGATTTTGATTGAATTTTGAAGCCAAATCTATTTTGAGTAATTTTGGAGAGTTTCAAGATGCTGGCGATTGTTTTTATATTTTTTTCAAGCCATCAAACAGTGAGCAGTTTCTTCATGAACACAAACTGCATTTTTCGAGTGAATATCTCGAAATCTAGTGATGGGATGTTTTGAGATTTTGATTGAATTTTAAAGCAAAATCTATTTTGAGTGATACTGGAAAGTTTCAAGATGCTGGCGATTGTTTTTATATTTTTTTCAAGCCATCACACAGTGAGTAGTATCTTCATGACCACAAACTCCATTTTTCGTGTGATTATCTCGAAATATAGTGAAGGGATGTTTTGACGTTTTAATTGAATTTTAAAGCAAAATCTATTTTGAGTAATTTTGGAAAGTTTCAAGATGCTGGCGATTGTTTTTATATTTTTTTCGAGCCATCAAACAGTGAGCAGTTTCTTCATGACCACAAACTGCATTTTCGTGTGATTATCTCTAAATCTAGTAAAGGGTTGTTTTTGGATTTTGATTGTATTTTAAAGCCAAATCTATTTTGAGCAATTTTGGAAAGTTTCAAGATGCTGGCGATTGTTTTTATATTTTTTTTAAGCCATCAGACAGTGAGCAGTTTTTTCATGACTGCAAAATTTTATAAGTCGCCTGATTCTTCTTAGTTGGACCACCCTGTATATACACCGACATCCAGATAACAAGACACTTTACATATCCAACATACTTTATTTGGAGAAAATAAGTAGAGCTTGAACTTACGCAACTTGTTTTTATTATTATTTTCACAATCGTTAAAATTTGTTATGCGTGAATTGTCGCGTGCCGTACAAAAAAGAAACAAATACCGGAAAAGGCAGTTAACCGAATTAAGAAAAACACCGCTTTTGTTAGTTACACTTTCATTAACACATTGGACTGTTTTTTGTTGCAATTACTCCAAGAATGCGCGGAGAAACCGCTAATTGCAAATTGCGAGTGGTAACGCGAAAACGGTTCAAATTTCACTTGCCACTCTGAAAATATCTAGGTCGAGAATGATTATGTTAAACATGATAGTACAATGGATTCAATATGGCGATATGAAGTGGTCTGTCCAGTCGATTTGGTTTGGTACAGCTCGGTGAATGCTGTTTAGTTTATCTCTGGAAACAAATATTTTTGGTGTATGTATAAATAATATCCGTTTATGTAAATAGATCGCAAACATTATTTATTTTATATTAGAAAGACAAAGCTCTCACATGCCAACTTATCGTAAACTCGACTTTACTTTTCAAGCTGCTACAGATCAATTTATCTCTGGAAATAAATGTTTTTGGTGTATGTTCATATAATAACAGTTAAAAAAAAATATTATTTGTTTAAAATTTTTGGTTTATAATTATAAAACGATAACAGTTACAGCAAATTTATGTTAATAATAATTGTAGAGAATGCCAAAATGAACAACTTATAAAGAACAAGTTTTTCTCGAAATCTCTTTAGTTTTTGAATTTAAAGTATAATTTTTCCATCTTTTATAATTTTGACGTTTTAAACTTCAGTTTCTTGCGAGTCTACAAAACGCTTGATGTACATTTAAAATATGATTTAAATTAAAAATAAACCATGAAAGTGTAAATATAAATGATGATACCATCGGAGAAAGTAACATGATGGCCACATCACCATTTTTTTTATTTTTGGTTTATAAGTGCCACTTATACAATATACCCCCTCCTTTTTTTTTGAAAGATGGAATGATTTATCTTCCTAGACCAAAGTAACTGGCGAAAAAGTGTTTTAAGAATTCAATTCAAAATTCTTGCTGAGCTTGAAACTACATTGCTCCTTGGCTCTATATAGCTAGCCGCCCTTGATTATTATTATTATTATTAAAAGTAGCGTAAACATATGTATATTAAATCTGCTCGTGACTGCAAAATTAAGTCTTTCCAAAACTATAAACAATAGCATTAGCCAGGAGGGAAGCAGTTGTTTCAATAAATTATTTGTTTTTAGTCTTTGCATAGTTACGAATAGGTTGAATATTCATAGATTAAATTTAAATAGTTATATTAGGCAGACTAATTTTTACAATCGATTATTACATTACGAGTAGTTGCTTTCAAATACTAACTAAATTCAAATTGCTCGTTTATTTAAATGAGGCGGCAATCGTAATAATGGTTCTCGGATTATTTTTAGACATACTAATATTTGCAGTCGATTATTTCGCTGCAAGTGTGTACTTTCAATTACTCTGCATATCCCAATTGCTTGTTTATTTACATAGGCGAAATGTAATGACTTTCCCCGAGTACTAACAACTTTGGCTTAAATTCTCTCGCTCCTCACATCGGATATTTATTAAAGATATTCTGGTAAATAACGAACTTCGGGTGATACATAATTTCAGTAACTTGTCTATCTTCTATAGTATTCGTTGAACACATAATCTGCATAACGATATTTGATCTTTTTTTTTTCTGGGCGGCTTGGTGGTGTAGTGTGTGTAGCACGAGCATTTTCCTGCTTTATCACGAGTCGAATGGTTTCTGACCGAGAAATATCCGCTCGGTCCGTGGTTGTTGTGTTTGTCTGGCATTATTCATTTCTTCGTTTCATTTCGAATTTTTTTTAAGTATATACCTAATATTTCTTTAGTGGCTGAAAGGCCAAAATTCAGTAGCAAGCTCATATCGCCATCAGAGTATTTTTTGACGATATGTGTTTGCTTGTTTAAAAAAATTGCCCAAAAAATGTGGATCAAAGTACATTTGTGAAAAAAACATTTTCAATATTAAATTATAAAAAAAAACTCGACACATATTAGTCATGAATAATACATTTAAAAATAGTATAAGAAATTTCAAGAACAAAATTAACACCACATAATAGTGAATAATTTCACTATAGCCATTAAATTTTGTATGTATAAAAGTTGAATGTTTTAAGAAAATATTCTGTACGAATTTGGGTTGGTGAAAACTTAATGTGAATATCATTCCATCAATTGTATTTTGATTTTAATAACAATTGTATGTTTTATAACAAATAACATTAAATTTTATATAAGTTAAGTGATCCATTTTAATTGGTTAAGTAATTGTGGTGGGGTATATTATGTACTTCCAATTAATTTTAAGTTGATAATTTTATTTCCGGAAATAAAATAAAAATTAACAAATTAAAATTGATTGGAAGTACACTCGGCGTCAAAAGAAAAGCGCCACTCGAAAAAACTCGATTTTTCAAACCGTCGTTCAAACTTGGTTCAATTTGGTCGAAAATCGATGAATCTTTCAGTTTGGGAAAGATTTAAGTTATATCTTTAAGAATGTGTAGTTGATTTTGACCCCAAGTCCAACCCACCCCCCGTAACATCGCGATGAAAAAAAAAGTTTTTTATTTATTTATTTATTTATTTATTTATTTATTTACAATATCTTTGTTCTCCTTTCTTACAAAATAAAATTCACAGATTAAAGATCAAAAAACGTACTCAAAATTTCAAACGAAAGGAGCACGGGCGGAGTTCACTTCACAGAATGATCTTCCACTCAAACCCAATTCACGTGGACAATTGATGGTACTTCTGTTTTTCTTCAGCGATGTCCATTTGTATATTGAATGCTATTTTCAAGCAATTATTTAGTCCTCTAAAGGACGTATTATTATGACATTTTTGTGTCATTGTCAAAAAAAAAAAAAAATTGTATAACTTTGACAAGCTGTACCGTGCGCAAAAAAAATCGGCGGGAAATTCCACCACAATACAGAAAAATTTAATCAATTTCCTTCAAATGCTTTAAAAATTCGAGTCATTTCGATGATTTGGAGCAAAGTTATGAATTTTTGAGAAAAATACTTAAAAAGTAATTAACACTTGTGCAGAAGCATTAAATCAATTAAATTAAGGCGAAAAGTAGCCTGAATATGCGAATATTCAATATGTTCGTAACTCGGTTGAATATTCATATATTCAGGCTACTTTTCGTCTTTATTTTATTTAATTTAAATCTAAGAAGGTTACATTCTGGCTATGTTTACCATCCATCCTAGACAAACAAGTACCCAATAAATCATCAATGGATTCACCTGTGGATTTATCTTGCCTAGTCATACTGTGACGCATGGAACAAGTTTTTGCTGTCAAAATGTAAAGTATGTAAAGCTACTAAAAACTTTGATCCAGACATAGTTTTACAAATTTTAAGGTCATCACATAAAAATGACTTCAAAAACTTAAAAGTTTCTCAGAAACAGAAAAATAAAACAAAAAGTGAAAACTTAGAAGTTTCTCAGAAACAGAGTTGTTGACTTCTTACTATTGCCTAAAATTAATTAAAAGAAAGATTCGGATTTCTAAGATTTCGTAATAAAAGAATTGGCAATAAGGAGAAATAAGGCCTTCATGAAATGTACGAAAATATTTTGGGTTTTCCGATGGCTTCTAATTACCTGTCTGAACCTTTAACTATTGACTAGGAACGGTAACTATGAAGATACATAAAATAAACCAATTTTCGCCACAATCGTCAATTGCAGACCTTCCAGGTTCAGGAATGTCTTTAGAAAAAAAAATCACAAACTTGAATAACGTCTTCCTTCATCTTCTACATTTAAAATATTGTCCCCAGACATTATTTTCTTGGATTTTGTTGGTTTTTGAAAAAATCGAAATGTGCTTTAAAAAATATTTGGTAAAATAAAAATGTATAAAATTTTTCGAAAAAATTGACCTTGTGAAGTTTTTCGGAATATACAGTGTCTCGTTTCGGAGTATGCCAAACGAAAACAGGTAGTAGATTATTTTATTCTAAACATGAATGTTCAAATAAACATATATCCGATTTCTTACCGATTTTTCGATCGTAAAAAATATTTACGTAATTTATTAGATTGCCATTAATTTAAACAAGAATATTTGAACAGGTTAATGTTTATTTGACAGTTGTTTATACAAAAATAACAAAGCAGCCTGTCAGTTGCTGTCAATTACACCAAGTAAAATTACTGTAATTTTTATCGTTTTCCGAAAATAACAACTTTTTTAATCAATGAATGCAATAATCAATTGAATTTTATTAGGCCATGAACAAAAGTAATTCAAAGAGAAAGAAAACACAGCATTAAAGTAGATGTTCAAGCTGCGCTATTTCTGATATTTCAAAACGTATTTTGAACGTATTTATAATTATCTCCAGGAAGCAATGAAAGTTCTTTTGAGCATTTTCCATTTAAATGTTATATTGTTATTGATTTTTTTTCCGTTTCAGTTAATTACAATGTTTTATTATAATTAATTGAATTATTGGCAAAGGTCCAATGATGCAAACAAGTAAGTAACAGCAAAGGCAACCAAGGCTAAGTTTGATTTTTAAAATAAGTATTTCAATAATTGTTTTAAGAAAAAATTCTTCAAATTAAATTTTTATCATAGTTTTCACATTTCAATTAAGATGAAACGTTTTCTTACAATAATCAAACTCTCTTTGACCAACACACCGTAACTTTTCTTTGTAATTAAGAAACGCACCAGTCAAACAGAAGCAGCTGTTAACCCGTCGCGTGTTGCTTTGATTAAATCAGCACAATTTCTTTTAATTCTTCTAGTACAGCGATTTCATTAAATATACACGCAATCGCATAACTGTCGACAGATTATTAAAATTGCTGATGAAGACTTGAAATTGCCATTGACATACATACAACACAAGTGGTATACTTGCCACCTCAGGGTGTTTGGAGAGGATCACTACTATCCATTAACAAAAAAATGAAGTTTCAATGTAAATTCGGCGAACTCGATTTTTTCGTTTATAAAAATGTATCAATAAAAGTTTGCAGAACTAACCCATCTGTAGAAGTTTGAAAAGTAAAGTAAGGTTTACGATAAGTTGGCAGATGAGAGCGTTTTCTCTCTAATATATAATTAATAATTTTTGCGATCACTACAGAAACTGATATTATATGAACATACACCAAAAACATTTATTTCCAGAGATAAATTGATCTGTAGCAGTTCGAAAAGTAAAGTCGAGTTTCCGATAAGTTGGCGAGAGCTTTGTCTCTCTAATATAGAGTACATTTTTTTATCGTGGGCCATAGGATTTTACATGCTAAAAATTATACCTTGTGTTAATGTATATTTTATCATAAAATTTTGAAGGAAATTTTAGTATAAGGTATAATTTTTGGCCCACGATAAAAAAAACATACGGTACATTAAAACAAGGTATACTTTTTAGCATGAAAAATCCTATGGCCCACGATAAAAAAATATCCTGTATAGTTTTCTTAGACGTGTGTAAACATTGAATTGCATGTTTTAACACAACAAATATTGTCATTGTTATTAACAATCAATATAATTATTTAGAAATTCCAGCTTTCATCTTTTCTTCTGTCACGTCCTGCTACGATCTGTTTGTCATAATTGGCAACATGTATCGGCAAAAACCAATTACAACACTTGACCAGAGTTCAAAATTCTATCTTCATCGCCACATCTAGCTTTATTTGAAATAATTGGAAACAAGTATCGGCAAAAACCAATTACATCTTGATCACAGCTCATCTAGCGGAACTAATTGCCACCGTTCTCCTCATTTTCGCAACAGCAGCAACAATAACTACAAAGGACCCATTAAACCGCCATCTGTTGGGCTTTTAATTGCAATCGCTCTTTGCAGCAACTGGGGCGTCGAAAGTACCGTCATCAACGGAATTATGGAGAAAAAAAAATTGGTTCCTAATGACATGGATTTGAGTTAATAATGCCACGGAATTGTTGCGTAACTTTGCTCGCATGATTCACTTCAATTTTTCTTTGCTACAGTTTTATGTAATTCAGATAAATATGTCCAAGGAATGCGTTACGAATTCTGAGCTTGGTTATTCTTTACTCAACAATTGTTTTTCTTTCTTCGCGTGAAATGTAGGAATGGTTGTATCAAGGGCGTAAAATGATTGGGTGGAGATTGCTGTGCATTGGGAAATAATTAATATAAACTAGGAATAATATTGAGCCTTGCGGTACACCATGCTTAATGTAAAGGTCTTTTGATTCTTTGTTGTCAACGCGAACTTTCTGTAGTCGATTGTTCAAGTAGAAGCATTTCTTGGTGTCATACAGAATGAGTGTACAGGCCATGGTTTTCCTTGGTTTTCATTGCTCCCCATTATTTTAAATTTTACGAAAAATGTGTCGACCAATTTTGAAACTCACTAAATTTCCAATATTTTGACGTTAGAATTTTCTAGATAGGATAACGGGTTCGGCACTTGTGCAATTTTAAATGTAAAAATAGCAATTTTTAAATCTTGGAACTTTAAAAAAAGTGAGATTTTTGCATTGTGTTCATTTCACGAAAAGAAAAAAATTGTAATTAACTTTAAAATTCCACTAAATTTTCTACATTCTGGGGTTGTAATTTCCAAAATCGGCTGACGTGTGCGGCAGTTGTGCAATTTCAAATAAAAAAAATCGCAATTTTAAAATCGTGGAACATTAAAAAAGTGAGATGTTTGCATTGTGTTCATTTTTATGAAAAAAAAATTGTAATTCATTTTAAAATGTCAAGAAATTTTCTACATTCTGGCGTTAGAATGTTAAAAAATATCATAACGCGTTCGGCAGTTGTGCAATTTAAAATATGAAAATCGCCATTTAAAAATTTTGGAAATTTAGAAAAAAGTGAGATTTTTGCATTGTGTTTATTTTATCAAAATCGGATAACGCGTTCGGCAGTCGTGCAATTTCAAATATAAAAATCGCAATTTTAAAATCTTGGAACTTTAAATAAAGTGAGATTTTTTCATAGTGTAAATTTTACGAAAAGAAATCGTAATTAATTTTAAAATTACATTAAATTTTCTACATTCTGGCGTGAAAAATTTCAAAATCGGATAACGCGTCCACAAGTTGTGCAAATTCAAAAATCAAAATTGCAATTTAAAAATTTTGGAACTTTAAAATACTGTGATTTTTGCATTGTGTTAATTTCACGAAAACAAATCGTAATTAATTTTAAAATTACATTAAATTTTCTACATTCTGGCGTGAAAAATTTCAAAATCGGATAACGCGTCCACAAGTTGTGCAAATTTAAAAATCAAAATTGCAATTTTAAAATTTTGGAACTTTAAAATACTGTGATTTTTGCATCGAGTTCATTTCACGAAAAGAAAACGTGATTAATTTTAAAATTACATTCAATTTTTTACATTCTGGCGTGAGAAATTTTAAAATCGGATAACGCGTTAACAAGTTGTGCAAATTCAAAAATCAAAATTGCAAATTTTAAAATCTTGGAACTTAAAAAAACTATGATTCATTTCATGAAAGGAAATTATTAATTCATTTTAAAATTACATTAAATTCTCTACATTCTGGCGTTAGAATTTTAAAAATATGACAACGCGTTCGGCAGTTGTGCAATTTAAAATATGAAAAACGCATTTTCAAAATTTTGGATTGTGTTAATTTTACGGAAAAATTGTAATTAATTTTAAAATAACACTGAATTTTTTACATTTTGACGTTGGAATTTTCAAAATCGTATAACGCGTTCGGCAGTTGCGCAATTTCAAATAACGAAATCGCAATTTTAAAATCTTGGAACTTGAAAAGTGACATTTTTGCAGTGCTTATTTTATTAAAAAAATCAATTATCAAAAATCAAAATTGCAATTCTTGAGCGTTAAAAAAATATACAAAATAATTAGTGGATACTTGAACCTTTGCAAATTTACTCAGAATTACTACTGCTTCAAAATTAAGTTCAAATCTGCAAACACTTTTCACTAGATTTCAAAATAATTGCAAGAGAACTAAAGTTTTTATAAAAAAAATAATTTCGAATTTCTCGAGCGTTAAAAATAATATAAAAAATTAATTGTTAAAAACTTGAAACTTTGCAAATTTACTCGTAATTACTTCTGCTTCAAAATTAAATTTAAATCTGCAAACATTTTTCACTATATTTCCAAAAAATTGCAAGAGAACTAAAGTTTTTATTAAAAAAAATAATTTCGAATTTCTCGAGCGTTAAAAAAATATACAAAATTAATTGCTAGAAACTTGAAATTTTGCAAATGTACTTAGAATTACTACTGCTTCAAGATTAAATTCAAATCTGCAAATACTTTTTACGAGATTTTGAAATAATCGCAAGAGAATTAAAGTTTTTATAAAAAAAATAATTTCGAATTTCTAGAGCGTTAAAAAAATATACAAAATTAATTGTTAAAAACTTGAAACTTTGCAAATGTACTTAGAATTACTACTGCTTCAAGATTCAATTCAAATCTGCAAATACTTTTTACGAGATTTCAAAATAATCGCAAGAGAACTAAAGTTTTTATAAAAAAAATAATTTCGAATTTCTCGAGCGTTAAAAAAATATACAAAATTAATTGCTAGAAACTTGAAATTTTGCAAATGTACTTAGAATTACTACTGCTTCAAGATTAAATTCAAATCTGCAAACACTTTTTACGAGATTTTAAAATAATCGCAAGAGAATTAAAGTTTTTATTAAAAAAAATAATTTCGAATTTCTCGAGCGTTAAAAAAATATACAAAATTAATTGCTAGAAAGTTGAAATTTTGCAAATGTACTTAGAATTACTACTGCTTCAAGATTAAATTCAAATCTGCAAACACTCTTTACGAGATTTCAAATTAATCGCAAGAGAATTAAAGTTTTTAAAAAAAAATAATTTCGAATTTCTCGAGCGTTAAAAAAATAAACAAAATTAATTGCTAGAAACTTGAAATTTTGCAAATGTACTTAGAATTACTACTGCTTCAAGATTAAATTCAAATCTGCAAACACTTTTTACGAGATTTCAAAATAATCGCAAGAGAAGTAAAGTTTTTATAAAAAAAATAATTTCGAATTTCTCGAGCGTTAAAAAAATATACAAAATTAATTGCTAGAAACTTGAAATTTTGCAAATGTACTTAGAATTACTACTGCTTCAAGATTAAATTCAAATCTGCAAATACTTTTTACGAGATTTTGAAATAATCGCAAGAGAATTAAAGTTTTTATAAAAAAAATAATTTCGAATTTCTCGAGCGTTAAAAAAATATACAAAATTAATTGCTAGAAACTTGAAATTTTGCAAATGTACTTAGAATTACTACTGCTTCGAGATTAAATTCAGATCTGTAAACACTTTTTACGAGATTTTGAAATAATCGCAAGAGAACTAAAGTTTTTATAAAAAAAATAGTCACGAGACCTGACTCGGGGTTTCCTCGTGAGAGGCATAACAAGCGACAATCTCCCACTGCAGATCGACTGTCGTTTAACACCATCATTTTCTGGTAGATGGCCTCAGCTGTTAAATGATGCGATTGCGACTGCTCCCTCCTGCTTACGCTCTCGACAGGTAAAAAAAGTGACCAAAGAGAACAATTTTTGATTTCAACTGTTGCTGAAGTTTTCCAAATCTTATTTGAAAACACTCCGTTGCCCCCGCATGAGAGTAAAACTGTGGCCCATCCAAATTTTATCTTTTGCTCTCATGTTTCTGGGTTTTTGTTTACTCGGTGTTGACAGTTTGGTTTGTACATTGTCATCGGTGCGGGTCCTACAAACCTATGAAACTTATTCCTCGCCAATAAACTCTTCTTTGACTAATCTCCTCTTACATAACAAGGTCAAAAACGAGATAACTTTCGCCATCTCTGGCCGTGAGTGGCTGGCGGAGAAATTCCTCGCCGACGCCGAAAAAGAATGAATTGCGCACGTTTTGAAAGTGACGAAATTTCTTTTACACGCACCGACCCAGATATGAATTAAACGTGAAAATCTTTACGGGATTTCTTTCCAGGCCTTTTGGAGCTTCCTTCCCGAGGGTTTAATTCCCTAAAATATTGCTGTAATGTTCTTGTCCAGAATATATTCTTCTCAAAATGCGCGTAGTAATCTTATAACCTACAAGATGCTTTATGTCATTGATTTTTTTGTCCTCAACATAAATTATTGTTTCCCATCAATGCCAACTGCGAATCGGTTTTTGGCTACTGGTCATCATCAGCATCAGTTCTATTTGGCACTAGGGACGACCGCAGCAAACCTTTCTACTATTTAATTGAAAATTCGCACATGTTGCAAAAAAAGACCAACAAAAATGATATATTTCAGTTGACCATGTGCTCAAGCCACCGTGTACTTTCACTTTGAACTTTTTCGGCATCTTTCTTTACCGGCCGGAGGCCACCTGCGTTTTAGAAAGCGACCCGAGATGACGATCTCATTGTCTACTGACTCACGTACGGCCGTTAAAGTTATTAAACGCAAATTTCCCGCTGTTGCCGCTGTCGCGAGAAAGTCATTCAATCGCCGCCGATGATGATGATTCAACGGAATCGTTACGCCACCAGAAATAGGTTGACGCTTGTGTGCATTAACGATGTTGATAGTTCCGTTCATTTGTTGCCAGTTGCCGTGAAAGAATTTTCCATTTGTTGACGGTTAACGTTTGCGAAACGCGTGTTTGTATAATTTTGTGTTTTGCTGTTTCAGCCTCAAGATGACCTTAGTGCAGCCGGACGCCGACATGCAGGTGCTGATCAGGAAGGAGCTGAACGAGAACCCCGAGACCAGGGATGCCGACCTTCAGCACATGAAGGAGTGGTTGGCGAAGCAGCCGCATCTTCCGGATACTTGGGGTAGATGATTGATCAAAATTTACCATTATTTAAATTTAAATTTCAAATCCAAGCTCTAAAATCCGAAAATTACATCTTTTTGAAGTTGGCAAATTATTACAATCTTGCCAACTTTCCATTTTGCCGAAATTAAATTAAAGTAAAATTTAGATTTCAATATTTTACAAAATCTTAATTATGATTAGGTTATGTTTAAATCTTACTTCAATGTGTTTGAACAAGAAATTCATCGCAGTCGCCTATGAATTGAAAGGCGCATGTCCCTGATTAAACATCCATTGTGTCATTCAGACAGTTAACGTCAAAAATGTTGACCAGTGTGCAACATGCGACATGCTACTGTGATTAATTTCTTTTTGAAACACACTGCGTAAAAATGGGGCTTCAATTCTTTTTTGGCATCCACTGTCAATATATTTCAGAGATTTTTAATTTTGGTCAACCAAAAAGGAACATTCCAAGGCCAACTTTGCAGACAGCAACTACTGAATAAATTATATCGTGTGGGCCACAAAATTTTGTTTCAGAGTTGGCTGTGAGATAAATGAGGTATGTCGCATATTATTACGTCATGAGACTAGATTAGATTTAAAAAATGAATTAATCTCAGACATGACTGCTATGTTTCTCTCTCTTAGGCATAGCCAACTCAGCAACAAAATTCTGTCCCTCACACCTTATAAAGTTTCAATAAATTATACCATATGTATAAAAATTATTTAGATAAAGGGTGGCTTTGTATTTCGGAACGTACGTTGCAGGTTTGATACGTCGCATCACGTCTTCGCCACCAATCGTTCATATGACATAAAATCAACAACGTGCTGAAATAATTTAAGACCGTGATTTTGTTTATCATGGCCATGCCTTATCTAAATAATTTTTATACATATGGTCAGTGGCGGCTCGTGGAACATGTTGATGGTAGAGCCACTTATACAATATATCTCCCCTCCCCTCTTTTTTTGAAGAACTATTTATCTTCCTAAACCAAAGTGTTTTAAGAATTAATTCAAAATTCTTGCTGAGCTTGAAACTACAGGTAGCACGACTCTATATAACGAGCCGCCCCTGCTTTCGATAGCAAAATATTCTACTTTTGACAGCTGAAAAATACAATATTTGATAGTTCAAAAATGTTGCAAAAAACTATTTTTAATAGCTGAAAAATACTGTTTTCTACAGCTGAAACATACCATTGTTAAAACACGAAAAATACTATTTTGGACAAAAAAAAAACAACTATTTTTAGTAGCTGAAAAATATTAATTTTCAACAGCTGAGCAATACCATTTTTGTCAGCTGAAACATAGCATTCCTGACACACCAATAATACTATTTTTGACAAAAAAATACTATTTTTGATAGTAGAAAATACTACTTTTGACAGCGAAATATACTACTTTTGGCAGCTGAAAAATAAAATTTTTGACAATTGAAAAACGTCAAAAAAAAAAAATTTGCTAGCTGAAAAATACTGTTTTTGGCAGCTGAAACATAGCATATTTGAAGAATACCATTTTCTACTGACAGCTGTAAAATAAAACTCGAGACAGCTGGAGATTACCATTCTTGACAGCCGAAAAATACCATTCCCCACAACAAAATATACAGGTTTTAACAGCTGAAACATGTCATTTTTGACAGTTAAAAAATGTTAGAAAATGCTGCTTTTGATAGCTAAAAAATACCATTTATATTGGTGGGAAATACCAATTTTGGCAATTGAAAAATATCATTTTTGACAGCTGAAAAATTACATTTTTGACAGCTGAATAATGCAATTAATAATAGCTGAAAAATACCATTCTTGATAACAGCAACACACTATTATTGACAACTGTATGATACCATTATTTTCAGCTAAAAAATATAATTTTTGAAAACAAAAAATACAATTTTTGGCAACAAAAAGTACACTTTTTGAAAGCTGAAAAATGCCATTTTTGACAATTAAACAAATGTCGAAAATTGCTGCTTTTAATAGCTGAAACATATAATTTTTATAGGTGGGAAATACCATCGTTGACAGCGGAAAACTATCATTTTGACAGCTGTCATGACATTTTTCAGCTATTAAGAATTGCATTATTCAACTGTCAAAAATGTAATTTTTCAGCTGTCAAAAATGATATTTTTCAGTGGCCAAAATTGGTATTTCCCACCAATATAAATGGTATTTTTTAGCTATCAAAAGCAGCATTTTCTAACATTTTTTAACTGTCAAAAATGACATGTTTCAGCTGTCAAAACCTGTATATTTTGTTGCCAAAAATTGAATTTCAATTTTTGGAAGCTGAAAAATGCCATTTTTGACGATTAAAAAATGTCGAAAAATGCTGCTTTTAATAGCTGAAAAATATAATTTTTATAGGTGGGAAATACCATTGTTGACAGCTGAAAAATATAATTTTTGACAGCTGAAAAATATAATTTTTGACAGCTGAAAAATATAATTTTTGACAGCTGAAAAATATAATTTTTGATAGTTGAATAATACACTTCTTAACAGTTGAAAAATATTATTTTTAACAACTGAAACATTACATTCTTGACAACTGCAACAAACCATTATTGTCAGCTAAAAAAATACAATTTCGTATTTTTCAGCTATTATTAATTGCATTATTCAGCTGTCAAAAATGTAATGTTTCAGCTGTCAAAAATGATATTTTTCAGTTGCCAAAATTGGTATTTCCCACCAATATAAATGGTATTTTTTAGCTTTCAAAAGCAGCAGTTTCTAACATTTTTTAACTGTCAAAAATGACATGTTTCAGCTGTCAAAACCTGTATATTTTGTTGCCAAAAATTGAATTTCAATTTTTGGAAGCTGAAAAATGCCATTTTTGACGATTAAAAAATGTCGAAAAATGCAGCTTTTAATAGCTGAAAAATATAATTTTTATAGGTGGGAAATACCATTGTTGACAGCTGAAAAATATAATTTTTGACAGCTGAAAAATATAATTTTTGACAGCTGAAAAATATAATTTTTGTCAGTTGAATAATACCCTTCTTAACAGCTGAAAAATACTATTTTTAGCAACTGAAACATTACATTCTTGACAACTGCAACAAACCATTATTGACAACTGTAACAAACCATTATTGTCAGCTAAAAAAATACAATTTTCGAACAAAAAAAGGTAAGTTTTGACAGCCGAAAATGCCATTTTTGACAGTTAAAAAAATGTAGAAAAATGCTGCTTTTAATAGCTGAAAATAACATTTTCATAGGTTAGAAATCGCATTTTTGACAGGTGAAAAATATTATTTTTGACAGTTGAATAATACACTTCTTAACAGCTATTTTCAACGGCCGCAAAATACCATTGTTGACAACTGTAACAAACCATTATTGGCAACTGAAACATACCATTATTGCCTGCTAAAAAATACAATTTTTGACTACAAAAAGTCAATTTTTTACAGCTAAAATGTGGCATTTTTGACAATTAAAAATAGTGTCACAAAATGCTGTTTTTGATAACTGAAAAATAACATTTTAACAGGCGAGGAATACCTTTTTTGACATACAAAAAAAACATTTTTGACAACTGAAAAATATCATTTTTGACATTTGAATAATACACTTCTTAACAGCTGAAAAATGCCATTTTTAACAACTGAAAAATGCCATTTTTAACAACTGAAAAATACGATTTTTGACAATCGCAACAAAACATTATTGACAACTGTAATAAATCATTATTGTCACCTAAAAAGTTCAATTTTAGACAACAAAAATTACAATTTTTTAATACTTTTTTGATAGCTGAAAAATAACATTTTTAACAACTGAAAACTACAACTTTTAACAGCTGAAACATACCATTGTTAACAACTGCAACAAACCATTATTGACAACTGTAACAAACCGTTATTGCCTGTTAAAAAATACAATTTTAGACAACAAAAGAAAGAAATTCTTGCGAGCTTGAAACTACTACAAGTAGTGCCATGGCTCCCTGGCTCTATATAACGAGCCGCCCCTGCATATGGTATATCTCTAATATCAAAGCTTCTGAAATCAAGTAATACGAGCGTAATTACAAACATTTTTTTTTCCTTAATTTTTTCACTTGCTATTAATGAATCAAACTTTAATTTTATTTCCAAAGCCAGCTGTGTGATTAACATCATCGCCGTCTGAAATCCTGAAAACTCGATTATTAAATTCAACCGGTTTAAGTCATAACACAAAGGGCAGAATCGCGTTCGAAAACTTCTTAATATTTAATACGAAACTTAAGGGCTGCGAGGGCGGGAAGTTTCTATTGGTTAATGAGCCTGATCACCCCCTCCTCGCCTATCTTCTTCGGGTCGCCCATCCGATTATCGACCAGAGTCGTACTATTACGACTTTCAACAAACACAAGGTGGTCCCCCCATCATGAATAAATAGAGCGAAAGCTGGAGATGATTAAATCGATGCCAACTTAATAATTCAAGGTGCGGCCTCCTTTTCTTTTACCAACTTAACGAGCGCGCGTCCATTAAGTCGCCAAGGACGCGGTCTTGAAAATTATTCATGAATCTAAGTTTGCCGGCTTGATAATTGTTTTAATTAGTTATTTTCAATTGGGCAAAGTAATCGAGTAAGCGCACATTTGCTTCGGGGGTTCGGGGGTGTATCACATGCAACCATGCACGAATCTGCGCGCATATGGTTGCATACGTTAACACGTTCACTGCGTTAAGGGGCATATGTGTCCCGTCGTGGACTTAGATAGAATTCTAACGAACTTCCCTACAGGGAAAGGTTGTAACATCGTCGTACTTTGACGAAATAAAAAGTTTTTTGGTACCGATCACAAATTATTATTAATTTGTGATACCGATTTGCAGTAAAACAATTTAAAAAAATGCGGGGTTTATATGACCCGTACCTCCTGTTAAAAAGTCACACAAATCGCAGCCACAATGAACGTGTTAATAATAATAAAACCCGATTGAAAACGAAATAAACACATTCTATTTTCAAGTTAAAAAAAACTACTCAAAACAAATCAGTGCTTTTTCTATGTATAGCATGCAACCACGCACGCATCTTTGTGCATATGATTGCTTACGGTAATAATATTAAAACCCAATTAAAAACGAAATAAACACATTTCCATTTTCAAGTTTTGATAAAAAACTATTCAAAACAAATTATTGTTTCTGAGACGTATAGTATGCAACCATGTACATATCCAAGTATATATGGTTGCATAAAGCAAAAACTGTTTGCACGTTAAAAAACTGATCAAAACAAATCAAAATCGATGTTTTTGTATCGGACAAAATACAGTGAGACTATTTTCGACTTTCTGATCTCACTGTACATTTATTGAGACATTTTTACATAACCTCAAAAGACTCTTTCAGTCGTAATAAAAAACTAAGTATTATTCAAAACTTTAACCACCACTATTATTGCTACTTTTTGAAAAGTCAGCAGTTAAAAAATGTTTTCAGTAATAGAAAAAGTTGCATTATTTTATTGCCAAGTAGGATATTTTGTAAACTGCTAAAACGTATATTAAGATTCGAGTCAAGAATGTATACTTTCAGCTGTTAAAAACATTTTTTGAAAATGTCCGTTTTCAAATGTCAAAAAGTGTTAACAACAAAAATCACATTTCTTTGAAAATATGTTTTCAAAAATTATATTTGCTAAATGTCAAAATTAACATCAAAAATAATATTTCTTTGAAAATATCAGTTTTCAAATGTTAAAAATTATATTTGCTAAATATCAAAGTTAACAAAAAAAATAATATTTCTTTGAAAATATCAGTTTTCAAATGTTAAAAATTATATTTGGTAAATTTCAAAGTTGACAACAAAAATAATATTTCTTTGAAAATATCAGTTTTCAAATGTCAAAAATTATATTTGGTAAATTTGTTTGTTTTCTTTTATTAACGGGTTAATACCATGGTACATACATAATTTTAAATGTCAAAGTTAACAACAAAAGTGACATTTCTTTGAAAATGTCAGTTTTCAAATGTTCAAAATTATATTTGCTAAATGTTAAAGATAACAACAAAAATTACATTTCTTTGAAAATGTCAGCTTTCAAATGCCAAAAATTATATTTCCTAAATCTTCGAGATAACAACAAAAATGTTATTCCTTTGAAAACGCCAAAAATTATATTTGCTACATCTCAAAGTTAACAAAAATGAATGCTATAAAAATGTCAATTGTCAAGTGTCACAAAAAATTATAATTGCTAAATGTCAAAGTTAACAATAAAAATAATAGTAGTAGTAGTAAAACGATTTTATTGGGAAAATGGTAATTTAAAATTTGATTTTTTTTTCTTTTAAGACTGAGAGTTGTTAAAAAAAAACACAAAAAAATTGTAATTAAAATAGTTTCATGGTTTATGAAAAATTTAGAAAGTTATTTTAGCTTTTCAAAAAATTGCCAAAATAGAAATTGAAAATTATATTTTTTTTACTTTTAAGACTATGCCAGTTGTTAAAAAAACTTAAAAAATTGTAAATAAAATAATTTCATGGTTTATGAAAAATTTAGAAATTTATTTTAGCTTTTCAAAAAATTGCGAAAAATGGAAATTTAATTTTTTTTTACTTTTAATGCCAGTTGTCAAAAAACATAAAAATTGTAATTGAAATAATTTCATAGTTTATGAAAAATTTAGAAATTTATTTTAGCTTTTCAAAACATTGCGAAAAATTGATTTTTTTTTACTTTTAAGACTATGCCAGTTGTAAAAAAACATAAAAAATTGTAATTAAAATAATTTCATGGCTTATGCAAAATTTAGAAATTTATTTTAGCTTTTCAAAAAATTGCGAAAAATGGAAATTTAAAATTTTATTTTTTTTTACTTTTAATACTATGCCAGTTGTTAAAAAAAACATCAAAAATTGTAATTAAAATAATTTCATGGTTCATGAAAAATTTTGAAATTTATTTTAGCTTTTCAAAAAATTGCGAAAAATGGAAATTTATTTTTTTTTCATTTAAGACTATGCCAAGTGTTAAGAAAACATAAAAAATTTCATGGTTTATGAAAAATTCAGAAATTGATTTTAGCTTTTTAAAAAATTGCGAAAAATGGAAATTTGAAATTTTTACTTTTATTTTTTATGCAATATTTATAATTACATCTACTTTTTAATGAAGCTATAATTGAAGCACTTTTTACGGAGAAAAACCGTCAAAATATTAAAAAATTGACTTGGCTCTTCAAAAAATTGTGGAAAATGGAAATTTTATATTTTATTTTATTTTTTTACGAAAAAATTACTATTACCAGTAATTTTTAACTAATAAATAATTAAAGCACTCTTTATGTAAGAAATTTTACTTGACAAAAATTTTAATTTATTATAATAATAATAATAATTATATTTATTGACCACTCAAATTTACAATAGCAAAATTTACAGGTTACAAAAAAAGACCGTTACAGTAATCCAAAAACTATTATCGCCACTAATTTTAAAATATAATGAAAGCACCTTTTTTATGAAAAATCTAAATATGTTAACTGTGGCTTTCAAGATGGCGGAGAAACAGTAGACAACTTTTGTTTTTTTACGGTCGCCATATTGGATTTTTACATTTTTAATGCAAGAATCTTATTTGATGATGATTTACACGCACATTGTTGTTAAATTTTACGGATGAGCCAATTTTTTTTTGTATAGATTGGCAGGGAAACAAAATGTAAAAATCAAATATAACGACCGTAAGAAAGAAAAAAACAAAAGTTGTCTGTTGCTTCATAGCCATCTAGAAAGCTGCAATAGATCCAATAACTTATTTAGATTCTCAAAAAAAGTGCTTTAATTTAATTATATCTTAAGTTAAAAATTATTAGTAGTAATAACAGTTTTTGCATAAGAAATTAAAATTAAAATAGAAAATTTCCAATTTTTTAAATAAAAAAACGTATAATTTCTAAATTATGCGTGGTTTATTTTATTTTTAAATATATCTTCGTTAGATACGAGTAGTATTAATTAGTTTTTGCCTAAAAATATAAAAACAAAAATTGAAAATTGGAATTTTTTATTTTTTTAAATTTTTTATTTCACGTTTGCTATAGTATATATCAACGATACAATCAATAAATATATAAGTGGCATACTTTTTTGCGGATACGTTCGTCCATCAGAAATTAATTCGTTTTTGCCTAAAAATATAAAAATAAAAATTGAAAATTAGAATTTTTTATTTTTTGAATTTTTTTTATTTCACGTCTGCTATAATAGTATATAAACCATACAATCAATAAATATATAAGTGGCATACTTTTTTGCGGATGCGTTCGTCCATCAAAAATTAATTAGTTTTTGCCTAAAAATATAAAAATAAAAACTGAAAATTAGTTTTTTTAATTTTTTTTTTAATTTTTATTTCACGTCTGTTATAATATATAAAACATACAATTAATAAATACATAGTAGTGGCCTACTTTTTTGCGGATGCGTTCGTCCATTAAAAATTAATTCGTTTTTGCCTAAAAATATAAAAATAAAAATTGAAAATTGGAATTTTTTATTTTTTTAAATTTTCTATTTCACGTCTTTCATGAAAGTTTAAAACAAAAAAAGCTAAGTAAAATTTTTTAATTAATTATGATAACTCCATTGTACCGCTCGAAAAAATCATATCATACTCTTATTCAAATAATAATAATAATTTTTTTATTGGTAAACTTTTTTATAAAAAATAATTACAAAATATAGTATTATACATAAAACGAAGAATAAATTAGTTTTTTTTTTAAGAAATAGCCGTTGGCGAATTATAGTGGCGTCCCTCTGAAGTAACAAGCTCAGTTACACACCTGCAGGGTTGACCAAACACCACTGCTACTACACTTTAAACAAATATTCATACAGCTCTTTGAATGAGGTGAAATATTATGAATTTTCCAAAGAACGATTCCGTTAAAATTCGCGCACGTTTCGCCATTTAATTAAGTAATTTCCGAGCTTCGTTTGTTAGTCGCTTATTTCATCTTAATTTTACGCTTCGATTAATGTCTGGCAATGAACTCTAAATCTTCCATAAATAATTCTCGAAGCGTGACTTTTGAACAGATTAAAACACAGAACACCACGTATCCTGCTTTATTTATTTTAATTCCTTATTAAAATACACTACTTATAGAAATTATCAGCTGAAGAAATTAGAATTGTTAGGATTTAATAATTACTGGTTTGTTCAATAATTTTAATATATATTAACATTTTTATTGACAGTCTTTTTCAGACTATTATCTCGTGCATTATTCGCTTATATTAAACATCTTCATTGACAGTCTTTCTGTACATAGTAATGAATTGATGAGATGTTAGGGGAGGGAATTCGCTTAATTTTATTATTATCGGAGAGCATGTAATTTCGATCAATGTTTTTTTCTCCGCAAGTGTTGTGGGCATCAACAAAAGTTTTGATAAAATTGTATTTAACTTGTAATTTATAAACATCGTGCAGACATATGTGTATCGAGTCAGTGCTGACGATGAGAATGTATGTCGTGCAGCAATAGGCGTGCTCCGGTGTATCAGTCGGTACGCATGGTGCGTGCGTACTATAATTCAATAATGGTCGTAGCATTCGCCAGAATACATGTCTTTTTCTGCAATTTATATATAAATAGTGTTTCTATAATAAATAAATAAATAAAATAAACTAAAAGTAATGTTTCTTTTGAATTAAATAATTTGCTTATTTATTGCAGTCTCTGTAAGAATCATATTCTAGATAATGAATGTTTTTTTTTAATTCCTTTATTTTGTGTATTATGCTACATTATTAGACTGCGTTCAAGTTACCAATTTGGATAAGATCAGTTTTCCACCCACACGACTTCTGTGCTAAACGAAAATCGAGGCCAAATGTAAAGATTTTATCTCCATCGTAAATTTACGAAGGATAACACTGCGTTGCGTTATATAAAGTCAATATCATCAAGAACAAGTCGAGTCGTGTATAGATTTACATTGAATATCATCGAAGACGTGTCAATATCAAGTTGGGGTATATTTTATAAAATATATATAACGCTTAAATAAACCATCTTTTAAATTAGCGCAACAGCTCAACTAAAAGTGGGATGAATAAAATACGAAGGCCTCACTTCTCTGTAAATATTTTAAGGGTCAAATTCCTGTTTTAAGTCTAGAAAAATTCCTTTGGAAATATTTTAAGGGTAAAATTCTTGCTTCATCTTTACCAAAATAGAAAAAAACCCCAAAAAAATGGGTCACCCTCATGTAAATCCACGTCGTTATAATACACATTAATATTAGAAGGTTAAAACGATAAAAAAATGTATATTTATTATAATGATGAGTATTTAATTGCAAGAATCGGATTTACAAATTATAATTTAGCGCTAATGACTGCATTCTGGTTGTGGTAAGACGAAGCGTGACTGCCACAAGTGGACAATTACAGTCACTGATTCCTTTATAATTAAGCTTCAGGTTGAGAACTTTTACGAAGTGAATGGCTATATTTCCAGTTTAACTCAAAATAAAACGATTGTTTTATACAGACAAATTCTGCGTTTAATTTGCATTAAGAACAATACTAAAAACATTTATTTTCGCCCATTTACTCCAGCATTCCTGTGTCTTGATGTCCTGCAAAAATATTTTCTCCTCAATTTGTAAATTAACTTCAGTAGTGATTTGTATTAAGAACAAGTCCTTTTTCACGAGGAGTTTACTTCAGTATGTCTTGGTGTATTGCAAAAATATTTTCTTCTCAATTTTTAAATTAACTTCAGTGGTGATTTTTGTGTAGATTTATATGCATTCACACCTCATATAAAAAAAATGTAAATAAGTCAATTCCTGATTTTTTTTTTGTAATTTACATTTTCAATTAATTTCTGCTCACTGTACTATTTTGATGATTTTTTTTTCATGTATTTGTACTAATGGGCATGTCCCGTAATAAACAATTATTATTATTATTATTATATAATTTAATGATAACTATTTTTAATGAAAACATAATTAATTAATTATGGATCATCACGTAGTAATATACTCTTATAAAAAAAGAAATTTTTCTCTGTAAACAACCTTTAGGAACTTATTCTGGTGAATTCAGTTTGCGTTATTATCTGCACAGTATTCAATACTAGTCCGCCTTCATGGCTCAATTTTATCTATCCAACAATCAATTTTTTTATTGCTTCCCATCAGAAGTACGGATTTCATCAAATTGGTATGACTGTAGGCAATCCAGTGTACAAACTTTTTCAAAGAGGATAAATTAGAACAGACTAGAAGAGAAGAAAGATTTATTGCTAATATACTAACTCAGTGTACTAGGATAAAGAGCAATAAACTGCCAGCAAGAAATATCAACCTAATTTTTTTATTATTTTCGACTGGATATCTCAAAAAGTTGTTACAGGATTGTTTCAAAATTTTGCAAATACGTCAATTATATTCTTGTCTATGCAGTAAGGAAATTTCATCATTCTCTAATCAATATTAATGGAAATGGACACAAAAAACACTATTTTATTATTGATTTATCAACTAATTTCTTCATAGTTTCTTTATTAATTAAGATTTTGCCTTCAAATAACTTCATAGCGTAGATATATGTATTGGTTAGCTACATCTCAAATATAACTGTTGCTACTTAATTAGTTCTCCAATAAATCTGTTTAAAGTTTTTTTTTTATATTAAAAAATTGAACCAAAATCCAAATATGTTATAAAAATAAACGATTTATAGAGTTTATATTAACACAAATGTATTCGATTCCTTGAGCGACTAATTTAAATCGTTGTCCTTCAGTGCCAAAATCCACTCACCGCATTTCAAGTATACAAGTATTATAGTTTTGCCTTGATATTTTTCATCCTTCTCTACACTCTCGGTGCTAAGAAACTCTGATCAGAATTTCACGAGTCACTTTAGACATTTCACCAATTCAAGGCGTTGAATGTTATGAGTATGAGTTTTCTAGAGCACATTTGAAGATTCTGAAAATCAAAACAACAAAGAAAAAAATGTTTTAAAGATTGTCAAAAATTCACCAAAACTTTGCTTCATGATCAAAAAATGGTGATGTGGCCATCATGTTACTTTCTCCGACTTGACGGTATCATAGCCATTTATATTTACGTTTTCATGGTTTATTTTCAATTGAAATCATATTTTAAATGCACATCGAGCGTTGTGTAAACTCGGACGAAACTGACGTTTAAAACGTCAAAATTATGAAAGATATGAAAATTTTTTTTTAGCAAAAGATGTTCATTTCTTTGTTGTCTTCAAAGTTTGTTTGAATGTTTTTGTGATATTTTTCATATTTAGGAAAATATTGGCAAAAAACAAAAAATAGTTAAGGTAAACGCCCACTTCCGGTGTACGAAATTTTATCAAAAGCTTTTCAGTTCTTCAGATTATCAAATAAGACGGATGTTGTAAGTTTCATATCAAGTGCTCAATTAGTTTTTGAGATATAGCGCGCACAGACAGACACACACATAGACACACAGACACATACACACACAGCCACAAAAAATTTTTTTCCAGAAATTGTTGAAATAGCATCTAGGGACCCCAAAACGGATATTTCCGTAAAAAACATTTTTGAAAAAAAAATCACGATAACAGTTTAACGAAAAACAATGGTTTCTCTGGTGAAAATCCAAAAAAATGGCGTCTTCTTGAAAATTGAACACTTTGTAAGACTGTTATATGATTATCTAATTGAAGGGTGGGATAGTGCCCACCCATCGTCCTTCGCATCAACTTTAACTCAATCTGAACTCTGTTTTGGTTGAACAAAATTTCATTTTTCATTTATTATGAAATATGGTTTGATAAGAACCACCAAAAATAATGTTTCTAATTGAGGTTTAATTGAACTCAAGGATGGTGGATGGGCCCTATCGCACAATCCAACCAGTTCAACCAAAAATAATTGTTTCTCAGGTGAAAATTTCAAAAATAAAGAAATGTAAGAATATTTTGTCTTGTTGAAAATTGAACACTTTGTAAGACTCCGTTATATGATTATTCAATTGAAGGGTGGGTTAGTGCCCACCCACCATCTTTCGTATCAACTTTAACTCACACTGAACTCTGTTTTTGGTTGAACAAAATTTTATTTTTCATTTATTATGAAATATGGTTTGATAAGAACCACCAAAAATAATGTTTCTAATTGAGGTTTAATTGAACTCAAGGATGGTGGATGGGCCCTATCCCACAATCCAACCGGTTCAACCAAAAACAATTGCTTCTCCGGTGAAAATTTCAAAAATAAAAAAATGTAAGAATATTTTGTCTTGTTGAAAATTGAACACTGTGTAAGACTCCGTTATATGATTATCCAATTGAATCGTATCAACTTTAATTCAATCTGAACTGTGTTTTGGTTGAACAAAATTTTGTTATTCACTTGAAGTTTAATTGAATTCGAGAGTGGTGGGTGGGCCCTATCTTACATTACCAGAAGCAAAGATTTCTCAAGTGAAATCTTACAGTACAACCCGTGACACTAAAAGCAAATATGTCTCTTTTTTACATGAACAGATGAGCACCGGATCCTGACTTTCCTCAGAGGTTGCAAGTTCTCTCTAGAGAAGTGCAAGAAGAAGCTCGACATGTACTTCACCATGCGCACAGCTTGCCCGGAACTGTTCACCAACAGAGACATCAAGCGTTCGGAGATCAAAGAAATCATGAAATACGTGTAAGTACTCTTGTCTAAAAATCCTGAAACTTTTTTGGCTGAAAAACAAAATTCTTCAAAGGAAAGTAGTAGTGTTAATTTTCTGTAAAAAAAATCCACTGGAATGGTCTGGTAATATATTTTCTTATTTTTAGGAATATGCCACCACTTCCAGGTCTAACCAAAGAGGGCAGACGCGTGGTCATCATGCGCGCCCTTGACAAGAAGGTCGACGTGCCCTCAATCAACGACGCCATGAAGGTGGCCCTCATGATCGGCGACATCAGGCTGGACGCCGAGGAGACCGGAGTGGCCGGCGACGTCTACATCCTGGACGCCAGCATCGTCACCCCGGCGCACTTCTCCAAGGTCACCCCGGGGATCGTCAAGAAGTTCCTGGTCATCGTCCAGGAAGCCTACCCCGTCAAGCTCAAAGAGGTCCACGTGGTGAACATCTCCCCGATCATCGACACCATCATCAACTGGGTGAAGCCCTTCATCACCGAAAAGATCAGGAGCAGGATTCACACGCACAACGATTTCGAGTCTCTGCATAAGATGGTGCCCAAGGATATTCTTCCAGAGGAGTATGGTGGCACTGCTGGTAAATGCCAACAGTTCCATGGTACGTTGTTTACTTTTCTTTATTAGATTTATTACAGTCTAAAAAGACAACTAATTTTCACCTAAATTACCATATTTTCCATTTGAAGAAGAAATAAATTAGGCTAATAAATACATGATGACAGGGTCCATGGATATCTACTGGTTGTCCTTTCATATAAATGTATAAAATGAATTTATTACAAACAATCGGTTGTGGCAGAAACGCCAATTTCCCTTCATCATTCATTCTCCTTAACCCGAATTCCCATCAACCATCCTTCCTCAAAAAAAAAAGTCATTTATCAATGACGTTACATGATAAAGAGTAGGGACAAATAATCAAAGAATCTAAGAAAAATTAATCCCATATCTGGTTGGCCAATAAAAAAAACCTACCATACAAACAACTTTGTGGGGAATAATTCTATTATTCAAGATGAATTACTAAATTTTCTTTTCTTCTTATATAAATTTAGATGATTGGATGCAAAAGTTGGAAGACGAACAAGCGTGGTTCGACGCCCAAGAGAATATCAAGGCCGACGAATCCAAGCGTCCGGGCAAGCCCACCAACTACGACGACCTCTTCGGACTTGACGGTAGCTTCAGGCAGCTGTCCATCGACTGAAGATACGTTCTTTAAGCCAAAAAAAAAGAAGCCTTAATTCCTTGTTTCCGTTTATTTGATGAGTTCACGTTTCGGGGATCCTCCTCACGCTGCACATCACGATGTTATCGGTTGTATTATTTTTTTTTTGTATTATGTTGCATTGTTTCTGTCTTGAATAAATTTTTATTAAAATGTTTATCGAGTATAAAATTACAACAAACAACATTGATCGGCCGTAGCGGCCAAACGAAAACTCGGTTTGCAAATCTAAGCTCCTCGTACGTCAATTAGTTGGATTAGAGATTATTAATTTTTGACGAAAACACGAAAAAAAGACATGAGTAAACCCCTTGAAAATTTGTTAAAAAATGCAACTTTCTTAAAAATCATCGTAGACTATTAAAGTTGACTTTTATTTCATCAGAAAGACGAGAGAAATTGATTGCCGTTAAAAAATTTCAGCTATCTTCAATAGCAAAAAAATTAGTCAGTCACCATGAACATTTTAGAAAATTTACAAAAATAATTGATTTTTTCAGACTTTAATCGGCCGTAGCGGCCAAACGAAAACTCCAAATTGAACGCGGTTTGCAAATCTGAGCTCCTCGTACGTCAATTAGTCCGATTAGAGATTATTAATTTTTGACGAAAACACGAAAAAAAGACATGAGTAAACCCCTTGAAAATTTGTTAAAAAATGCAACTTTCTTAAAAATCATCGTAGACTATTAAAGTTGACTTTTTTTTCATCAGAAAGACGAGAGAAATTGATTGCCGTTAAAAAATTTCAGCTATCTTCAATAGCAAAAAAATTAGTCAGTCACAATGAACATTTTAGAAAATTTACAAAAATAATTGATTTTTCAGACTTTGATCGGCCGTAGCGGCCAAACGAAAACTCCAAATTGAACGCGGTTTGCAAATCTGAGCTCCTCGTACGTCAATTAGTCGGTTTAGAGATTATTAATTTTTGACGAAAACACGAAAAAAAGACATGAGTAAACCCCTTGAAAATTTGTTAAAAAATGCAACTTTCTTAAAAATCATCGTAGACTATTAAAGTTGACTTTTTTTTCATCAGAAAGACGAGAGAAATTGATTGCCGTTAAAAAATTTCAGCTATCTTTAATAGCAAAAAAATTAGTCAGTCACCATGAACATTTTAGAAAATTTACAAAAATAATTGATTTTTCAGACTTTGATCGGCCGTAGCGGCCAAACGAAAACTCCAAATTGAACGCGGTTTGCAAATCTGAGCTCCTCGTACGTCAATTAGTCGGATTAGAGATTATTAATTTTTGACGAAAACACGAAAAAAAGACATGAGTAAACCCCTTGAAAATTTGTTAAAAAATGCAACTTTCTTAAAAATCATCGTAGACTATTAAAGTTGACTTTTTTTTCATCAGAAAGACGAGAGAAATTGATTGCCGTTAAAAAATTTCAGCTATCTTTAATAGCAAAAAAATTAGTCAGTCACCATGAACATTTTAGAAAATTTACAAAAATAATTGATTTTTCAGACTTTGATCGGCCGTAGCGGCCAAACGAAAACTCCAAATTGAACGCGGTTTGCAAATCTGAGCTCCTCGTACGTCAATTAGTCGGATTAGAGATTATTAATTTTTGACGAAAACACGAAAAAAAGACATGAGTAAACCCCTTGAAAATTTGTTAAAAAATGCAACTTTCTTAAAAATCATCGTAGACTATTAAAGTTGACTTTTTTTTCATCAGAAAGACGAGAGAAATTGATTGCCGTTAAAAAATTTCAGCTATCTTCAATAGCAAAAAAATTAGTCAGTCACCATGAACATTTTAGAAAATTTACAAAAATAATTGATTTTTCAGACTTTGATCGGCCGTAGCGGCCAAACGAAAACTCCAAATTGAACGCGGTTTGCAAATCTGAGCTCCTCATACGTCAATTAGTCGGATTAGATATTATTAATTTTTGACGAAAACACGAAAAAAAGACATGAGTAAACCCCTTGAAAATTTGTTAAAAAATGCAACTTTCTTAAAAATCATCGTAGACTATTAAAGTTGACTTTTTTTCATCAGAAAGACGAGAGAAATTGATTGCCGTTAAAAAATTTCAGCTATCTTCAATAGCAAAAAAATTAGTCAGTCACCATGAACATTTTAGAATATTTACAAAAATAATTGATTTTTCAGACTTTGATCGGCCGTAGCGGCCAAACGAAAACTCCAAATTGAACGCGGTTTGCAAATCTGAGCTCCTCGTACGTCAATTAGTCGGATTAGAGATTATTAATTTTTGACGAAAACACGAAAAAAAGACATGAGTAAACCCCTTGAAAATTTGTTAAAAAATGCAACTTTCTTAAAAATCATCGTAGACTATTAAAGTTGACTTTTTTTTCATCAGAAAGACAAGAGAAATTGATTGCCGTTAAAAAATTTCAGCTATCTTCAATAGCAAAAAAATTAGTCAGTCACCATGAACATTTTAGAAAATTTACAAAAATAATTGATTTTTCAGACTTTGATCGGCCGTAGCGGCCAAACGAAAACTCCAAATTGAACGCGGTTTGCAAATCTGAGCTCCTCGTACGTCAATTAGTCGGATTAGAGATTATTAATTTTTGACGAAAACACGAAAAAAAGACATGAGTAAACCCCTTGAAAATTTGTTAAAAAATGCAACTTTCTTAAAAATCATCGTAGACTATTAAAGTTGACTTTTTTTTCATCAGAAAGACAAGAGAAATTTATTGCCGTTAAAAAATTTCAGCTATCTTCAATAGCAAAAAAATTAGTCAGTCACCATGAACATTTTAGAAAATTTACAAAAATAATTAATTTTTCAGACTTTGATCGGCCGTAGCGGCCAAACGAAAACTCCAAATTGAACGCGGTTTGCAAATCTGAGCTCCTCGTACGTCAATTAGTCGGATTAGAGATTATTAATTTTTGACGAAAACACGAAAAAAAGACATGAGTAAACCCCTTGAAAATTTGTTAAAAAATGCAACTTTCTTAAAAATCATCGTAGACTATTAAAGTTGACTTTTTTTTCATCAGAAAGACAAGAGAAATTGATTGCCGTTAAAAAATTTCAGCTATCTTCAATAGCAAAAAAATTAGTCAGTCACCATGAACATTTTAGAAAATTTACAATAATAATTAATTTTTCAGACTTTGATCGGCCGTAGCGGCCAAACGAAAACTCCAAATTGAACGCGGTTTGCAAATCTGAGCTCCTCGTACGTCAATTAGTCGGATTAGAGATTATTAATTTTTGACGAAAACACGAAAAAAAGACATGAGTAAACCCCTTGAAAATTTGTTAAAAAATGCAACTTTCTTAAAAATCATCGTAGACCATTAAAGTTGACTTTTTTTTCATCAGAAAGACGAGAGAAATTGATTGCCGTTAAAAAATTTCAGCTATCTTCAATAGCAAAAAAATTAGTCAGTCACCATGAACATTTTAGAAAATTTACAATAATAATTAATTTTTCAGACTTTGATCGGCCGTAGCGGCCAAACGAAAACTCCAAATTGAACGCGGTTTGCAAATCTGAGCTCCTCGTACGTCAATTAGTCGGATTAGAGATTATTAATTTTTGACGAAAACACGAAAAAAAGACATGAGTAAACCCCTTGAAAATTTGTTAAAAAATGCAACTTTCTTAAAAATCATCGTAGACTATTAAAGTTGACTTTTTTTTCATCAGAAAGACAAGAGAAATTTATTGCCGTTAAAAAATTTCAGCTATCTTCAATAGCAAAAAAATTAGTCAGTCACCATGAACATTTTAGAAAATTTACAAAAATAATTGATTTTTCAGACTTTGATCGGCCGTAGCGGCCAAACGAAAACTCCAAATTGAACGCGGTTTGCAAATCTGAGCTCCTCGTACGTCAATTAGTCGGATTAGAGATTATTAATTTTTGACGAAAACACGAAAAAAAGACATGAGTAAACCCCTTGAAAATTTGTTAAAAAATGCAACTTTCTTAAAAATCATCGTAGACTATTAAAGTTGACTTTTTTTTCATCAGAAAGACAAGAGAAATTTATTGCCGTTAAAAAATTTCAGCTATCTTCAATAGCAAAAAAATTAGTCAGTCACCATGAACATTTTAGAAAATTTACAAAAATAATTGATTTTTCAGACTTTGATCGGCCGTAGCGGCCAAACGAAAACTCCAAATTGAACGCGGTTTGCAAATCTGAGCTCCTCGTACGTCAATTAGTCGGATTAGAGATTATTAATTTTTGACGAAAACACGAAAAAAAGACATGAGTAAACCCCTTGAAAATTTGTTAAAAAATGCAACTTTCTTAAAAATCATCGTAGACTATTAAAGTTGACTTTTTTTTCATCAGAAAGACAAGAGAAATTTATTGCCGTTAAAAAATTTCAGCTATCTTCAATAGCAAAAAAATTAGTCAGTCACCATGAACATTTTAGAAAATTTACAAAAATAATTAATTTTTCAGACTTTGATCGGCCGTAGCGGCCAAACGAAAACTCCAAATTGAACGCGGTTTGCAAATCTGAGCTCCTCGTACGTCAATTAGTCGGATTAGAGATTATTAATTTTTGACGAAAACACGAAAAAAAGACATGAGTAAACCCCTTGAAAATTTGTTAAAAAATGCAACTTTCTTAAAAATCATCGTAGACTATTAAAGTTGACTTTTTTTTCATCAGAAAGACAAGAGAAATTGATTGCCGTTAAAAAATTTCAGCTATCTTCAATAGCAAAAAAATTAGTCAGTCACCATGAACATTTTAGAAAATTTACAATAATAATTAATTTTTCAGACTTTGATCGGCCGTAGCGGCCAAACGAAAACTCCAAATTGAACGCGGTTTGCAAATCTGAGCTCCTCGTACGTCAATTAGTCGGATTAGAGATTATTAATTTTTGACGAAAACACGAAAAAAAGACATGAGTAAACCCCTTGAAAATTTGTTAAAAAATGCAACTTTCTTAAAAATCATCGTAGACCATTAAAGTTGACTTTTTTTTCATCAGAAAGACGAGAGAAATTGATTGCCGTTAAAAAATTTCAGCTATCTTCAATAGCAAAAAAATTAGTCAGTCACCATGAACATTTTAGAAAATTTACAATAATAATTAATTTTTCAGACTTTGATCGGCCGTAGCGGCCAAACGAAAACTCCAAATTGAACGCGGTTTGCAAATCTGAGCTCCTCGTACGTCAATTAGTCGGATTAGAGATTATTAATTTTTGACGAAAACACGAAAAAAAGACATGAGTAAACCCCTTGAAAATTTGTTAAAAAATGCAACTTTCTTAAAAATCATCGTAGACTATTAAAGTTGACTTTTTTTTTCATCAGAAAGACAAGAGAAATTTATTGCCGTTAAAAAATTTCAGCTATCTTCAATAGCAAAAAAATTAGTCAGTCACCATGAACATTTTAGAAAATTTACAAAAATAATTGATTTTTCAGACTTTGATCGGCCGTAGCGGCCAAACGAAAACTCCAAATTGAACGCGGTTTGCAAATCTGAGCTCCTCGTACGTCAATTAGTCGGATTAGAGATTATTAATTTTTGACGAAAACACGAAAAAAAGACATGAGTACCCCTTGAAAATTTGTTAAAAAATGCAACTTTCTTAAAAATCATCGTAGACTATTAAAGTTGACTTTTTTTTCATCAGAAAGACGAGAGAAATTGATTGCCGTTAAAACATTTCAGCTATCTCCAATAGCAAAAAAATTAGTCAGTCACCATGAACATTTTAGAAAATTTACAAAAATAATTGATTTTTCAGACTTTGATCGGCCGTAGCGGCCAAACGAAAACTCCAAATTGAACGCGGTTTGCAAATCTGAGCTCCTCGTACGTCAATTAGTCGGATTAGAGATTATTAATTTTTGACGAAAACACGAAAAAAAGACATGAGTAAACCCCTTGAAAATTTGTTAAAAAATGCAACTTTCTTAAAAATCATCGTAGACTATTAAAGTTGACTTTTTTTTCAACAGAAAGACGAGAGAAATTGATTGCCGTTAAAAAATTTCAGCTATCTTCAATAGCAAAAAAATTAGTCAGTCACCATGAACATTTTAGAAAATTTACAAAAATAATTGATTTTTCAGACTTTGATCGGCCGTAGCGGCCAAACGAAAACTCCAAATTGAACGCGGTTTGCAAATCTGAGCTCCTCGTACGTCAATTAGTCGGTTTAGAGATTATTAATTTTTGACGAAAACACGAAAAAAAGACATGAGTAAACCCCTTGAAAATTTGTTAAAAAATGCAACTTTCTTAAAAATCATCGTAGACTATTAAAGTTGACTTTTTTTTCATCAGAAAGACGAGAGAAATTGATTGCCGTTAAAAAATTTCAGCTATCTTTAATAGCAAAAAAATTAGTCAGTCACCATGAATATTTTAGAAAATTTACAAAAATAATTGATTTTTCAGACTTTGATCGGCCGTAGCCGCCAAACGAAAACTCCAAATTGAACGCGGTTTGCAAATCTGAGCTCCTCGTACGTCAATTAGTTGGATTAGAGATTATTAATTTTTGACGAAAACACGAAAAAAAGACATGAGTAAACCCCTTGAAAATTTGTTAAAAAATGCAACTTTCTTAAAAATCATCGTAGACTATTAAAGTTGACTTTTTTTTCATCAGAAAGACGAGAGAAATTGATTGATGTTAAAAAATTTCAGCTATCTTCAATAGCAAAAAAATTAGTCAGTCACCATGAACATTTTAGAAAATTTACAAAAATAATTGATTTTTCAGACTTTGATCGGCCGTAGCGGCCAAACGAAAACTCCAAATTGAACGCGGTTTGCAAATCTGAGCTCCTCGTACGTCAATTAGTCGGATTAGAGATTATTAATTTTTGACGAAAACACGAAAAAAAGACATGAGTAAACCCCTTGAAAATTTGTTAAAAAATGCAACTTTCTTAAAAATCATCGTAGACTATTAAAGTTGACTTTTTTTTCATCAGAAAGACGAGAGAAATTGATTGCCGTTAAAAAATTTCAGCTATCTTCAATACCAAAAAAATTAGTCAGTCACCATGAACATTTTAGAAAATTTACAAAAATAATTGATTTTTCAGACTTTGATCGGCCGTAGCGGCCAAACGAAAACTCCAAATTGAACGCGGTTTGCAAATCTGAGCTCCTCGTACGTCAATTAGTCGGATTAGAGATTATTAATTTTTGACGAAAACACGAAAAAAAGACATGAGTAAACCCCTTGAAAATTTGTTAAAAAATGCAACTTTCTTAAAAATCATCGTAGACTATTAAAGTTGACTTTTTTTTCATCAGAAAGACGAGAGAAATTGATTGCCGTTAAAAAATTTCAGCTATCTTCAATACCAAAAAAATTAGTCAGTCACCATGAACATTTTAGAAAATTTACAAAAATAATTGATTTTTCAGACTTTGATCGGCCGTAGCGGCCAAACGAAAACTCCAAATTGAACGCGGTTTGCAAATCTGAGCTCCTCGTACGTCAATTAGTCGGATTAGAGATTATTAATTTTTGACGAAAACACGAAAAAAAGACATGAGTAAACCCCTTGAAAATTTGTTAAAAAATGCAACTTTCTTAAAAATCATCGTAGACTATTAAACTTGACTTTTTTTCATCAGAAAGACGAGAGAAATTGATTGCCGTTAAAAAATTTCAGCTATCTTTAATAGCAAAAAAATTAGTCAGTCACCATGAACATTTTAGAAAATTTACAAAAATAATTGATTTTTCAGACTTTGATCGGCCGTAGCGGCCAAACGAAAACTCCAAATTGAACGCGGTTTGCAAATCTGAGCTCCTCGTACGTCAATTAGTCGGATTAGAGATTATTAATTTTTGACGAAAACACGAAAAAAAGACATGAGTAAACCCCTTGAAAATTTGTTAAAAAATGCAACTTTCTTAAAAATCATCGTAGACTATTAAAGTTGACTTTTTTTTCATCAGAAAGACGAGAGAAATTGATTGCCGTTAAAAAATTTCAGCTATCTTCAATAGCAAAAAAATTAGTCAGTCACCATGAACATTTTAGAAAATTTACAAAAATAATTGATTTTTCAGACTTTGATCGGCCGTAGCGGCCAAACGAAAACTCCAAATTGAACGCGGTTTGCAAATCTGAGCTCCTCGTACGTCAATTAGTCGGTTTAGAGATTATTAATTTTTGACGAAAACACGAAAAAAAGACATGAGTAAACCCCTTGAAAATTTGTTAAAAAATGCAACTTTCTTAAAAATCATCGTAGACTATTAAAGTTGACTTTTTTTTCATCAGAAAGACGAGAGAAATTGATTGCCGTTAAAAAATTTCAGCTATCTTCAATAGCAAAAAAATTAGTCAGTCACCATGAACATTTTAGAAAATTTACAAAAATAATTGATTTTTCAGACTTTGATCGGCCGTAGCGGCCAAACGAAAACTCCAAATTGAACGCGGTTTGCAAATCTGAGCTCCTCGTACGTCAATTAGTCGGTTTAGAGATTATTAATTTTTGACGAAAACACGAAAAAAAGACATGAGTAAACCCCTTGAAAATTTGTTAAAAAATGCAACTTTCTTAAAAATCATCGTAGACTATTAAAGTTGACTTTTTTTTTCATCAGAAAGACGAGAGAAATTGATTGCCGTTAAAAAATTTCAGCTATCTTTAATAGCAAAAAAATTAGTCAGTCACCATGAACATTTTAGAAAATTTACAAAAATAATTGATTTTTCAGACTTTGATCGGCCGTAGCCGCCAAACGAAAACTCCAAATTGAACGCGGTTTACAAATCTGAGCTCCTCGTACGTCAATTAGTCGGATTAGAGATTATTAATTTTTGACGAAAACACGAAAAAAAGACATGAGTAAACCCCTTGAAAATTTGTTAAAAAATGCAACTTTCTTAAAAATCATCGTAGACTATTAAAGTTGACTTTTTTTTCATCAGAAAGACGAGAGAAATTGATTGATGTTAAAAAATTTCAGCTATCTTCAATACCAAAAAAAATAGTCAGTCACCATGAACATTTTAGAAAATTTACAAAAATAATTGATTTTTCAGACTTTGATCGGCCGTAGCGGCCAAACGAAAACTCCAAATTGAACGCGGTTTGCAAATCTGAGCTCCTCGTACGTCAATTAGTCGGATTAGAGATTATTAATTTTTGACGAAAACACGAAAAAAAGACATGAGTAAACCCCTTGAATATTTGTTAAAAAATGCAACTTTCTTAAAAATCATCGTAGACTATTAAAGTTGACTTTTTTTTCATCAGAAAGACGAGAGAAATTGATTGCCGTTAAAAAATTTCAGCTATCTTCAATACCAAAAAAATTAGTCAGTCACCATGAACATTTTAGAAAATTTACAAAAATAATTGATTTTTCAGACTTTGATCGGCCGTAGCGGCCAAACGAAAACTCCAAATTGAACGCGGTTTGCAAATCTGAGCTCCTCGTACGTCAATTAGTCGGATTAGAGATTATTAATTTTTGACGAAAACACGAAAAAAAGACATGAGTAAACCCCTTGAAAATTTGTTAAAAAATGCAACTTTCTTAAAAATCATCGTAGACTATTAAAGTTGACTTTTTTTTCATCAGAAAGACAAGAGAAATTGATTGCCGTTAAAAAATTTCAGCTATCTTCAATAGCAAAAAAATTAGTCAGTCACCATGAACATTTTAGAAAATTTACAAAAATAATTGATTTTTCAGACTTTGATCGGCCGTAGCGGCCAAACGAAAACTCCAAATTGAACGCGGTTTGCAAATCTGAGCTCCTCGTACGTCAATTAGTCGGATTAGAGATTATTAATTTTTGACGAAAACACGAAAAAAAGACATGAGTAAACCCCTTGAAAATTTGTTAAAAAATGCAACTTTCTTAAAAATCATCGTAGACTATTAAAGTTGACTTTTTTTTCATCAGAAAGACGAGAGAAATTGATTGCCGTTAAAACATTTCAGCTATCTCCAATAGCAAAAAAATTAGTCAGTCACCATGAACATTTTAGAAAATTTACAAAAATAATTGATTTTTCAGACTTTGATCGGCCGTAGCGGCCAAACGAAAACTCCAAATTGAACGCGGTTTGCAAATCTGAGCTCCTCGTACGTCAATTAGTCGGATTAGAGATTATTAATTTTTGACGAAAACACGAAAAAAAGACATGAGTAAACCCCTTGAAAATTTGTTAAAAAATGCAACTTTCTTAAAAATCATCGTAGACTATTAAAGTTGACTTTTTTTTCAACAGAAAGACGAGAGAAATTGATTGCCGTTAAAAAATTTCAGCTATCTTCAATAGCAAAAAAATTAGTCAGTCACCATGAACATTTTAGAAAATTTACAAAAATAATTGATTTTTCAGACTTTGATCGGCCGTAGCGGCCAAACGAAAACTCCAAATTTAACGCGGTTTGCAAATCTGAGCTCCTCGTACGTCAATTAGTCGGTTTAGAGAGTATTAATTTTTGACGAAAACACGAAAAAAAGACATGAGTAAACCCCTTGAAAATTTGTTAAAAAATGCAACTTTCTTAAAAATCATCGTAGACTATTAAAGTTGACTTTTTTTTCATCAGAAAGACGAGAGAAATTGATTGCCGTTAAAAAATTTCAGCTATCTTTAATAGCAAAAAAATTAGTCAGTCACCATGAATATTTTAGAAAATTTACAAAAATAATTGATTTTTCAGACTTTGATCGGCCGTAGCCGCCAAACGAAAACTCCAAATTGAACGCGGTTTGCAAATCTAAACTCCTCGTACGTCAATTAGTTGGATTAGAGATTATTAATTTTTGACGAAAACACGAAAAAAAGACATGAGTAAACCCCTTGAAAATTTGTTAAAAAATGCAACTTTCTTAAAAATCATCGTAGACTATTAAAGTTGACTTTTTTTTCATCAGAAAGACGAGAGAAATTGATTGATGTTAAAAAATTTCAGCTATCTTCAATAGCAAAAAAATTAGTCAGTCACCATGAACATTTTAGAAAATTTACAAAAATAATTGATTTTTCAGACTTTGATCGGCCGTAGCGGCCAAACGAAAACTCCAAATTGAACGCGGTTTGCAAATCTGAGCTCCTCGTACGTCAATTAGTCGGATTAGAGATTATTAATTTTTGACGAAAACACGAAAAAAAGACATGAGTAAACCCCTTGAAAATTTGTTAAAAAATGCAACTTTCTTAAAAATCATCGTAGACTATTAAAGTTGACTTTTTTTTCATCAGAAAGACGAGAGAAATTGATTGCCGTTAAAAAATTTCAGCTATCTTCAATACCAAAAAAATTAGTCAGTCACCATGAACATTTTAGAAAATTTACAAAAATAATTGATTTTTCAGACTTTGATCGGCCGTAGCGGCCAAACGAAAACTCCAAATTGAACGCGGTTTGCAAATCTGAGCTCCTCGTACGTCAATTAGTCGGATTAGAGATTATTAATTTTTGACGAAAACACGAAAAAAAGACATGAGTAAACCCCTTGAAAATTTGTTAAAAAATGCAACTTTCTTAAAAATCATCGTAGACTATTAAAGTTGACTTTTTTTTCATCAGAAAGACGAGAGAAATTGATTGCCGTTAAAAAAAATCAGCTATCTTCAATACCAAAAAAATTAGTCAGTCACCATGAACATTTTAGAAAATTTACAAAAATAATTGATTTTTCAGACTTTGATCGGCCGTAGCGGCCAAACGAAAACTCCAAATTGAACGCGGTTTGCAAATCTGAGCTCCTCGTACGTCAGTTAGTCGGATTAGAGATTATTAATTTTTGACGAAAACACGAAAAAAAGACATGAGTAAACCCCTTGAAAATTTGTTAAAAAATGCAACTTTCTTAAAAATCATCGTAGACTATTAAACTTGACTTTTTTTCATCAGAAAGACGAGAGAAATTGATTGCCGTTAAAAAATTTCAGCTATCTTCAATAGCAAAAAAATTAGTCAGTCACCATGAACATTTTAGAAAATTTACAAAAATAATTGATTTTTCAGACTTTGATCGGCCGTAGCGGCCAAACGAAAACTCCAAATTGAACGCGGTTTGCAAATCTGAGCTCCTTGTACGTCAATTATTCGGATTAGAGATTATTAATTTTTGACGAAAACACGAAAAAAAGACATGAGTAAACCCCTTGAAAATTTGTTAAAAAATGCAACTTTCTTAAAAATCATCGTAGACTATTAAAGTTGACTTTTTTTTCATCAGAAAGACGAGAGAAATTGATTGCCGTTAAAAAATTTGAGCTATCTTCAATAGCAAAAAAATTAGTCAGTCACAATGAACATTTTAGAAAATTTACAAAAATAATTGATTTTTCAGACTTTGATCGGCCGTAGCGGCCAAACGAAAACTCCAAATTGAACGCGGTTTGCAAATCTGAGCTCCTCGTACGTCAATTAGTCGGTTTAGAGATTATTAATTTTTGACGAAAACACGAAAAAAAGACATGAGTAAACCCCTTGAAAATTTGTTAAAAAATGCAACTTTCTTAAAAATCATCGTAGACTATTAAAGTTGACTTTTTTTTCATCAGAAAGACGAGAGAAATTGATTGCCGTTAAAAAATTTCAGCTATCTTTAATAGCAAAAAAATTAGTCAGTCACCATGAACATTTTAGAAAATTTACAAAAATAATTGATTTTTCAGACTTTGATCGGCCGTAGCGGCCAAACGAAAACTCCAAATTGAACGCGGTTTGCAAATCTGAGCTCCTCGTACGTCAATTAGTCGGATTAGAGATTATTAATTTTTGACGAAAACACGAAAAAAAGACATGAGTAAACCCCTTGAAAATTTGTTAAAAAATGCAACTTTCTTAAAAATCATCGTAGACTATTAAAGTTGACTTTTTTTTCATCAGAAAGACGAGAGAAATTGATTGCCGTTAAAAAATTTCAGCTATCTTTAATAGCAAAAAAATTAGTCAGTCACCATGAACATTTTAGAAAATTTACAAAAATAATTGATTTTTCAGACTTTGATCGGCCGTAGCGGCCAAACGAAAACTCCAAATTGAACGCGGTTTGCAAATCTGAGCTCCTCGTACGTCAATTAGTCGGTTTAGAGATTATTAATTTTTGACGAAAACACGAAAAAAAGACATGAGTAAACCCCTTGAAAATTTGTTAAAAAATGCAACTTTCTTAAAAATCATCGTAGACTATTAAAGTTGACTTTTTTTTCATCAGAAAGACGAGAGAAATTGATTGCCGTTAAAAAATTTCAGCTATCTTTAATAGCAAAAAAATTAGTCAGTCACCATGAACATTTTAGAAAATTTACAAAAATAATTGATTTTTCAGACTTTGATCGGCCGTAGCGGCCAAACGAAAACTCCAAATTGAACGCGGTTTGCAAATCTGAGCTCCTCGTACGTCAATTAGTCGGATTAGAGATTATTAATTTTTGACGAAAACACGAAAAAAAGACATGAGTAAACCCCTTGAAAATTTGTTAAAAAATGCAACTTTCTTAAAAATCATCGTAGACTATTAAAGTTGACTTTTTTTTCATCAGAAAGACGAGAGAAATTGATTGCCGTTAAAAAATTTCAGCTATCTTTAATAGCAAAAAAATTAGTCAGTCACCATGAACATTTTAGAAAATTTACAAAAATAATTGATTTTTCAGACTTTGATCGGCCGTAGCGGCCAAACGAAAACTCCAAATTGAACGCGGTTTGCAAATCTGAGCTCCTCGTACGTCAATTAGTCGGATTAGAGATTATTAATTTTTGACGAAAACACGAAAAAAAGACATGAGTAAACCCCTTGAAAATTTGTTAAAAAATGCAACTTTCTTAAAAATCATCGTAGACTATTAAAGTTGACTTTTTTTTCATCAGAAAGACGAGAGAAATTGATTGCCGTTAAAAAATTTCAGCTATCTTTAATAGCAAAAAAATTAGTCAGTCACCATGAACATTTTAGAAAATTTACAAAAATAATTGATTTTTCAGACTTTGATCGGCCGTAGCGGCCAAACGAAAACTCCAAATTGAACGCGGTTTGCAAATCTGAGCTCCTCGTACGTCAATTAGTCGGATTAGAGATTATTAATTTTTGACGAAAACACGAAAAAAAGACATGAGTAAACCCCTTGAAAATTTGTTAAAAAATGCAACTTTCTTAAAAATCATCGTAGACTATTAAAGTTGACTTTTTTTTCATCAGAAAGACGAGAGAAATTGATTGATGTTAAAAAATTTCAGCTATCTTCAATAGCAAAAAAATTAGTCAGTCACCATGAACATTTTAGAAAATTTACAAAAATAATTGATTTTTCAGACTTTGATCGGCCGTAGCGGCCAAACGAAAACTCCAAATTGAACGCGGTTTGCAAATCTGAGCTCCTCGTACGTCAATTAGTCGGATTAGAGATTATTAATTTTTGACGAAAACACGAAAAAAAGACATGAGTAAACCCCTTGAAAATTTGTTAAAATATGCAACTTTCTTAAAAATCATCGTAGACTATTAAAGTTGACTTTTTTTTCATCAGAAAGACGAGAGAAATTGATTGCCGTTAAAAAATTTCAGCTATCTTCAATACCAAAAAAATTAGTCAGTCACCATGAACATTTTAGAAAATTTACAAAAATAATTGATTTTTCAGACTTTGATCGGCCGTAGTGGCCAAACGAAAACTCCAAATTGAACGCGGTTTGCAAATCTGAGCTCCTCGTACGTCAATTAGTCGGATTAGAGATTATTAATTTTTGACGAAAACACGAAAAAAAGACATGAGTAAACCCCTTGAAAATTTGTTAAAAAATGCAACTTTCTTAAAAATCATCGTAGACTATTAAAGTTGACTTTTTTTTCATCAGAAAGACGAGAGAAATTGATTGCCGTTAAAAAATTTCAGCTATCTTCAATAGCAAAAAAATTAGTCAGTCACCATGAACATTTTAGAAAATTTACAAAAATAATTGATTTTTCAGACTTTGATCGGCCGTAGCGGCCAAACGAAAACTCCAAATTGAACGCGGTTTGCAAATCTGAGCTCCTCGTACGTCAATTAGTTGGATTAGAGATTATTAATTTTTGACGAAAACACGAAAAAAAGACATGAGTAAACCCCTTGAAAATTTGTTAAAAAATGCAACTTTCTTAAAAATCATCGTAGACTATTAAAGTTGACTTTTTTTCATCAGAAAGACGAGAGAAATTGATTGCCGTTAAAAAATTTCAGCTATCTTCAATAGCAAAAAAATTAGTCAGTCACCATGAACATTTTAGAAAATTTACAAAAATAATTGATTTTTCAGACTTTGATCGGCCGTAGCGGCCAAACGAAAACTCCAAATTGAACGCGGTTTGCAAATCTGAGCTTCTCGTACGTCAATTAGTCGGATTAGAGATTATTAATTTTTGACGAAAACACGAAAAAAAGACATGAGTAAACCCCTTGAAAATTTGTTAAAAAATGCAACTTTCTTAAAAATCATCGTAGACTATTAAAGTTGACTTTTTTTTCATCAGAAAGACGAGAGAAATTGATTGCCGTTAAAAAATTTCAGCTATCTTCAATAGCAAAAAAATTAGTCAGTCACCATGAACATTTTAGAAAATTTACAAAAATAATTGATTTTTCAGACTTTGATCGGCCGTAGCGGCCAAACGAAAACTCCAAATTGAACGCGGTTTGCAAATCTGAGCTCCTCGTACGTCAATTAGTCGGATTAGAGATTATTAATTTTTGACGAAAACACGAAAAAAAGACATGAGTAAACCCCTTGAAAATTTGTTAAAAAATGCAACTTTCTTAATAATCATCGTAGACTATTAAAGTTGACTTTTTTTTCATCAGAAAGACGAGAGAAATTGATTGCCGTTAAAAAATTTCAGCTATCTTCAATAGCAAAAAAATTAGTCAGTCACCATGAACATTTTAGAAAATTTACAAAAATAATTGATTTTTCAGACTTTGATCGGCCGTAGCGGCCAAACGAAAACTCCAAATTGAACGCGGTTTGCAAATCTGAGCTCCTCGTACGTCAATTAGTCGGATTAGAGATTATTAATTTTTGACGAAAACACGAAAAAAAGACATGAGTAAACCCCTTGAAAATTTGTTAAAAAATGCAACTTTCTTAAAAATCATCGTAGACTATTAAAGTTGACTTTTTTTTCATCAGAAAGACGAGAGAAATTGATTGCCGTTAAAAAATTTCAGCTATCTTCAATAGCAAAAAAATTAGTCAGTCACCATGAACATTTTAGAAAATTTACAAAAATAATTGATTTTTCAGACTTTGATCGGCCGTAGCGGCCAAACGAAAACTCCAAATTGAACGCGGTTTGCAAATCTGAGCTCCTCGTACGTCAATTAGTCGGATTAGAGATTATTAATTTTTGACGAAAACACGAAAAAAAGACATGAGTAAACCCCTTGAAAATTTGTTAAAAAATGCAACTTTCTTAAAAATCATCGTAGACTATTAAAGTTGACTTTTTTTCATCAGAAAGACGAGAGAAATTGATTGCCGTTAAAAAATTTCAGCTATCTTCAATAGCAAAAAAATTAGTCAGTCACCATGAACATTTTAGAAAATTTACAAAAATAATTGATTTTTCAGACTTTGATCGGCCGTAGCGGCCAAACGAAAACTCCAAATTGAACGCAGTTTGCAAATCTGAGCTCCTCGTACGTCAATTAGTCGGATTAGAGATTATTAATTTTTGACGAAAACACGAAAAAAAGACATGAGTAAACCCCTTGAAAATTTGTTAAAATATGCAACTTTCTTAAAAATCATCGTAGACTATTAAAGTTGACTTTTTTTTCATCAGAAAGACGAGAGAAATTGATTGCCGTTAAAAAATTTCAGCTATCTTCAATACCAAAAAAATTAGTCAGTCACCATGAACATTTTAGAAAATTTACAAAAATAATTGATTTTTCAGACTTTGATCGGCCGTAGCGGCCAAACGAAAACTCCAAATTGAACGCGGTTTGCAAATCTGAGCTCCTCGTACGTCAATTAGTCGGATTAGAGATTATTAATTTTTGACGAAAACACGAAAAAAAGACATGAGTAAACCCCTTGAAAATTTGTTAAAAAATGCAACTTTCTTAAAAATCATCGTAGACTATTAAAGTTGACTTTTTTTTCATCAGAAAGACGAGAGAAATTGATTGCCGTTAAAAAATTTCAGCTATCTTCAATAGCAAAAAAATTAGTCAGTCACCATGAACATTTTAGAAAATTTACAAAAATAATTGATTTTTCAGACTTTGATCGGCCGTAGCGGCCAAACGAAAACTCCAAATTGAACGCGGTTTGCAAATCTGAGCTCCTCGTACGTCAATTAGTTGGATTAGAGATTATTAATTTTTGACGAAAACACGAAAAAAAGACATGAGTAAACCCCTTGAAAATTTGTTAAAAAATGCAACTTTCTTAAAAATCATCGTAGACTATTAAAGTTGACTTTTTTTTCATCAGAAAGACGAGAGAAATTGATTGCCGTTAAAAAATTTCAGCTATCTTCAATAGCAAAAAAATTAGTCAGTCACCATGAACATTTTAGAAAATTTACAAAAATAATTGATTTTTCAGACTTTGATCGGCCGTAGCGGCCAAACGAAAACTCCAAATTGAACGCGGTTTGCAAATCTGAGCTCCTCGTACGTCAATTAGTCGGATTAGAGATTATTAATTTTTGACGAAAACACGAAAAAAAGACATGAGTAAACCCCTTGAAAATTTGTTAAAAAATGCAACTTTCTTAAAAATCATCGTAGACTATTAAAGTTGACTTTTTTTCATCAGAAAGACGAGAGAAATTGATTGCCGTTAAAAAATTTCAGCTATCTTCAATAGCAAAAAAATTAGTCAGTCACCATGAACATTTTAGAAAATTTACAAAAATAATTGATTTTTCAGACTTTGATCGGCCGTAGCGGCCAAACGAAAACTCCAAATTGAACGCGGTTTGCAAATCTGAGCTTCTCGTACGTCAATTAGTCGGATTAGAGATTATTAATTTTTGACGAAAACACGAAAAAAAGACATGAGTAAACCCCTTGAAAATTTGTTAAAAAATGCAACTTTCTTAAAAATCATCGTAGACTATTAAAGTTGACTTTTTTTTCATCAGAAAGACGAGAGAAATTGATTGCCGTTAAAAAATTTCAGCTATCTTCAATAGCAAAAAAATTAGTCAGTCACCATGAACATTTTAGAAAATTTACAAAAATAATTGATTTTTCAGACTTTGATCGGCCGTAGCGGCCAAACGAAAACTCCAAATTGAACGCGGTTTGCAAATCTGAGCTCCTCGTACGTCAATTAGTCGGATTAGAGATTATTAATTTTTGACGAAAACACGAAAAAAAGACATGAGTAAACCCCTTGAAAATTTGTTAAAAAATGCAACTTTCTTAATAATCATCGTAGACTATTAAAGTTGACTTTTTTTTCATCAGAAAGACGAGAGAAATTGATTGCCGTTAAAAAATTTCAGCTATCTTCAATAGCAAAAAAATTAGTCAGTCACCATGAACATTTTAGAAAATTTACAAAAATAATTGATTTTTCAGACTTTGATCGGCCGTAGCGGCCAAACGAAAACTCCAAATTGAACGCGGTTTGCAAATCTGAGCTCCTCGTACGTCAATTAGTCGGATTAGAGATTATTAATTTTTGACGAAAACACGAAAAAAAGACATGAGTAAACCCCTTGAAAATTTGTTAAAAAATGCAACTTTCTTAAAAATCATCGTAGACTATTAAAGTTGACTTTTTTTTCATCAGAAAGACGAGAGAAATTGATTGCCGTTAAAAAATTTCAGCTATCTTCAATAGCAAAAAAATTAGTCAGTCACCATGAACATTTTAGAAAATTTACAAAAATAATTGATTTTTCAGACTTTGATCGGCCGTAGCGGCCAAACGAAAACTCCAAATTGAACGCGGTTTGCAAATCTGAGCTCCTCGTACGTCAATTAGTCGGATTAGAGATTATTAATTTTTGACGAAAACACGAAAAAAAGACATGAGTAAACCCCTTGAAAATTTGTTAAAAAATGCAACTTTCTTAAAAATCATCGTAGACTATTAAAGTTGACTTTTTTTCATCAGAAAGACGAGAGAAATTGATTGCCGTTAAAAAATTTCAGCTATCTTCAATAGCAAAAAAATTAGTCAGTCACCATGAACATTTTAGAAAATTTACAAAAATAATTGATTTTTCAGACTTTGATCGGCCGTAGCGGCCAAACGAAAACTCCAAATTGAACGCAGTTTGCAAATCTGAGCTCCTCGTACGTCAATTAGTCGGATTAGAGATTATTAATTTTTGACGAAAACACGAAAAAAAGACATGAGTAAACCCCTTGAAAATTTGTTAAAAAATGCAACTTTCTTAAAAATCATCGTAGACTATTAAAGTTGACTTTTTTTTCATCAGAAAGACGAGAGAAATTGATTGCCGTTAAAAAATTTCAGCTATCTTCAATAGCAAAAAAATTAGTCAGTCACCATGAACATTTTAGAAAATTTACAAAAATAATTGATTTTTCAGACTTTGATCGGCCGTAGCGGCCAAACGAAAACTCCAAATTGAACGCGGTTTGCAAATCTGAGCTCCTCGTACGTCAATTAGTCGGATTAGAGATTATTAATTTTTGACGAAAACACGAAAAAAAGACATGAGTAAACCCCTTGAAAATTTGTTAAAAAATGCAACTTTCTTAAAAATCATCGTAGACTATTAAAGTTGACTTTTTTTTCATCAGAAAGACGAGAGAAATTGATTGCCGTTAAAAAATTTCAGCTATCTTCAATAGCAAAAAAATTAGTCAGTCACCATGAACATTTTAGAAAATTTACAAAAATAATTGATTTTTCAGACTTTGATCGGCCGTAGCGGCCAAACGAAAACTCCAAATTGAACGCGGTTTGCAAATCTGAGCTCCTCGTACGTCAATTAGTCGGATTAGGGATTATTAATTTTTGACGAAAACACGAAAAAAAGACATGAGTAAACCCCTTGAAAATTTGTTAAAAAATGCAACTTTCTTAAAAATCATCGTAGACTATTAAAGTTGACTTTTTTTTCATCAGAAAGACGAGAGAAATTGATTGCCGTTAAAAAATTTCAGCTATCTTCAATAGCAAAAAAATTAGTCAGTCACCATGAACATTTTAGAAAATTTACAAAAATAATTGATTTTTCAGACTTTGATCGGCCGTAGCGGCCAAACGAAAACTCCAAATTGAACGCGGTTTGCAAATCTGAGCTCCTCGTACGTCAATTAGTCGGATTAGAGATTATTAATTTTTGACGAAAACACGAAAAAAAGACATGAGTAAACCCCTTGAAAATTTGTTAAAAAATGCAACTTTCTTAAAAATCATCGTAGACTATTAAAGTTGACTTTTTTTTCATCAGAAAGACGAGAGAAATTGATTGCCGTTAAAAATTTCAGCTATCTTCAATAGCAAAAAAATTAGTCAGTCACCATGAACATTTTAGAAAATTTACAAAAATAATTGATTTTTCAGACTTTGATCGGCCGTAGCGGCCAAACGAAAACTCCAAATTGAACGCGGTTTGCAAATCTGAGCTCCTCGTACGTCAATTAGTCGGATTAGAGATTATTAATTTTTGACGAAAACACGAAAAAAAGACATGAGTAAACCCCTTGAAAATTTGTTAAAAAATGCAACTTTCTTAAAAATCATCGTAGACTATTAAAGTTGACTTTTTTTTTCATCAGAAAGACGAGAGAAATTGATTGCCGTTAAAAAATTTCAGCTATCTTCAATAGCAAAAAAATTAGTCAGTCACCATGAACATTTTAGAAAATTTACAAAAATAATTGATTTTTCAGACTTTGATCGGCCGTAGCGGCCAAACGAAAACTCCAAATTGAACGCGGTTTGCAAATCTGAGCTCCTCGTACGTCAATTAGTCGGATTAGAGATTATTAATTTTTGACGAAAACACGAAAAAAAGACATGAGTAAACCCCTTGAAAATTTGTTAAAAAATGCAACTTTCTTAAAAATCATCGTAGACTATTAAAGTTGACTTTTTTTTCATCAGAAAGACGAGAGAAATTGATTGCCGTTAAAACATTTCAGCTATCTTCAATAGCAAAAAAATTAGTCAGTCACCATGAACATTTTAGAAAATTTACAAAAATAATTGATTTTTCAGACTTTGATCGGCCGTAGCGGCCAAACGAAAACTCCAAATTGAACGCGGTTTGCAAATCTGAGCTCCTCGTACGTCAATTAGTCGGATTAGAGATTATTAATTTTTGACCAAAACACGAAAAAAAGACATGAGTAAACCCCTTGAAAATTTGTTAAAAAATGCAACTTTCTTAAAAATCATCGTAGACTATTAAAGTTGACTTTTTTTTCATCAGAAAGACGAGAGAAATTGATTGCCGTTAAAAAATTTCAGCTATCTTCAATAGCAAAAAAATTAGTCAGTCACCATGAACATTTTAGAAAATTTACAAAAATAATTGATTTTTCAGACTTTGATCGGCCGTAGCGGCCAAACGAAAACTCCAAATTGAACGCGGTTTGCAAATCTGAGCTCCTCGTACGTCAATTAGTCGGATTAGAGATTATTAATTTTTGACGAAAACACGAAAAAAAGACATGAGTAAACCCCTTGAAAATTTGTTAAAAAATGCAACTTTCTTAAAAATCATCGTAGACTATTAAAGTTGACTTTTTTTTCATCAGAAAGACGAGAGAAATTAATTGCCGTTAAAAAATTTCAGCTATCTTCAATAACAAAAAAATTAGTCAGTCACCATGAACATTTTAGAAAATTTACAAAAATAATTGATTTTTCAGACTTTGATCGGCCGTAGCGGCCAAACGAAAACTCCAAATTGAACGCGGTTTGCAAATCTGAGCTCCTCGTACGTCAATTAGTCGGATTAGAGATTATTAATTTTTGACGAAAACACGAAAAAAAGACATGAGTAAACCCCTTGAAAATTTGTTAAAAAATGCAACTTTCTTAAAAATCATCGTAGACTATTAAAGTTGACTTTTTTTTCATCAGAAAGACGAGAGAAATTAATTGCCGTTAAAAAATTTCAGCTATCTTCAATAACAAAAAAATTAGTCAGTCACCATGAACATTTTAGAAAATTTACAAAAATAATTGATTTTTCAGACTTTGATCGGCCGTAGCGGCCAAACGAAAACTCCAAATTGAACGCGGTTTGCAAATCTGAGCTCCTCGTACGTCAATTAGTCGGATTAGAGATTATTAATTTTTGACGAAAACACGAAAAAAAGACATGAGTAAACCCCTTGAAAATTTGTTAAAAAATGCAACTTTCTTAAAAATCATCGTAGACTATTAAAGTTGACTTTTTTTTCATCAGAAAGACGAGAGAAATTGATTGATGTTAAAAAATTTCAGCTATCTTCAATAGCAAAAAAATTAGTCAGTCACCATGAACATTTTAGAAAATTTACAAAAATAATTGATTTTTCAGACTTTGATCGGCCGTAGCGGCCAAACGCAAACTCCAAATTGAACGCGGTTTGCAAATCTGAGCTCCTCGTACGTCAATTAGTCGGATTAATGATTATTAATTTTTGACGAAAACACGAAAAAAAGACATGAGTAAACCCCTTGAAAATTTGTTAAAAAATGCAACTTTCTTAAAAATCATCGTAGACTATTAAAGTTGACTTTTTTTTCATCAGAAAGACGAGAGAAATTGATTGCCGTTAAAAAATTTCAGCTATCTTCAATAGCAAAAAAATTAGTCAGTCACCATGAACATTTTAGAAAATTTACAAAAATAATTGATTTTTCAGACTTTGATCGGCCGTAGCGGCCAAACGAAAACTCCAAATTGAACGCGGTTTGCAAATCTGAGCTCCTCGTACGTCAATTAGTCGGATTAGAGATTATTAATTTTTGACGACGAAAACACGAAAAAAAGACCTTGAAAATTTGTTAAAAAATGCAACTTTCTTAAAAATCATCGTAGACTATTAAAGTTGACTTTTTTTTCATCAGAAAGACGAGAGAAATTGATTGCCGTTAAAAAATTTCAGCTATCTTTAATAGCAAAAAAATTAGTCAGTCACCATGAACATTTTAGAAAATTTACAAAAATAATTGATTTTTCAGACTTTGATCGGCCGTAGCGGCCAAACGAAAACTCCAAATTGAACGCGGTTTGCAAATCTGAGCTCCTCGTACGTCAATTAGTCGGATTAGAGATTATTAATTTTTGACGAAAACACGAAAAAAAGACATGAGTAAACCCCTTGAAAATTTGTTAAAAAATGCAACTTTCTTAAAAATCATCGTAGACTATTAAAGTTGACTTTTTTTTCATCAGAAAGACGAGAGAAATTGATTGCCGTTAAAAAATTTCAGCTATCTTCAATAGCAAAAAAATTAGTCAGTCACCATGAACATTTTGGAAAATTTACAAAAATAATTGATTTTTCAGACTTTGATCGGCCGTAGCGGCCAAACGAAAACTCCAAATTGAACGCGGTTTGCAAATCTGAGCTCCTCGTACGTCAATTAGTCGGATTAGAGATTATTAATTTTTGACGAAAACACGAAAAAAAGACATGAGTAAACCCCTTGAAAATTTGTTAAAAAATGCAACTTTCTTAAAAATCACCGTAGACTATTAAAGTTGACTTTTTTTTCATCAGAAAGACGAGAGAAATTGATTGCCGTTAAAAAATTTCAGCTATCTTCAATACCAAAAAAATTAGTCAGTCACCATGAACATTTTAGAAAATTTACAAAAATAATTGATTTTTCAGACTTTGATCGGCCGTAGCGGCCAAACGAAAACTCCAAATTGAACGCGGTTTGCAAATCTGAGCTCCTCGTACGTCAATTAGTCGGATTAGAGATTATTAATTTTTGACGAAAACACGAAAAAAAGACATGAGTAAACCCCTTGAAAATTTGTTAAAAAATGCAACTTTCTTAAAAATCATCGTAGACTATTAAAGTTGACTTTTTTTCATCAGAAAGACGAGAGAAATTGATTGCCGTTAAAAAATTTCAGCTATCTTTAATAGCAAAAAAATTAGTCAGTCACCATGAACATTTTAGAAAATTTACAAAAATAATTGATTTTTCAGACTTTGATCGGCCGTAGCGGCCAAACGAAAACTCCAAATTGAACGCGGTTTGCAAATCTGAGCTCCTCGTACGTCAATTAGTCGGATTAGAGATTATTAATTTTTGACGAAAACACGAAAAAAAGACATGAGTAAACCCCTTGAAAATTTGTTAAAAAATGCAACTTTCTTAAAAATCATCGTAGACTATTAAAGTTGACTTTTTTTTCATCAGAAAGACGAGAAAAATTGATTGCCGTTAAAAAATTTCAGCTATCTTCAATAGCAAAAAAATTAGTCAGTCACCATGAACATTTTAGAAAATTTACAAAAATAATTGATTTTTCAGACTTTGATCGGCCGTAGCGGCCAAACGAAAACTCCAAATTGAACGCGGTTTGCAAATCTGAGCTCCTCGTACGTCAATTAGTCGGATTAGAGATTATTAATTTTTGACGAAAACACGAAAAAAAGACATGAGTAAACCCCTTGAAAATTTGTTAAAAAATGCAACTTTCTTAAAAATCATCGTAGACTATTAAAGTTGACTTTTTTTTCATCAGAAAGACGAGAGAAATTGATTGCCGTTAAAAAATTTCAGCTATCTTCAATAGCAAAAAAATTAGTCAGTCACCATGAACATTTTAGAAAATTTACAAAAATAATTGATTTTTCAGACTTTGATCGGCCGTAGCGGCCAAACGAAAACTCCAAATTGAACGCGGTTTGCAAATCTGAGCTCCTCGTACGTCAATTAGTCGGATTAGAGATTATTAATTTTTGACGAAAACACGAAAAAAAGACATGAGTAAACCCCTTGAAAATTTGTTAAAAAATGCAACTTTCTTAAAAATCATCGTAGACTATTAAAGTTGACTTTTTTTTCATCAGAAAGACGAGAGAAATTGATTGCCGTTAAAAAATTGCAGCTATCTTCAATAGCAAAAAAATTAGTCAGTCACCATGAACATTTTAGAAAATTTACAAAAATAATTGATTTTTCAGACTTTGATCGGCCGTAGCGGCCAAACGAAAACTCCAAATTGAACGCGGTTTGCAAATCTGAGCTCCTCGTACGTCAATTAGTCGGATTAGAGATTATTAATTTTTGACGAAAACACGAAAAAAAGACATGAGTAAACCCCTTGAAAATTTGTTAAAAAATGCAACTTTCTTAAAAATCATCGTAGACTATTAAAGTTGACTTTTTTTTCATCAGAAAGACGAGAGAAATTGATTGCCGTTAAAAAATTGCAGCTATCTTCAATAGCAAAAAAATTAGTCAGTCACCATGAACATTTTAGAAAATTTACAAAAATAATTGATTTTTCAGACTTTGATCGGCCGTAGCGGCCAAACGAAAACTCCAAATTGAACGCGGTTTGCAAATCTGAGCTCCTCGTACGTCAATTAGTCGGATTAGAGATTATTAATTTTTGACGAAAACACGAAAAAAAGACATGAGTAAACCCCTTGAAAATTTGTTAAAAAATGCAACTTTCTTAAAAATCATCGTAGACTATTAAAGTTGACTTTTTTTTCATCAGAAAGACGAGAGAAATTGATTGCCGTTAAAAAATTTCAGCTATCTTCAATAGCAAAAAAATTAGTCAGTCACCATGAACATTTTGGAAAATTTACAAAAATAATTGATTTTTCAGACTTTGATCGGCCGTAGCGGCCAAACGAAAACTCCAAATTGAACGCGGTTTGCAAATCTGAGCTCCTCGTACGTCAATTAGTCGGATTAGAGATTATTAATTTTTGACGAAAACACGAAAAAAAGACATGAGTAAACCCCTTGAAAATTTGTTAAAAAATGCAACTTTCTTAAAAATCATCGTAGACTATTAAAGTTGACTTTTTTTTCATCAGAAAGACGAGAGAAATTGATTGCCGTTAAAAAATTTCGGCTATCTTCAATAGCAAAAAAATTAGTCAGTCACCATGAACATTTTAGAAAATTTACAAAAATAATTGATTTTTCAGACTTTGATCGGCCGTAGCGGCCAAACGAAAACTCCAAATTGAACGCGGTTTGCAAATCTGAGCTCCTCGTACGTCAATTAGTCGGATTAGAGATTATTAATTTTTGACGAAAACACGAAAAAAAGACATGAGTAAACCCCTTGAAAATTTGTTAAAAAATGCAACTTTCTTAAAAATCATCGTAGACTATTAAAGTTGACTTTTTTTTCATCAGAAAGACGAGAGAAATTGATTGCCGTTAAAAAATTTCAGCTATCTTCAATAACAAAAAAATTAGTCAGTCACCATGAACATTTTAGAAAATTTACAAAAATAATTGATTTTTCAGACTTTGATCGGCCGTAGCGGCCAAACGAAAACTCCAAATTGAACGCGGTTTGCAAATCTGAGCTTCTCGTACGTCAATTAGTCGGATTAAAGATTATTAATTTTTGACGAAACACGAAAAAAAGACATGAGTAAACCCCTTGAAAATTTGTTAAAAAATGCAACTTTCTTAAAAATCATCGTAGACTATTAAAGTTGACTTTTTTTTCATCAGAAAGACGAGAGAAATTGATTGCCGTTAAAAAATTTCAGCTATCTTCAATAGCAAAAAAATTAGTCAGTCACCATGAACATTTTAGAAAATTTACAAAAATAATTGATTTTTCAGACTTTGATCGGCCGTAGCGGCCAAACGAAAACTCCAAATTGAACGCGGTTTGCAAATCTGAGCTCCTCGTACGTCAATTAGTCGGATTAGAGATTATTAATTTTTGACGAAAACACGAAAAAAAGACATGAGTAAACCCCTTGAAAATTTGTTAAAAAATGCAACTTTCTTAAAAATCATCGTAGACTATTAAAGTTGACTTTTTTTTCATCAGAAAGACGAGAGAAATTGATTGCCGTTAAAAAATTTCAGCTATCTTCAATAGCAAAAAAATTAGTCAGTCACCATGAACATTTGAGAAAATTTACAAAAATAATTGATTTTTCAGACTTTGATCGGCCCTAGCGGCCAAACGAAAACTCCAAATTGAACGCGGTTTGCAAATCTGAGCTCCTCGTACGTCAATTAGTCGGATTAGAGATTATTAATTTTTGACGAAAACACGAAAAAAAGACATGAGTAAACCCCTTGAAAATTTGTTAAAAAATGCAACTTTCTTAAAAATCATCGTAGACTATTAAAGTTGACTTTTTTTTCATCAGAAAGACGAGAGAAATTGATTGCCGTTAAAAAATTTCAGCTATTTTCAATAGCAAAAAAATTAGTCAGTCACCATGAACATTTTAGAAAATTTACAAAAATAATTGATTTTTCAGACTTTGATCGGCCGTAGCGGCCAAACGAAAACTCCAAATTGAACGCGGTTTGCAAATCTGAGCTCCTCGGACGTCAATTAGTCGGATTAGAGATTATTAATTTTTGACGAAAACACGAAAAAAAGACATGAGTAAACCCCTTGAAAATTTGTTAAAAAATGCAACTTTCTTAAAAATCATCGTAGACTATTAAAGTTGACTTTTTTTTCATCAGAAAGACGAGAGAAATTGATTGCCGTTAAAAAATTTCAGCTATCTTCAATAGCAAAAAAATTAGTCAGTCACCATGAACATTTTAGAAAATTTACAAAAATAATTGATTTTTCAGACTTTGATCGGCCGTAGCGGCCAAACGAAAACTCCAAATTGAACGCGGTTTGCAAATCTGAGCTCCTCGTACGTCAATTAGTCGGATTAGAGATTATTAATTTTTGACGAAAACACGAAAAAAAGACATGAGTAAACCCCTTGAAAATTTGTTAAAAAATGCAACTTTCTTAAAAATCATCGTAGACTATTAAAGTTGACTTTTTTTTCATCAGAAAGACGAGAGAAATTGATTGCCGTTAAAAAATTTCAGCTATCTTCAATAGCAAAAAAATTAGTCAGTCACCATGAACATTTTAGAAAATTTACAAAAATAATTGATTTTTCAGACTTTGATCGGCCGTAGCGGCCAAACGAAAACTCCAAATTGAACGCGGTTTGCAAATCTGAGCTCCTCGTACGTCAATTAGTCGGATTAGAGATTATTAATTTTTGACGAAAACACGAAAAAAAGACATGAGTAAACCCCTTGAAAATTTGTTAAAAAATGCAACTTTCTTAAAAATCATCGTAGACTATTAAAGTTGACTTTTTTTTCATCAGAAAGACGAGAGAAATTGATTGCCGTTAAAAAATTTCGGCTATCTTCAATAGCAAAAAAATTAGTCAGTCACCATGAACATTTTAGAAAATTTACAAAAATAATTGATTTTTCAGACTTTGATCGGCCGTAGCGGCCAAACGAAAACTCCAAATTGAACGCGGTTTGCAAATCTGAGCTCCTCGTACGTCAATTAGTCGGATTAGAGATTATTAATTTTTGACGAAAACACGAAAAAAAGACATGAGTAAACCCCTTGAAAATTTGTTAAAAAATGCAACTTTCTTAAAAATCATCGTAGACTATTAAAGTTGACTTTTTTTTCATCAGAAAGACGAGAGAAATTGATTGCCGTTAAAAAATTTCGGCTATCTTCAATAGCAAAAAAATTAGTCAGTCACCATGAACATTTTAGAAAATTTACAAAAATAATTGATTTTTCAGACTTTGATCGGCCGTAGCGGCCAAACGAAAACTCCAAATTGAACGCGGTTTGCAAATCTGAGCTCCTCGTACGTCAATTAGTCGGATTAGAGATTATTAATTTTTGACGAAAACACGAAAAAAAGACATGAGTAAACCCCTTGAAAATTTGTTAAAAAATGCAACTTTCTTAAAAATCATCGTAGACTATTAAAGTTGACTTTTTTTTCATCAGAAAGACGAGAGAAATTGATTGCCGTTAAAAAATTTCAGCTATCTTCAATAACAAAAAAATTAGTCAGTCACCATGAACATTTTAGAAAATTTACAAAAATAATTGATTTTTCAGGCTTTGATCGGCCGTAGCGGCCAAACGAAAACTCCAAATTGAACGCGGTTTGCAAATCTGAGCTCCTCGTACGTCAATTAGTCGGATTAGAGATTATTAATTTTTGACGAAAACACGAAAAAAAGACATGAGTAAACCCCTTGAAAATTTGTTAAAAAATGCAACTTTCTTAAAAATCATCGTAGACTATTAAAGTTGACTTTTTTTTCATCAGAAAGACGAGATAAATTGATTGCCGTTAAAAAATTTCAGCTATCTTCAATAGCAAAAAAAATAGTCAGTCACCATGAACATTTTAGAAAATTTACAAAAATAATTGATTTTTCAGACTTTGATCGGCCGTAGCGGCCAAACGAAAACTCCAAATTGAACGCGGTTTGCAAATCTGAGCTCCTCGTACGTCAATTAGTCGGATTAGAGATTATTAATTTTTGACGAAAACACGAAAAAAAGACATGAGTAAACCCCTTGAAAATTTGTTAAAAAATGCAACTTTCTTAAAAATCATCGTAGACTATTAAAGTTGACTTTTTTTTCATCAGAAAGACGAGAGAAATTGATTGCCGTTAAAAAATTTCGGCTATCTTCAATAGCAAAAAAATTAGTCAGTCACCATGAACATTTTAGAAAATTTACAAAAATAATTGATTTTTCAGACTTTGATCGGCCGTAGCGGCCAAACGAAAACTCCAAATTGAACGCGGTTTGCAAATCTGAGCTCCTCGTACGTCAATTAGTCGGATTAGAGATTATTAATTTTTGACGAAAACACGAAAAAAAGACATGAGTAAACCCCTTGAAAATTTGTTAAAAAATGCAACTTTCTTAAAAATCATCGTAGACTATTAAAGTTGACTTTTTTTTCATCAGAAAGACGAGAGAAATTGATTGCCGTTAAAAAATTTCAGCTATCTTCAATAACAAAAAAATTAGTCAGTCACCATGAACATTTTAGAAAATTTACAAAAATAATTGATTTTTCAGGCTTTGATCGGCCGTAGCGGCCAAACGAAAACTCCAAATTGAACGCGGTTTGCAAATCTGAGCTCCTCGTACGTCAATTAGTCGGATTAGAGATTATTAATTTTTGACGAAAACACGAAAAAAAGACATGAGTAAACCCCTTGAAAATTTGTTAAAAAATGCAACTTTCTTAAAAATCATCGTAGACTATTAAAGTTGACTTTTTTTTCATCAGAAAGACGAGATAAATTGATTGCCGTTAAAAAATTTCAGCTATCTTCAATAGCAAAAAAATTAGTCAGTCACCATGAACATTTGAGAAAATTTACAAAAATAATTGATTTTTCAGACTTTGATCGGCCCTAGCGGCCAAACGAAAACTCCAAATTGAACGCGGTTTGCAAATCTGAGCTCCTCGTACGTCAATTAGTCGGATTAGAGATT